>OY740766.1:56506564-56854649 GCA_963513935.1 Aphrophora alni
GACTATATCTCTAAATGAAAGAAAGTGAATTACATTACTTATGATGCGGAGATATGGAGACTGTGTGCACTCATATCAACAAGTAGCTGATTTGTTTAAAGAAACATTACCCAACAGACTTCTGATAGCTAAATTAACCATATTAAAAACGATACAATGGTTCGAGGAAAATAGAATAGCAATGTACAAGACAGTGAGTTATGAGGAAGACCTAAATATCCTACAAATGATGAAACATTTGTGGAAGACCCCCAGACATTGGTAAAAAAAGCTGCACTACAATACTGTATAAGCTTTAAGTTGGTTCACAGTATTCACGAAAACATTGCTATCACCTTTATAAAGTTTATCTAGTTCATAAACTGTCTGAAGATGATTCTGATCGTAGGGTAGAGTTTTAATGTGATTTAATAATGGGAAAATGTTGTGAATTACACTATTTTTGGATAAAGCTACTTCATGCTGAATGGACATGTAATAAGGCATAATTGAAGATATTGGAGTGATCAAAATCCACATTGGATAAGTGAACGCTACACCCAACAACCTCAGAAAGTGGGTGTCTGGGCTGGGATAATTGCCAACAATATTATTCCTCCAGTCATAATAGATGGAAATTTAACCGAAGTTCCCTATCGTGAAACGTTAATTCGTACTGTATTTCCACAAATTCACAGCCTTTTGGGACCACGTTTCAAGAATATGTAGTTTAGCAAGACTGGGTACCTCTATATTATTGCCTTCAAGTTTGCCAGCTACTCCCCGAAGAGTTCCTTCATCATTGGATTCGTTAGAAGGGAAAAATAGAGTAGCTGGCCAGGTCATCCGATTTGAACCCACTAGATTAATTTCCATTGGAGATACTTAACGATAAATATTACTAAACTAAGTCAGAAGATAAACGATTCAACACTTATACTGTATAATTGCAGTAGCTGAAGAAATCACTCCATACATACTACGAAATATGTTGCAAGGTTTTTATTTCAGATTGGCACACTGTCTAGCTCTAGTAAGAAAGTAGTTAAAACAGTTATTGAGGTTTTACCATGGTCCAAAAGTGATGTTCCATGTGTTTTGGACACCTGTACTTTGAGTGTAAAACCAATGAAAACTATTTGAAAATTCTGTAAAACAACATATTTTGTTAAATTTTGGAACATTCTGTTATTAAATTACACTTTATTAATTTATCTGCTAGACATTCAATTGATATATTAGTATAATTGATATTCTAATAATTTGTTGTAATTAGGAAATATGTAGGCTTACTTTTTGATTTTTAGAACACCCTATACCGGATACACAATTTTCATTACATCTTGGCTTACTTTTACATCACAATAACCAAATAATAAATCATTATTTACTCAGGCTTGCAGAGAACGTTTAATGTTGTGTTTACAAAATTGTGAATTTTAAAATGCCATTATTGATAAATAAAAAATATAAAATACCTATTATCTTGAAATGACCTATTAGAATAATTATGTAAAAATAATAGTAGCATTACATTTAAAAAGTGGAGAAAAATAATGTTTTGTTAATTTTTGAAGCACTTTGTATATGTTACTAAACTTTTGTACTACTCTGTAGATAGCTCATGTCTTTAAAAGATGAGGATCTTTAAAATATGAGGTTGAACATTTTCTATCTAAATCAGTTCTTGAAATATTAGGCCATTTCCATATATTTTACACACACTGTAAACATGATGCTATGTTATATAAAATTATTATGGTTCACAGTGGAAAGTTTGTAGAGACAGAATAAGTTTATTGATAATGTACATTATTTATTTACATTCTTTGCTAAGTTATTATTTTTTTTTAAATTTGGTCAAAGCAATGCATTTTATTAAATCAAATATTTTATTTGAGGTACTTCAATTCTTATGCACAAAATAAGTAGTAGGTCAAATAAATAGAGTTAAGACTGTTCCAGTAATCAGTTCTTTGACAAGCCTACCTACATTTAAATAGCAAAATTTGCTTGTCTAACTACAATCAAGTAGGATAATTGCATTCTTTCTGACTCAAGAAAAGCCGTGGAACCACTTAAAAGATCCATTCCCAGAGACTAGTCATTCAGGATAAACAAGTTGAGATCTCTGCTGCATTGGCTTAGTGGAAGAGAAAAGTGAAATGTTTCCCAATGAATCTCAACTCACTGTGGAGTAACTGACAACAACGAGAGTACTCAGAAATGAGTTCACTGAGCGATGGGGGAGTACAGAAACTGGAATACGCCTTCACCAGATTCATACAGTGCTTGCAGATAGATCATTATATCAAGGTGTCTTGCATGTCATTGTAATGTTCACTGGTAGGGTCAGAATAGGACTAGCAAGTATCTACACCGTTTCAACTTAAGCGAATCTTTGCCTAT
Source organism: Aphrophora alni (assembly GCA_963513935.1). Lineage (NCBI taxonomy): Eukaryota > Metazoa > Arthropoda > Insecta > Hemiptera > Aphrophoridae > Aphrophora > Aphrophora alni. The sequence goes on from OY740766.1 coordinate 56,508,953, forward strand.
TAATCCTGTCAGGTTGAAGAAAGAGATCTTGGAGCATATACTGCTAACTTGCAGCATTGTTAATCCAGGAAGATATTCCTTAAGGGCCAAGATGGGGAATAAAAGAAATTGGATCAAAATTTAGCCAACCATTGCAGTTGCGCTTGCAGCATCGGCATATTATCGAAATCAGGCTGTTGGCATAACTTAATGCTGAAAGCCTGCATCAAGAATTAGAAGAAGATTGTCTCATGATTCGTATTTTTGCAAAATGCAATCAGAATCCAAATTTCATTTAATAATCTAGTATGGTATTTGAATCAATGCAGGGGCATATCACCTATAATGTATTTTGATTTGTTCTAGGGTAGTAGATTTTCAAGGACATTAGATATTATCTCCTTTCTTACATTTTATATCACAAGTTTTGTTGTTGTTGTTGCTAGCATTAATCCCACTCTTATGACTAACAATTTTGATTGAATTTTACTTCAGGAATGTAACTCCTACATGTACTTCCAAAATATTCAAATGAATCTCATTGATTTGCTGATAAAATTCAGAAAATTTAAGAAAAAAATTACAAGTCATGTCTATTACAATTGGCTCTACTGATTTGAACAAATTATGGTGAAAATATGAACATAATTGTCCTAACTAGCACATTTAATTTATTCAATATACAGTAGAGTCTCATAAACTCGGCACTCGATAACCCGGCAGTCCGGATTACTCGGCGACCCCGACGGGAAAAAATACATTGCTAAAAACAGCGATGTTCGTAAAAGTTCTGCAGATCCCAAAGCGGGCATTAACTTCGATCGCTCGAATCGTTGATGGTACTTTTCCCACGTTAAACTCGTCACAAAGCTTTTTTACAGATTCCCCTCTGTCAAGTCTTTTTAACACATTTAACCGCGTCTCAATCGAAACCAACACACGCTTCCATTTTCGTAACTCGCTCATTTTTATTTACTGTATATACTGTGCGGAGATCATAACCAGTCAAAGAAAACTGAAAAAAAATGTTATATTTTCCATAATGTATACTAAATTGATTCGTGGAAAAAAAGTGGCCCATCAAACGTTTTTTCAGGTGTATGTCTGCTATGCCGACGGGTGCCAAAGCCGCGGTGTTATTATGCCGCCGACAATGGGATACCGCTATCGACAAAGTCGTTTGATATCGCCGCCGCTTTGGTGCCGCGGTGTTTTTACACTGCCGACAATGGGATACCGCTATCGACAAAGTCGTTTGATATCGCCACCGCTTTGGTGCCGCGGTGTTTTTACACTGCCAACAATTAGATACTGCTATCGACATAGTTGTTTGATATCGTCGCCGCTTTGGTGTTTCAATTACAATTTATTTTTTTGCCCTTATTCCTGATAACCCAGCATTTCACAAACTCGGCACACTTCCGGTCCACATTACGCTGAGTTTGCGGGACTCTACTGTAATTTGATTTTTGTTCTATAAGAATTTAAATAATGGTAGTATATTAACTAACAGGAAGGAGGGAGGGAATAAAATATTAATTTAAAATTATGATTTATAGTTTTTCTCAATAAATTCATTATTATTATTTTTTACAGATATCTTCTTGGCTAATAAGTACAACAGAAGCATTTGTACAAGGGCACCAGGATATGGGTAGTGTCTTTGCTATGGCCAAAGATTTCTTACAATTGCACCATAAACGTCTCAGTGATTTAGAAGTAAGCTATTATTTATTATTCAATGTTTTAATTTAAATAAACAGTACAGTACATAAATTTGCACAAAAAACTCTCTCATATATATATATATATATATATATATATATATATATATATATATATATATATATACATGTTACAATACTACAGTATGCGCCAAAATAAACAGTACTGCAATTGTAAGATTTTTATTTACATAGTTTTACCAACATATACTAGTAAAAGGAAGCAAAATCCGTTAGACTTGGGTAATAACATGTTCAATATGACCTGCGTTCAGTTTTAGGCAACACTTGTACCGTTTTTGAAGTTTTTGAATCATGTTGGTGAAGAGTTGTTTCATGCTCCTTATACATATGGTTATTTTTTCCTGAAGTTGGACGAAGGTAGCTGGTGAGTCGTCACGGAAAATCTTCTCCTTCAACATTCCCCAGATGTAGGCGTCAGGTGGTGTAAGATCGGGGGAATGGACCGGGTAAGGAAAGTTTGTTCTAAGGGAAATGAGGGTGTTGACAAAAGTTTCATGAAGGAAAGCAATGTTGGTGAAGGCAGTGTGACTGGTTGTGCCATTTTGCTGGAACCATTGCGAATGAAAAGACAGGTTTCGGGCACGACAAAATCTCCTGAGATCTCCAATAAAAGATCAAGAATGACCATATATCGGTTCTGATTTACAGTAAGAGGATTCCCATTATTCCCTCAATTAATTCTCATTATTTCCTTTATCTTCAACAAAGTATGGATCAATTATACCTTTCCCTGACACAGCTCACAAAATGGTTACATGCTTACTATGCTGTGGTCTTTCTACAACACTGTTAGGACGTTCAAACCCAAGAAAACGTGTTGTCTGCTTGTTTATGAAACCATTAAGGTGTACATGATATTCATCTGAAAACCATACATCACTCAGAAAATCAGGTTCTCCATAGCACATTGCTAACATTGAAGCGCAGTACTGGACTCTGACTATTTTCTTTCTACAGTTCAAAGGTTACCCATTTTGTATCTTATAGGGAAAACCACCATTGTTTTTAAACACTCAACTATGTATTGCTTATATTCAGTTATAAAGATGTTCAGTTTAGGCTTCTTTACGGTGACTGTAACACTTGCTGCAACACTTTTCCGTGGTTTTCATTTGTACAGACAGTAGTTGGGCAACCTGAATAGCCCTTCCGCTGCGTCAAAACACTACTTGTTCTTCGAAATTTTTGAACAACACTAATAATCACAGCATTACTAGGCGGGTTTTGTGAAATGTTCCTGAAAATGCAGTGTGTGAGAAACTTGGCCCACCCGCACGTCCAATTCCGTATGAGCGAAAATAATGCTCTACGATAAAGGTTTTTTCTGCAGTAGTTAGTGCCATGTCAGCAAAAGCTAACCTCAAATAAGAAATAAATAATAATCACGAAGACATGGCATCAATCAAAAGTTGACACAGCTGATCGAGAAGGCAGCTACAGCTGATTCAGTTTCAGTACTGTTTATTTTGACGCATAGCATATTATTATTATGTGCATAGACAAATAATTATAACACAACAAATAAGCACAAAATTGTACTGAAAATATGACCACTTGTTGTAGAAGTTCATTTTTCAATATAATCCCCAATATTTACACTTTGTGAAGTCCCAGTTCTGGTGGGCCTTGTAGTTTTTGTGTTTGTGACTCAGCTATGACTAAACACATTGTTGATAAAATTCACAACTTTAGATTAGAATCATTTCTTCATAAAAATTTTCAATAACTTCTTTGAAAGCCCTCAAATTGTTCGTGGTTTTGTAGCATTGATTTTGTCTTTAACGATGTCCCAAAATACAAAAAATAAATGGGTGTTAGGTCCTGGAGATTTAGGTGGCATTTCTATTGCCTCTTGTCTTCTAATAACAGTAAACAACTCAGAAACGTAATTTCATACATCTCTTGCATAATGTAGCGGAGCACCATCATGTTATATGTAAAGTAAGTTGAAATTGTATAATTCATTTGTAGTCCTGTAATGAAGGTAGATAACATTTCCAGGCATTTCTCTCCAGTAATCTCCAAATCTCCATTTCTCCAAAAAATCAAGGACCAATGACTCCATATTGATGTTCTATCAAATGATGCAAATAATTTGGTTTATTGATTGAAATGGTCTTTTTTGATAAGTGTTTTTTAAATCTCACTTCACATGCTCTCCTAGTTTGGCCTATATATTATCACAATTGTCACATGTCAAATTATATAAACCTCTTTGGTCTTCTAGACATTTAGGGTTTTTCGTTGAAAAATTTTTTTTATGGTATTGTTGGTATGAAAAGCTATTGTTCTAGAAATTATTTTAGGAAGAATTTTGCTATACTCAGTTGATATAAAGATGGGTTTGGCTTTCTCTTTGAGAGGTTTTTTTTGGATTTGTTCTTATGTTTTTTTGATAAGCTTGTCAATTGTGGAACCATTGTAACAATTTTTTATGACGATATATTTATTTATGTTTAATTATTCCTGGTAATCTTGGAGCTCTAGTGGTATTGTGATTAACCTATGGATCATACTATTCTAGCCCGCCATTTTTGGAAATAATGGGTGATGGAAATCAGACTGTTAGTTTTCATATCGGTTGGTTGGCTTTGTCATTATATCTGAAATAATTCTTTTCTTTTCTTTTTCAATTTCTATCGTGAATTGTGACGTCAGGTCTATTGAATTCATATAGTGTTTTTAATTGTTCTATTTGTCTAATGGTTCCATTTAGAATTATGAAGGTGTCATCAACATATTTGGTTTAGTGTATAATTTGGTTATAAAACTTGTTTATATTAGACAATAGGAATTCGTTTTCATAGTTGTTTAAAATTAAGTCTGCTAATAGACTGAGATATTCCATGGTAGTCCATCTTTTTGGATATAATATTTATTGTTATAGGTGAAATAATTTTGTTGTCGTATAACTTGTTAGTTAGTTAATTAGTTTGTAGATTTTATGTGAGTTAAGTATGTTAGCCTTGTATGATGTCTATTAGCCACATTAGTGTACAGGTTAGTGATATCGAATGAAGCGATCTTGTAGTTGGGCTGAAGTTTAATTTCTTTCAATTTTGTCACAAAATCAAAGCTATTATTAACACTGTGGGTATTTTTTAATTTTATGTTGTTACGTGATATTGCAACTAGTTTTTTGGCAGTTGAGTAACTTGATGCGGTAGTAAAATTGATTAGTGGTCTGATGGGTTTGTCAATATTATGGATTTTAGGTTATTCGTTAAAGTAAAGTGCTTGGATATTAATTGGTTTTAATACTGTTCATGTGTTCTGATCAAATAGATGGGTGGATTTATTAATTGTATTATTTAATGTTGATATGAATTCTTTAGTAGGATCTATTGGTATTGTATCAATATCATTTGTCTGCAAAAAATCGTGAATTTTCATGTTGTATTGGTTCTTGTTCATAATGACTAAGTTTTTTCCTTTGTGGAATTTGACGATAATGACATTGTTGTCAGCTATCATTTGACTTGTATCTGTTTTACTTGTATCTGTTTGACTTGTAGTTTGTAATTGTATCGGTTTTAAATAATTTCAAATCCATTGAGTGTTTACGATATAGATTTAAATGTTGGTTGTTATGATATTAGATCTTAAGATATATGTTTAATTTGTAATTAATCAATATGCATGTTTTGTTTTGTAACTTGAAGTCTGGTAATGTTTCTATTGTGGTTTTAATTGAGTAATTTAAATTCTATAGGAAAAATTATTTTAATATTTACAATGGGTAAACTTGTGAATTGTTGGCCCTCCCATTTTATAAATAAGGTGGGTATTGTTAGAAATTAAAAGGGATTCCTGGAGTCGTGTTCACAATGAAATGATATGCTAAACAACAAATGATTTAGTGCTAAAAATGCTTATATTGACAATTTCTTTAGTTCATTATTGTTAATGATTCTAGTACATGTAAAAAAATGACTAATTCTCTAATTAATGACTTTGATCTCTAATACACTTAAATATCAACATTCAACTCATTTACAATTTAAATATCCTAAATTTTTGTTCAAGAGGTGTTCCAATAATTATGACAGAAAATATCATATGTATATACAGTAGAACATATATATATATATATATATATATATATATATATATATGTAACATATACATATCTTTATAACTCATATGTAAATATATACATATGAAGTTACATATGTATATATTTACATATGAATTATAAAGATTTACTAAATTGCTCTTGACATAAAACTTACTTACCTTCCTATTGCCGACCCCTCATGGTTCTGTGTCCTTATTGATCCCTCGTAACAATTCTCTTTGATTAGTGATCTTATCCTATGACAGCACCCTAGTCATGTTCCGGCAGAGTCTCCCACTGGTCCAGTTTCTTCTGTTACCAACTCCTGGCATCCTTGTGCCAACTTCAGCACCATTGATAACTCCTTGCTGAGTCTAACCTCCCACCAACCTTGTGCCAACTTATGCCACATACCACCGATTGTCGATACCTCCTTGCAGAGTCTCCTCCATTTTCTACCAACCTTGGCTTATATACTATTGGTCATTGTGATGCATTAGTAGGTTGCAAGCCAAGGAATTATCTAACTAATGATTGTTTATACTCTGGTGTCTAGCAATTAGACTTAAAATATTTTTCTATTACATTTTAACTTAATTTAAATCCTAAATTAAACCTAAATACTAATAGTATAATATAGAAATCTAGCCGAAATGGCTTTATTTAAGGCTATTTCTTCATTTAAAGTCTTAAAATATTTTGTTTTTATATAATTCCAGGTAAAGGGAACAGAAATAAATGCTTTACTTTCAACTGTGCCATCATTGTTGGTGTTATTAGATGAAGAAAGTAAAAAAGATGTACAAACAAAAGCTGAAGATCTAAGTGTCCATTGGTCATCTTTAAAAGAAATTTTGGAGAAGCGCACCGAGTTGGCTTCACTGTATGTAAAGTTTCATAAATTGGCCGTAGATCTTGCAAATCAGCTAGATTCTTTAGAAAATAAAATAAATCATGAAAGTCCTACAGAAAATGCTGTGAAACAAGCAGAAGAAGAGTGGGTACAGTCACAACAATTGTTCCTTCAAATAAGCAACTGTGCTAACAACTTTAAACAGGATTCCCAGAAGGTCAGTCTTTTAGTTTATTTTGTTTTGATTTTAGGTTAGAATTTCTTATAAAACCCAGTTTTGTTGGTTCAGATGGAAGATATCCATAGTAAAATTATTCCACCTTGGAAAGTAATAAAAAAATCTCTTTTTATCTTTATAATGGAAAATTATCAAAGTGTTTTTCTTTTTATAATTATGTTGGCACCCCTTAATTGTATCACAATATGGTGTTCTTATTCCATATTGTTTCAGGCATGTTGGCTGTTACTATAATCATAACATCCAATTATACTTATGTTATTTTTCAAGTGCTGAATGTCATTGATCTTATTCTGATAGATAAATGTTATCACACATGGTAAAAACACATTGCTAACACAATGATCTAGGACGGGTCTTTCCAACTTCAGTGTGCTGAAGGGCCGCATTACTTTTAAGAATTAAATCGAGGGCCATAAAAAAATATAAATTTTATTATATAAAGAAACATACATGTTTTGTATATTGTATAAATTTTTATGCATTTTCTCCAGAACAATAAATAATAATTCGTTATATTTCTGAAATTTTTTAATGTGGGTAAAAAAAAATTGTGGTTATCATTGCCCAATATTTATGGAAGAATAAATGAGATAAAATACACTTGAACACAGTTATTGAAATGTAAAATTAATTATCAGCACATTAATTTATGAAATTATTTTTATAATGTCTGAAGCAAATGGTGTAAAATGCAAACTTTCAAAAAGTTAAAATTTTTCTGCCATCTGCTTTTGTGCATTGATGTGTGATAAATCTTCTTTTTTTGTCTAAAGATGCTTCAAAAAGACATAGTTATTTGGAATCCATTTAAATGTCCATACAAGTTAAGTACCAATTGATCCTTACTTTGAAGTTTTAGGTTTAGGACATTTAAATGGGGAGTAATATGGATTAAAAATGCAAGTTCTTTAAGAAATTCAGGGTCATGAGCTACTGTTCAAGTGGCCCAGAGTTAGAATTCACATATTTATTAAAAAATATAAGGATTTCATGTCTCAATGGAAAAAAATTGTTCCAGAGATTTTCCAACACTCAACCATCGTTCATTAGTATGAAAAAGTAAATCACAATATGTTGAGCCCATTTCTTCAAAAAAAAAAAAACAAAAAAAAAAACCAAAAAAACAATGAGATAGGGATTTATTATTTCCACTTCTAATCAAAGTAATAATTCTTATTACAACTTTCATTACATTGGTTTTTTAAATAGATTCCCACACAATGCTTCCTGATGAAAAATGCAGTGAAACATAGAGCAGTTTATTCAGATTTCTTTCATAATACCTGCCAACCCAATTTTATTACCTATCATAGCATTGGCTCATCCGTTAAAATATTAGTGCACTTCTTAAAACCAACAAATCTGTCCATAACAGCTTCAAAAATATCAGCTCTCCTTTGTTGTCCCCTTTAATGAACATATGTTTAGAACTTCTTTTGGGGTTCAAAAGTTCCTTTGGAGAGTACAAATAAAAATAAGAAGTTGACTTAATATCTGTTTGGTCAGTACTTTCATTCACACACAAAGAAAAATAGGAATTTTAAATTGGTCATTCAATTTTTCAGTCACATGTTCAGATAAATCTACCATCCTTCTTGCAACAGTTTGGTGAGTAGAGACATTCTAAAATTGTTCAGTCATATTATTGTCACCAGATGCTTTCGCCAATTGCGAATATGTCAATTGCACATATTTTAACAAGTAGTCTGTCACTAAATACTTTTTGCTCCTGAGCAGTTCTACCAAAACAACGTAAGAAGCGTTCAAACTTGTTTTTTGAACTTTAAAAATTTTATCCCACTTTGTCTTGTTTTAGCTTTCTTTTAAAAAAAATTATTATCATTATTAGAATCCTCTTACACTGTATATCTGACATCCCCCTGATACTGTTTTAATTTACTTTCGTGAAGAGACATGTAATGTCATTGTTCTTTGGGCACAGACAAAACTTGCATACACACAAGGCACTGTAGCTTTCCGTTATTCATCTTGATAAAGTATTCACTTTCCCATTTAACCTAGAACCATTTTCATCTTCTAGCTTTCATTTATTACACTTTGATCACTTATTATCATATGTGAATATAAAAATATTACCCAGTCAAAAACAAAGCAATAAATTTAATTACTGATTGTACACTTACACTTCTATTTAGTCAAATAATAACTATTGGAAGTAGAAGCATTTGTATTTATCCTAGCAGCCGAGATTCTTCCCCACTCAGCCCAGACTTAATATAGATTCAGGAAGTGCATTCTTCTACAAAACATACTTAAACCATATATCCCTCATTTCAACAAAATACACAACATGATAAATGGAGTTTTATGTGATGTTAATATTATCGTATGTTATTATACAGTAATTTAATGTAAAATACTTTTGGTTTTTGTAGTATTGTAATGGAACAATACTAATACCTATTTTTTAAAATAGTAAACTTAAAATCTATTAAAATGGTCAGGGGCCACACAAAATAGTGGTTCAGGGAACTGCATATTTGGACAGCTCTGATCTAGGAAACCAATTATCTACACCTCCTTTGCCAATCTCCTAGGCATTTTGTTATCCAACTGATATCTAACAATGTGTCTGAATTGTGATGGAGATCCATCTTGTTGGATTTTTTCTTTCTTTCACATTCTACAAAATGGCTGGTAGTAGGATGCCAAACTTTGGGAAGTGATTCAGGACGTCAAAAGTAACAAAATAGTTCTGTTACTTCACTTCTTTTAGAGTCTGTTGATTAAATTTCAAGATTTCCCCCTTAGAATCACAGTATCTTATTGAAAAGAATGAGATACAATGTCCGAACCAGGTACATACTATTAATTCTTAAATTACTATTATTTAAGAGTTTTCCAAAAATTGAACGCTTTATGTTTATTCGTTTTAAAATAATTGTCTTCAAGAATTTTAGATCCCTCTCTTACACCTTTGTTATCTGATCTCTCTTGACCAACTCTTGTTCTCATCTGACCTTGAAGCTATTGGAGTATTTAAGGACTAGGGGTTTTATTTTATGTCCTTTTTCTCTTTTTTTATAGGGTGATGATGACTAAAAGGTGTCCAGCTTTAAACAACACATGGAAAAAATTCCAGTAGATGTGTAAATATCAATAAACATGCAAACACACTGAACTAACTTCCTTGCACACCCAAACACAAAAATAAAAATAATATTCATCAGCATCTATTCAAAAATATCTGGTGATAGAAAAAAAAAAATTTCTGAGATTTCCCCCACATAGTTCTTATAGGAGATATGTTGATGAACGTTAAATAAAAGTTTGAAAATAAAAAATAAAAATTTGAAAGCTATTTATTTATTGAAATAGACCTTAAGCTTGCTCCACTGTTCTAAGCTTGCATTAAACATGCTCTAAGACTAAATTTTATGACTGAAATTTTTAATGACTTGTCATAAATTGGATTTTAAATGGTTGTCAAGCTTTATCAACAACTTTTTATAAGTTAAAAAATGTTGAAAGATGTTTATATTTATAAATATAACCTAAAGCTTGTTTTACTTGTGTAATAAACTCGTTCAAATGTAAATTTTATTTGGTTGAAATCAAGTGGTTAATGATGATGGTTAAGATTTTTTTCGTTCCTGAACTATAGTTTTTGCATTTTTAATTTGCTGTACTTGTTTGGGTCATTAATAGTAAGATATTATTTTTCATCTTCTCAAGCTTTGAGGCATACCATATTAAAATTTTTATAAATTCTATAATGCCTTATGAATGCTTTACAATAAGTTTATTACTAAATTACTTACGTCTTAGCAATCTCGTGTTTAGTATTTATTAATATTTCATAACAGCTGTTTCGGTATAACATATACCATCATCAGATGAAATAACACGTTTACACAACACACTGATACACATTTCACAAAAATAAATAAACATAAAATGTTTGGTACTGCAGTACAGGTCGAAAATAATATAAAATAAAGTTGAGATAAATAGCCACATCTTGCTAATGTAGCGGTCAACTGTTCACTGGGATTATATAATTTATCTTGTTGACAGTCTAAAACTCATAATCCTTGACATTCTTATCTAATGTAGCAAGCGTATCATATAGACAGTTAGATGCAAAATTCAATTTATCATTTAATAAACTGTCCGGGTTGGTTTTGAATTATTTATATATTTGGTACTCTTCGCGTACATCCATAGTTCTGCTTTTGTTTAGAATGTGAATGATTTCCAGATTATTAGCAATGTCCGTGTATTTATTGTCTATCAGGTGTTCAGCGTAATTAGAGCTTATTTTAGATAAGTGTTTTAGATAAATGTTCTTTGAACCTGGTTTTAAAACTCCTTCCAGTTTGACCTATATATTGCTTATTGGAATTGTCACAATGTAATCTGTATACACCACATTTTGTGAATGGATCGTTGGCAACAATATTGGTGTTGGGTTGAAAAATGTGGTTTAAACTCCCAGAAGTTTGATGTGCTATTGTATATACAATTTCTCTAAAAAGGTTACGGATAGAGTGTTCAAGGTAGTTGCTGTATTTCATGGACACAAATTTTGTTTTGGGTGGAATTTGTATTGTGTTCAAGGGTTTTAGGTTTCTTAAGGTTTTCAATTTGTGTTTTCGAATACAATTAATTATCCACAATATTAGCTTTGTAACCATTAACTATTGCTATTTGTTTAATTATATTGAGTTCATTTTTGAGGTCTGCAGTCATAAATATACAAATAACATTAAACAAAAATAATCTATAAGCGAAAATAAAATATCGTGCTTCAATTAATAGGCTACCAGATCAATGATAAAATAAACAAAAGTTATTGTGGAAAAAGCACAAAAGAAATGTTTTTGTACATAATAATATTGTTTAAAAGATTTTTTTTTGCCAACACTAATCTATACTTCAATAAAACCAAAGAATCTAATTTCACATCAAACTTCCTAATAGTATAAGACTAAACACACATGCATAAATTAGACTGATAAATGAAGTCGTAAATAAGGCAATCAAACTGTCTTTTTTTTGTAAAACACGATCTTTTTCAGGAATTTTATTGGCTTCAAAAACATATGTTTCCGTGACATATAATATTATTAGACCATGATAACGAATAAGAGCGATTGATTAAATAGGGCCTTGAATAGTGACTATTTACAACAAACAAGAGAATTCATTCGATTGTACAAACCTTCAAAAATCAATCGAGATAATTCACAACGAAAACTCTCAATAAGTAACATATCGAAAATCAAAACCACTCACAATCGTGCATAACTAAAAATTATGCTGACTCTTTGAATGGGATCTACATCATCTAGAAGGAGATGAAATTTGTTAAATAGAATGTAAATAATGTTCTTCATTTAATGTTTCTTAAAATATGTGTGGATGTATTAGTTTACCCCCTACAACACCAGCCTAAACATTAATACAAAACAGTCTTGGGAATGAATTTTCCCTTGTAGTTCTTGGGTTGTGTTGGTTTCAGTGGTGCTTGTTGTCTTTGTTAAAAATTACCTGGTAAATAATGACTCATCAGTCCACAGGATTTTCTTCAAAAAATTGTATTACTCAATATAACTGTTGAAGAACCAGTGGTAAAGTTGAACTCTGGGTGCAAAATCAGTGGCTTCCAATGCTTGTACAGTACTGAAGTGGTACAGATGAAATTCATTTTTGTGTAAAATGTCCAAAGTCTTCTTCCACAGCGACATACCAAACTCACTAGATACTCCTCCATACCGACATAATAGATAGCATGGCCTACACAATTTGGCTGTTTGTGTAACATGCCCCTCTCCACTAGGCGTTTGGTGTTTTCTTGAAAATACTTGTGTACTAGGGATCGGCGATCAGGGCATCTATCTTATACCCTCTGAACAATAAGCACATTGCTGTTACAGAAACTTTAAACCAAGTGCATCTCTGCATATTATTTTGTTGTGAAGTACATGGTAGCTTTTACTTGACTGATTTGGTCAGTAAAATTGTGCAAGGGTATATGATTCCCTACTGTAAATAGGCTTTCATCATTGAAATGTTTCATTATGAAAAAGATATGAAATGTACCTGAAACCAGGTAAGCTGGATTCTATGATAATTGATAAGGGGATGACGTGAATGATAATAATACTACAATATCCAAATATGAATATTTTGGAATTTTCTTGATGTTCTTCAGTAAATAATTAAAGGTAACATGGTTTTCAAATTTTAAATTGCTACAGTATTCTGTTAAGTTTTAGAATTAAAACAGTAACTTATAAAACATATTTTAACAACGTATTTTTGAATTTTTCTCTTACAATTAAAAAAATTAATTAAAATGTCTAATATCAAATGAAACTGTATTACAAGGGCAAGTTTTTTTATACAATTTGAAAATTGTTATGCCTAACAACAATCTGACAATAGTGTTGGGAATATTTCAGGTTTTTTCTGAAAACACATATTTTGTTTGTTTGAAACTAAATAAATATTCTAACATTATCTCTTTTCAAAATAAAAATAGTTGTATTTTACTAAAAAGTTTGTGCGCATTCAGAAAATAATACCAAAAGTAACAATTGGATACAGGAAGGTTGAGAAAATTGAACTTTTCGTCAGTAAGTCACAATATTTTTGGATAACAATAAACAATTCATATTTCTAAGGAAAATTAAGAGAAATGTTTTTCAAGAGTGAGTTTCTACTTTATATAGTGTGTAATTTAACCAAAAAAATGTTAGATACTAAGTACCAATCACTTACACAGCACCCTCAGAAAGTGAACATTTGGGCAGAAATCGTTGGTCATTGTATTTAAGGGACTTTTACTTTAGATGGTAATTTTATAGGAGATGCTTACAACTTGTTAGCTAATAGGATTTTACCAAACATCTGGGAAAATGTTGGACAATAATTAAATAATAATGTACGGTTTCAGCCACTTTACTATTGTATAAAAGAACACAATTTTGAAATGAACAATATCTAAATTGTTGGAAATTATTAGCTTTAAGTTAGCTCTGGATTATTATTTTTGGGAATATCTAAAACATAATGTATACAAAACAAACTTGCAAAAATTGATAAATTGAAAAGACGTATAATTTACAAATCTGCTCACGTACCACCAGACATGATACAACATGTTATAAACGAATATTACTTGAGTACTGCTTAGTTCCATACATATAGAGATCAGTTAAGGGGTGTTAGGATATTATTTTTCTGGATATATAGACATTGTGGAATAATTGAAAATACAATAGCAAACTATACAGCAAAGGAAGTTAAAAGTCAGTTACCAGTCATTTTTTTATTAGTAATAAAAATAAACACATATTTTAATCTTAGTGGAAGGATGAATGGATAGCTGTAGTCTCCAATAAATTTAGAGAACTAAAAGATAATTCCCATCCTTGAAGGTCATCAATTCATGGTTGTCATCTAGAGTAAGTGGTGATTATCCATCTATGCATTAATTGTTCCTAGATTATTCATGGATTTCTGATGAAACATAGGAACCCTCTGCAATGCCGATTCTGTCAAACTATTCTTACAGTAAAACATAATCACCTTGACTGTATTATAATAAGATGTGTTTATACAATTTGTGTCCTACCTAATTTGTTTCAAGTGATATTGGGAATGATGCTGAGATTTTTGATCACATTGCATTGCCTAAGAGTTTTTGACAAGTTTGAAAATAGTATGGTGTGATTGGGCTTCTTTAAGCCCTATATATGTTGTTTTGTTTCTATTGAAATTTATCAGGGTGAACCATTGTTAATTATTTGAATTTGTTGATATATTTTTACTATTGTTATTTAAATCGTAGCAAATAGTTTTAGTTGTACATCTAGGAGCAACCTTTGCTTATTTATGATTTTAAAAATTTATTTATCCAGCTTCCCTTAGATTACAAAGCTTGGCAATGCCAATAATAATATAGGAATTGTCAACACCTCTCAGTAACAAGTGATACAAAAATATTACAACAGAAGAAGTGTCTCAGACACCTCTAAACTCCATAAACTCTTTCACAGAGTAAAACAGATCTTTTAAAAATGTATTAATTTTTTTCTAGAAACTGGTGTCACTTGAGCTATATTTTATTTCAGACTGCAATTTATTGTACAGTCTGATTCTTATGTAAAATGACCCAGCCTCGTAGAGTGATAGGCGATGCCTGGGATATTGAAGGACATATTTACCTCGGGTTTCATGTTTATGCTGCAAAATTCTATCTTGAAATTATAATTACACGTTTTTGTATTTTAAATATTTTGTGTGCCTCAAGACAATTACTCCACAATATTATACCATAATTTAAGAGAGAATAGAAATATCTGTAATAAACAGATTTTAGAGATTATTTTTCCATTTGGCTAGAAACTACCTGTAAGGCATAACATGCAGAATTTAGTTTCTTAAACAGTATTTCCACATGGTCTTTCCATCGTAAATTTTTATTTATTTTCAGTCCCAAAAAATTAACAACATCAATTGAGACAATATTATTGATTTCCAGGTTTGTGTTAAAAGACCATTTAGTTTTAAAATCTAAAATGCAGGTCTTATTCATATTTATTTGTAGATCATTACAAGTAAGCCATTTTTAAACGGATACTAGACATCTAAGAAAGATTTTTTTTTAAAGAGTACAAGTTTGATTCCCGTATTACTGCTGCATTATCATTTGCAAAGAGAACCATTTTTCCAGTTTGCACATTGTTAGGTACAGTAAGTTATTGATATATAAGAAAAACATGACAGGACCGAGAACTGAGCCTTTTGGCACTCCTGAATGGTTTAACCCTTAGATCGCCACAGATGAAATGTTAAACTTTGGCCTAGCGCTCCTTAACACACACACACACACACACACACACACACACACACACACACACACACACACACCATATATATATATATATATATATATTTGTAAAGCTAATTTTTTTAATTGTTAAACATACTTTTTAAAGAAGAAAAAAAAGTCAAACCCTTTTTTTGAATATTTTTTATTTGAAAAATCACAAAAAGTAATTGTTGTTTTAATTGTAAAAATGAAAACTATAAGCAAATTGAAGCTTAGTTAAATAAATAAACAAACATTTCTAAAACAGGTTTGAGTGAATATGTTTTATAGATATAATGATAAACTAACTAAGATATTATAAAAACCAAAGTCCTATCTAATAATAAATGGCCAAGGTGTGGTAAGCCTCGAAACACACGTCAGGATGCAGTGCTGGTTTGTCGGGGCAGGTCTTGCAGGAGTAAATAGATGTTTTCTTTCCTCAGCCCCTTCTTCTTACAGACAACACATATCAAGGATTTCTTCCCCCTTTTTCTATAAAATGTGGTTTTCCGTTCAGTCGCTCCTCCACAGGTTCCATGGTCAGTCTTCCGCGCTTCCTAGCCATTGGCTGATCACGAACCTTTTCAGCCACCAAGGCTTCAACCAAGCTCAAACGAAAATCTTTGTGAGCCATAGGCTTTTGCCTATGCTTCATTTGTACAGCTTTGTATTGTAGGTAAGAGTTCACAATGGCTACGTCAAGTAGCTAAAAAAACATATCGAGGTACCATTTTTTAGACCGTCACATAAACAGATAAGAAGATATAAAGTGATCTGCACGATCTACAGCGCCCGTATGTTTTGTGTAGTCAAGAACTACATTTGGTTTGGCTACAGGAGGCTTGTTAGGCCACTTACTAGGTACTATGGTCATGTCATTCTTGCTACCGTGACCTGTTGTACTTAGGACATGTACAACTCTTTTGTCTTTCCATGAAACTACAAGTATGTTTCCATTCCTCTTTCGAAAGTAAATCACCTTATCTCATTGATTTGCACCTTTTCTTTAGTTGAGCAGGCATGTCCATTCTGTTTGGCATAACGGTACCTGTAAGATTACAATTTAGATGTTGAATTTCATTTGCCAGTTCAGGACTATTGTAGTACTTGTCAATATATATGCCGGTTGGCTTGGGTCTTTCAAGATGATAGACTGGCTAAGGTGCTTGACTATTTGGGTAGTTTTCAGTAGAGAAGAGTTTTGGATAATGTCTCCTTTCCAAAAGTAAGACATAAAATCAGAAATATACCCATTTTTGCCTTACCTTTAGTCCAAATTTTGAAGGTTTTTTGGGGTTGTACACTTTAAAACTAATATTACCCTTGAAGGCAATTGTGCTATCATCTACAGCCAGATACTGGGTAGGTGTGTAAAATAGTTTACACATTTTTCTCATGTGTACAATCAAAGGTTGGATTAGAAACCCCTTAGGCCTTGTAATACCTACATGTTCATCGTGGTTGAAGTGTATATTCTAAAACAAATTTAGAAACTCGTTTTAAAAAAAACATAACTCGAAAAAAAGGAATACTTTAGTAGTGAAATAGTCTTCAATACAAGGGAGGGGTATCAAACCCATATTTATAATTGTCCGAATAAAAGCTATTATTTCCCGTTTGGTAACATCATGCCGAATTATGAGTTTGGAGAACATCCCGATACGGGAGTTTGGAGATAACCGAGTAGTTATTTTTTGGTTGGCAAACAAATTGGTGTCATTTATAATGTGATCAAACATATCTTCATTGAAAAACAGCGGAAAATAATCAAGTGGCGCAGACTCTTCATCAAATGAGATAGGTAAATTAGGCCTGTCATTTACAGTAAATATGGGCACAGGAGACCCAGGCCTAGGGTCTGTGACTGTCACATTTTGATATAAAACTGTAGGCCTATGTATTGGTATATGCCTACGTGTTGTAGTTCGCAGGGTTGATGTTTGTCTGAGCCTGCATGATGCAGTTTGTATAGGCCTACTTGTTGCAGTTTGCTGACTTTGAGGTTGTAAGTTAGGATGTAAAATAGGAAATGGCCTACCTGTTGTAATTGGCCGGTTAGTTGGTTGAGATAATTAAGTAGAAAGTGTAGGAGTAGGTTGATCTGTATCACTTGTAGTTGGCTGCTTAGTTGGTTGAAATAGTTGAGTAGGAACTGTAGGCTGTACTGTAACATTTCTCAGTAGAAACTGTGTAGAAACGGTATCACTGTCTGTTGTTGCTAATTGAAAATTTTCACTTTGAATGTAATTGTCTTCCTCATCAGATTTGCTATGGTCGGTGGTATTGTATAATATAATGTCTTCTAAGTCAACATCATCATAGGCACTTGAAAAAGAAGTATTTAGTAGACCACTAACATATTCATCAAAGTCTAGATTGTCTGGTTTTGCCATAATACAATACAAAACGTGGAAAATAAAACAATTATAATTATAAAAAACACCATAACATAACACACTAACTCACGATAACCTACACTAGTAAAACAGAAAAGTAATGAAAGACAATAACCGAATGTGTTGTACAACTGAACTAACTATCCGTGTAGGTTAGCTGTAAGCAAAGCAACGATAAGCTGAGCACTGGCGGGAATATGCGTCATTGGCGCTACAGCGTTCCACTGTTCCGGTTGCCAAGCGACAAAAACAGTTATTATACTGATCGGGCAGGTCAGCTGGCCGAGTAAAACATTTTCAGAGCTCAGACATGACTAATAGTAAATTTATCTGAGATCTAGCGGTAGTTTTGTTAACTACAATTTATACAATGGAAAGAATACGTGCTTGCGGCTATGTTTTTTTTACCACTACAAGTACATTTAAAAAAAAAATTAATCTGGAAAAAAAAATCGAAAAAAATATAAATATTATTTTATTGGAAAAATTAATCGTATATTCATAAAATACATCATTTTTAAGTGTTTACTTTATATAAAAAGAGAAAAATGATTTACAATAAGTTCATTAGGTAGAATGCCAAAAATACCAAAATTAGAGTCCTGTCTTCACTGAGAATCATATTCCTTGCAGTGATTAATATACACTTAGTAGCTAAATCAAACACTTTTAACTCTAAAATCACTATTTACACAATAAACTATTTACAACAACAAAAAACTAACAATATGAAAACAATAATTTAGAAAAAAATATTCAAACACTTAATAGTTAAAACTTTTGCAAACACTATTCTTTCGTAAAATATACGACGCGAGCTTGAGTACGGTAATAACGGTTCAACCTTGAGCTTAGCCGAAGAGACACAGGCCTCTATTCACAATGGCGGAAAGGTAAACAAAAAGACAGAGCGTGTCCGTCTTTTGTCTACGAGTTCTCCGAATTTTACAAAGGGCGGGTTGTAATTTTTACGAATGAGTAGTGTTCTAGGGTTAATAAAATCCTCAGGGTCGTGATTCTTTTAAAAGTGTACTTTGCAGTGGTTATTTGGTAAATGAGAAGTCCTTTTTTATTTTTCTGAACATGCTATTTATTAGAACACATATCATTAATACATATACATCAGATCATTATTTATAATTATATCATGTTGAAAATAAAATAAAAATATGGTTTCGTCTTGAAGAGACCAAGAGTTTCTATAAATGATTCTACTTTAAAAAGTTGCAACTTCTTTATTTAATTTTTATTTAATATGAGTACCTTTGTCACATTTATTTAAAATTATGATTTATTATATCAAATTAGAAATTTTCTTAAAAATATTTTTTATATTGAAAATTTACTTATTTTAACAAATTTTTAACATTTTGTTTATTATTAAAGTTTCATCATTAGTACTTTGTACACAAAAAAATGATATTGTCTGTAGTTAATGTTACCACATTGTAGCAATCCCTAGGGTAGGTGTCTCGTGTATCGTTGAGATCTTGTCCTTAAGCTAAAGGTCGCCATTGTCGTCATAGCATCAGATTTGATCGTCTCCGGTTTATCTGAACGATTCCTATTTACCGCACATTTCATTTTCACTATGTGCAAAGTTTCTGTTTTATTATTCACAGTCTTTCAGAACGAAAACTCATTTAAACTGTCTATACAAAAAACAAACAAAGTTCAATTCTCACCATTTACTTTGATGTTCATACATAAAAAACTAACCTTTTCACAATGAGATATAGTCCGTCTGTTTCCAATACACTTTCTAACTGCATAACGACTGACTCTAATTTGTATATTCAGATAACATATACCATTGTATTTTATTTAACACTTTAAAATCGTCTTTTACTATAAAGCACATGTTTCTACATTGTATGGGACAACACGTCCATCTAATTTGAATGCTCCCTTCCAACTCAACGACAGACTCTAATTAATACTCAAATAACGTATACCGTTATTTTACTTAACACTTTTTATTTTTCACTTTAAAAAACGTCTTTTATTATAAAGCATATGTTTCTGCCTTGTATCAGAAAACACGTCTGTCTCATTTAGATGTTACCTCTAGACTGCACAAAGCAACTTGCATTTTCCAGATCTAGCATACACCTATCACATGATTTTTAGCCTTGTAATCATGTCCACATGGTAACAGGTGTTTACACTTTATTTAAACCTACTTTCACATAAATATTGAATTAATCTTAATACTAAACATTACCAACTTGACAAATATATTTTTTGGAAATCTATTTTAATTTCTCTTTCCCTTATTTCAAATGTTATTCACAGACTCCAACTTGACTTATGTCGTCTTTCTCTCAATCTTAAATATTCCTTTTGCAACAGCTGATATTTTGGTACCAATTCAAAATTCAAAAATTGAGTATTACACAATATACGGTTAACGTGTAATTTGTTACAGAATTTTTATCACGTTTTTCAGAGGAAACCTCACCTTTATGGGGGGGCTCCTCATTTGGGGTCTTTGACTACGAGAGCCCCTGTGTATTGCACTGGTTTCACCACCTACGCCTCTGCCCTCCCTTGCACGTCCTCTAAGAATGACAGAAAGAGTTAAGTTTTTATAATAATAAAATGGAATTTAATACTCTTAAAAATATTGAAAATTTTGTTTGCTTTTAGAACATATCACATAGTTCTGATGTTCTATAAATATTCCGCTCAATAGTTTACAAAAACTTCCAAAATCAAAATGTCATTACTTTGTTTTTTCGTATGATGGATTGAATATGAACAAGTAGACTTATTTACAATTTACAGTACACCAAAAATTACTACTTGATAAAAAATCTGAATTAGAATTGATTTAGAAACTAATTGTGAGAGGTAATCTCAGAATTAACTGGTAAATGAATTGATTCTTAAAGTAATAAATAGTATTGGATGTCATTTTTCTTTCTAAACTTCCCAGTACTCTACAATTTATTTGGTTTGTATAAACCTGCTTTGCTACAAACACATAGATTTCAGAATGATAATAATATATCTTTACTTTTGTTTCTGTAAGTGTTGTAATTATAAGATATAAATATTTAAAAATTATAACACATTTTTATTTGTTATGGTCAAGAAAAAATTTGTTCTGCTTAAAAGAGAATAGTTTTTATTCTTACTACTTTTTAATTTTTGACTCGTAAAGCCAAAGGTCCTGGGTTCAATTTCCAGTCTAGGTCGTATATTTTTCAATTGAAATATTATTGTATTTTCAATACTAGCTGGACAAAAACGCATAAGCATTAAAATCAATAAATTATTTAACTTCCATTATAACTGGGTTTTAAAATACTGGCCATTTAATGATTGGTAATACACAAAACGAGATTTTAGAATTTATTTATAATATATTATACTTCTATGAATACTGAAAAACCTAGCATTTGGAATTTTAATCTCTGCAGAATTTCCACAGATCAATTTTTTAAAATAGTAATATATACCAATACCAATAAATCCAAATATTTGATATTCTCTAAATAATTTTGAACAATATGGACTTACATTTATTGAATTCTATCTACAAACGCCCTAAACAAAACCTAATTAGTCAAAATTAACAAGATTTTGTGTTGAGTTGTGACAAATTGAAAATGATTGGATTTGATTTGTTATATAATTTGTATTGGTAAAATTCTGTTTAAATTATAATTTTGATGGGAAAGAATTAATCAATTTAAAAATATAGCTTGAAAGTTTTATTTTAAGTTTCAGTATATCTTTTAAAAAAATACATACTGAAATATTTTTTATTAGGTTTTCACTCAAAAAAAGGTTTTAAACTAAAAGTTGTGTAAGAAACATAAATTATTTTGATATTTCTTGCACAAAAGCAAACAACTTGAGCTAAAGAGTTATGTGAATGTGGGACTATCATAAATTTTTAAAAAAGTTTGTACTTTATCAAAGGTTTTTATTTAAAACATTGAATGGTTGTTTATATTTATGTTTTAAGTTATTGAAATCACTGTAATAATCAGTATTCTTCCTATTTTGGCTTATTTACATTTGGGTAAAACAATCTAAAATGAGTTGTTATAAATAAACTGAAAATAGTATTTCTCATTTGTATGAGTGGGAAAAGTTGGCAGAAATGCAAAAGAGAGCAGCGACACGATAATTTAAAAACGTCAAATAGTTTGTCAGGAGCAGCAACATAATATCAATGTAGGTATTTTACTTTAAAATGCTTTGATACAAATTTAATTATTAGATATTTGAATTGAGAAAAATATTTAGTTTATTAAAAATAATAGTGGGGAAGACAACTTAGCATAGTACATAACAAAACTCTCCAACTCTACATTTTTTTTTTTTTAGACAGTTAAATTGGAAACAAATTCAAGATCTCTGACATAAAACAATAAAGAGATTGCTTTAAGAAATGTGTTGTAATTTGTATAGTTACCAAGACAGGCAGAAATAAACTATTGTTATTTAAAGCACGCACAACAAAGAAACATCTAGTTCCAACTTCTGTCTGTAGAAATAATCTTTGGTATTGGTCTTAGAAACCAACAAAGTTTGTTATTAAATACTGGTTATGCATTTGATTAAAGATTTGTTTTAATCTGTTTAATTTCTTTCTAATTACTATAGAATATGTGTTGGAAATTTGTGATGTAGATATTAATTCCTGAGGTATCCTGAATAATAAAAAGTGATTTTACAAAATGTTTACTTACAACCTAAATAAATTCAGTGATTTAGATTATATTCAGTAGTTAGAATGGTTTTCAAGGTATTTAGTGTTAGTTTAGCTTATAGCCCTCAGGGACTCACTTAAAGGATCTACAGGTGTGAAAATCCCTAAATACTCTAGCGGATATACAGCATTCATATAGTCTTGAGTTATATCCCTCTATTTCATCTTTTCTACTCGGTCTCTCTTGTTTTCTTCTAACCCAGAAGAGTTTGATTATTCGAGGGCTAGGAGTCTTTATTTTATGCTTTTAAAAATTATTTTTAAGGTGATGAGACTGCTTGCAAAGGTGATAAGGTTTTCGCCTTAAAATAAATATATAAATATATATATATATATATATATATATAAGAATATAGGAAATATTTTAAAAAATTGGAGATATTTGCTAAATTTAATATTAATTTTATCTAAAATGTTAGGTATACACAAAGACTTTTACAAAATCCTTTTGCTACTATTAAATTAAAACATCTGAGTTCATAAAAAAAAGGAAAATAAACTTTAAATACTGTCACTAAAGGTTTATATAGTTTCTTTAATTCAGATTTTAGGTTACCCTATCCATCAAGTTTTCCTTTGTAGTTGGAAGTTCTTTTATCCTTATTTTGATGTACAACAAATTTATTATATTTATATTATAAAGTAAATCTAATAACAAGTGAAACAAATTTAACAGTATTATTATTGTTAATGAAAAATTACACCCTATATTTAAATGTCACACTTTATGAAATGAGACTAAATATTATATTTTCATATACAATAATGATTTTGTTGAATAATATTACTTTAAAGTGATTGGTCATAATTTACTCTGTCCACACAAAATCGTACGTCCCCACTTATAAAAGGAGAATATAAATTGTCTATTAAACTAATTCCTTAAGTGAGAATGTTTTGTGAAAATCTTTCTTTCTGCTAACAAAGTCATATGTATTAGGACAAAATGCTTAAATTAATACAACTGATTCTAAATTTGTAATCCTGGGTTTCCAGCTGTAGAAGCCTAAATTAAAAATAAATTTACTAATAAACTTTATTTTGCAAGTGGATTAAGTGTTATTAATGCACAAGTTAAGATATAACCACAGAATAACATAAACTCTTGCCAAATCGGAGCAAAGTAATAAAACACATGTGGAAATACTCTTCAAGACATTTGACATAGATGAGCGTATGGTTGCATCAGTTCTTCTTTTCTGTATTGTTAATTATATACTTGGCTCTGCTGTGAAAACCATCTCACGCTACTTTTATTTTAAATAAATGATGCACTAATTTTCTTGTAAACACAAAACTGAAGCCTACACAAACAAAAAATAACCTTTGCCAGAAATACGGGTACAGAAGTTATAGGTCAAATAGTGTTAATTGAAGCATGGATTGCATCTTTGAAGGTCTAATGTCCCACAATCAGCACAAGTGATTTCGATCCAGTTTTGGTTATATTATAAAGCTTACAAAACATACCAATGTCCGAAATTATGGTTCACATATAAATTGTTGTTAGCATTCATTTTGCCCCTTCAAATTTACTTGTGAACTGTATTTGTTTTACATGTTGCTTAAAACCTTTCTTTCAGTCATATATCTTCAAGTTTCACCAAAATTGGGCTGGATTTTCACTTTTTGGCCAATACTTTTGGGGTTATAGTGAATATTGTTTTTTTGTTTGCTTTGGTTTTGTGTTTATAAGAAAATTATGTGGATCATTTATTTAAATGATAGTGGTGTGAGCTGATTTTTGTAGGGAGACCAAAAATATAAATGACAATACAGTAAAAAAAAAAAAGACGGGCAGATACCTATATTTTTGTAGAAGCTATATTTGTACCAAATTTGATTTTTAGTAATGTTTTTATGAAATTGCCATTTTGTGTTTTTGTTGTATAACACATTTTGAGTTATAAAAAATGAAATAAACCTTGGATATACTGACGAAATATATTCATATAATAAATTTCATATAAATTGGTTTGGACTGTACATCACTGTACGGATGACAGGATTCAATGAAATTATCATTTTCATCACAAAACTCTCTATAGTATGTATATGTAAGAATATGAAATGTGCAGGTCCACAATTAAATCTTTCACTAAAGTTTGAATTTTTCACTTTCTATCTTGATTTTATCCACTTATTTGTATGTTGTAGCAGATAGAAATTTGTTGTACCCCCCCCCTGATTTTTCTTTGTCAAAGATAAGATTTTTTTAAATCATATATAATGGTTTTAAATAACGTCTTATAGTATTTGTGTGTAAAACTAATTGAAATTAGTTTATTGTGAACAATTGGTATAAATTATATACAGTTTAGTTCATATCCTTGTTAGATTAATAACACACACTCTTTTGTGTGTAAGAATAATACAAGATGGAAATATTTTGGCAACATGTATTAAAGTATTGTCCAGTTCCTTGTTATATACAAATTCTATTCTTGAATTAACTTTTAGTATCTAATTTAATTTGTTTCCAAAAATATTAAGAACCTAAACAACATAAATCATTCAGAGTTTATATTTATGTTGCAAGATAATGGTAAAGATCAAATCAAGCAATAAAGTTTCAGTTAAATACATTTTATAGAAATTGTTCCAATGTGATAAGCTTTGAGAAATCATTGTGTTCATTAATTGTTATGGGTTACAAGAAAAATAGAACTCTGTATCAAGCTACAAATTTTACTGTTTTATATTTTCCCCCACTTAATTCAATAATTTTGCATATAGTGGACTTATGAGAAAGTATATTTGGTTTTAAAGATTTCTAAGTTTATGCTAATCACAGTTATATAGTAAAGTAACTAACCAAGCTTACTCTACAGATGAAAAGCGAGGCTTTTTTTATAGCGACAACCATTCCTGTCACACACTACTATTTCTAACTCACTCTAATTTTAGACTCCTCCTAATTATTAACTGAACTCCAATTGCCAATTTCCAAGAGATGTTGTGGCATATGATGTGGTGAAAGTGACAGTTCACAAAAATCGAAGTACAGTAACATTAAGTAAATAAATAAATAAATAAATAAATAAAATAATATTTATAGGTCCACTTATTTAAACATTTAATTCTCAGCTTAATTATTTAAATACATACATACTTGTAAAAGCAAAACCACTCTTAAGTATATTATCTCTTATCTTGCACTGTATTTAACAGGTTTAGGTAAGGTATCGTACAATGTTGTCCTAAACATTATTTCTCTAATTCTTATCTTTATCAAAGGTTAAAGAAATATGATTTGATTTCTGTTCAACACAGGCCCCTAAGCACAAAACAAATTTTACTTTGTCCAAATTAAAATCTTTAACTGTGAATAATCCGATATTTAGTATATTGCATTGAAATAATCCTTTAATAATGCTTATTTGTTTTATTATACTTGCTAGAAAAAGTCATGACCTCTCTCACAAAATAATCTATATTTCCTTTTATATTTTTAAATTAAGTCAAAACATACTGTTATGAATTTACACTAATTTACATTATTAAAGTTCTGAAATAGTAGTGTTATTCAGTTCTTGAGTGAAATTAATAAATATAGTAATAAAATTGTTAATAAATAAAAATTTTAAGAAGTAACTAAAACACTAGGTATTACTAGACTTTTTTTCAATTTTAATACCCCCCCTCCATATCATAGGAAAGTTATGACACATTTAATGTAAAAATTCTCGAATGACATCTCATTTCAAAGTGCTATTAAAAACAAAATAATTGATGTCAAAATGTTTTCACTCTGAGCTTGTAAATTGATGGGCAACTAAAATTAAAATATTCCAGTCTTTGGTTAGTGACCATCTTAAATTTAAACTACTGAATAAAAATTAAGACCTTTAAAAACAGGAATAATTGGACTTCCTTTCAATAGGATAGTTGTTACCCCCCTCCCCAGCATTATTTTTTTTTGTATAATTTAGAAAGTAAGAAAGTTTTGATCTATACTTTCAAAATGTCATGTGTATATTAGTTCCTATGATGGAAAACATTCGAATAAACTATATCAATAAAAGCTATGTAACAAACATGCTAATTAGAATTTTACAAGTTTTTAGCTAAGAAACCTATTTAAATCTCAATACGTATTTGTTCTAAATTTGGTGAATATTCATACACACACACATGCACCACACACACACACACACACACATACATTTGCATCATGCACGCACACATGTACATACACACACACACACACAAACACAAACACAAACACGCAAACGCACACGCAGATGCAGACGCAGACTCAGACGCACAGATACGCACAGAGACGCACACACGCACACACACACACACACACACACACACACACACACACACACACACAAACACACGACTCATGATTAACTGGTCCTTGACTATCTTGCTCGACCTACAATGCATATAGCATTTATTTGGCTCGACAAATTTAGTCTATAAAACAATTTTATAAATATTTTCATCAGTTTTATTTAAATTTTGTCTTGTAATTAGTTCAAATTTACAATAATTCTTATATCGAATTTTATAAACAAATCTTTAAATATGAAAATGATAGTGATTTTTAGTTATCACAAATTTGGGTGTTTATAGTACAGGAAGTTATTTATTCTAGTTTATTTGGTTTTTTACTAATTAGCCCATCTAACCACCACATTAGGCCAGATAGTCGCGAGCTTACCATACTTGATAGATAATAATTTTTAATAGATTAAAAATATATAATATTATAGTTGTTACATTTCAAAGATGATCTTTGGTTGATTGAAATATACAAATTTCATTATATGATTTAGTATATATTTTTAATCTATTAAGTGGTTTGCACGTGAAGTAGATTTAAAAAAAAAATGAGTAAATAAAAAAGATTTCTCCCCTCAAAATTTGTTTAGGGTATTGTTCTGTGCTCATGTCATGTTTCACCATGAAAACAGCTCCAATAACCATATTTCCAATGTACAATTTAGTTTAAAGGAATGTAGTTTTGATTCCTGTAGAATCTCTCTTTTTTATAGTTGTTACAAGCTCATTTCTTATTGGTATACTTCTGTCAGATAGCAATAGTTTGTTTTATTTTTATTGGATAGTTAACAAACATATGTTCTAAAGTGTAGGAGATAAAACAGATTGAAAATCAAAGAGCATTCATGAGTGCCAGTAATCATGTACTCCATCTTTAAAATAGAATTTTACTGTCACTAACTTTAATAAACTATAATAATATTATAATTTATTATAACATTAATTGTAATTATTAAATCAAATGAGTTTGTAAACAATGGGTGGGCGTTAGATGTACTTTTCATTACATTGGCTCCCACTTTAAAGTGTAAAAATAATGAAGCCTAAAATAGTTGCTCCAGAGTGTATGTGGGGAGAACCCCAAAGTTGTGTCTAGAGAAAGTGAGAAAGAAACTGAGAGAACTGTTATAGACAGGAAGTGTCTGCTTTCAGTTGTAAAATAATTCTGGGCTGTGAAGTGGGTATTAATGTTAGGGAGATGATTACAGTTTCATATTTCCTTTTAATGTGAAGTTAATAATAAATTTTAGTTGTAAAACCGAAAATGAATTTCATTTATCACTTGAGATTCAATTGTGGCATTCCTGTTCACAACTACAGAATAAAATACATGTAAACTTTTAACAATGACATTAATTTTTTTCATCATCTTTTAATTTAGCTAAAATGTAAGTAAATATAGTGTTATCATATTAACTTTTTTTTTTTATGGGTGTTTTAATAAAAATATGTTAACTAATGATTAGCTTCATGCACAATATATTTTTCACTTTTGAGATATACAAATATTAATAGTGATATTTTTTATTAAATATGAATATTTTGTACTATTATGTTATGACAAAAGTTAACTCTTAATTTTAAAGTTATCATACCAAAATGAATGTCAGTTGATAGTTGATAGAAGTTATGTACTTTGATAAACTCAAAGGCACCATTATTTAAAACTTTTGATTATGTCAACAATTTTAATATAATCAACTTATTTTTAAAAGGTAAATCAAAGGTAAAATTGTATTTATGTTCTCATAATAATTTTCTCCTTTTGATATATTAAAATTTAATTTCAAATTTTGGTGGACATCGTCATTACCAAAAGATCTAAGACATTAGTGTTGTCATGATGAGATTGCAACGTTTTAGAATCAAGTAATTTCTGATTATTTTCTGCTTTGATAGTTCCTCATTATCATTAGTCAGAATCATATTTCTGTTTTGTTTTCTGCTCTGACAGTTCTCCATCTTTGTTAATCTAACCGACACTAAATGTGGACAAACAATAAACCAAACATAAAATATGATGACTTTTGTTTGTTTTTTATACATCATAGTTAAATGCATTCGTACGACAAATAAATAACACTGGTTATATTACACAAATTTAGTTTTATTTCTATCTATGATCAGTAGTTTAAACTTTGTAAAACAAGAATTTTTTTCACGAAACAATATTTTTCTAATCTCCAAAAAAGTAAGAAAGCTATATAGTTTTAGAAGGGCTCAAACTGCCTGTCTCCTTTCTTAAATTAAAAAAAAAATATATAAACATACAAAATAATAAAATCACCATAAGGGTGATTAAATATACAAGCAATTAAAATTTATATTTCCTTGTGAAAGTGTTGCGAGAAAGGTTTTGTTATAATTTCACAATTTAAAGAATTGATAATATAATATTATTGATAAACAATATTATCAATATGATGATTGTGTTTTGTTTATCTAGTTGGTTGTTATTAATCTATTTTTAAATTTTCGTTAATTTCTTGAATCAACTGATATTAAATTTGTAAAATTGGTTGCTATATTTAGAATGTCAAAATTAGTGAGCTCTATTATATACCAACCAGAGATAACAATGTGTACTGATGAAAGATAGAAAACTCAAGGCACAGATCCTGTTTATGTTATAGAACTCAGTGATCAACATTGTCAAAACATAAAAATTAAAACACAAATTTTGGCATTTAGTTAAATTATCATATTTCTAAAAATTATGAAAGGTATCATTTTCTCGTGATTTTCTGTATATGTAGGCTTCTTCATGAACAATTTGTTGCATAACACTTTTATTTCAAGGAAATTATTTTAGGAAATAATGCTATTAATAACATCAAGATCAGAAGAAGTAAGAAAAAGAGAAGTTCCTGTTATATTTAAAAGCAATAATGCAACAAATGTGTGGAACGTAGTTGTAATTAACACCAGTAATAAATTACAATTAGCTTTACACAAAGAAGACCAAGAACAAATTAAAATTCTCTACATACATTTATGACGACATTGATGAACAACACAAAGACAGTGCTATCAACCTTTTTTAAATGTAGCACAAAATAATCTAACTAGAGTTTTAAAGGTTTGTTCATGTAACACTCAATGCCAGCATAATATCAATACTAACATCCTCCCTCAAATCTGTAAAATGTTATTATTAAACAATATGAAAATTTCTATAAAGATATCATTGAGTCAAATTTAACATTTTTTTTAACTTAGAGAATTTTTCATTGCTCAATGCTTTGGTAAGCACATCATCCAATTGATCATCTGGGCATATTCAATTCTTATAATGTTTACAGTTTAACATAAAAAAAGCTATTTTTTTTGTGGATCTGTGGGGATCTGCTGGTCTATATCTCTGTCCCATTACCATGCCTAATTACACTACTGGTTTGTATTATAATTAAATATATAATTCTAGATTAATTTTGTGAGTAAATACTTTTCAAATCATATTTTGATTAACTCTCATTATTAATGATCTATGGTTTTAATTTTTTAGAATGGTGGCTATTATTCAAGTTAAGATGTCAGTAGCATTCATATTTTTTAACTGATTTGCACTCAAAGTACAATAATTTTAAATTATTCGGTTTTATGTGATTTGAATAAGTTTATTATTTAATATTAATAATATTTTAACACTTGTTGAGGTTTGTCTGTCTAAAGTTGGATTAAAGCCAAGTTCTATTTGTTGGTCTCTTCAGGTTAGCGAGCCATACTTAAGTGTGGAGAGAGCGTGTCTGTGTGTAGATACATTACTTCAACACTTCACTACTAGGAAACTTACACTTGCTGCAAACTGGAAAGATTGGGAGTCTGGATTAGCCCGTCAAAAGGAATCACAGATTCAGTGGGAACAAAACATGGCTGATACCACAAGAGTAAGTTACCTACTGAGTTGAATGTTTTCTGATTAATATTCCAAATTAAAATAATATAGTTTATTCTTTTCATCTATGATCTTACAGTTCATGAACCCATACATAATTTGAAGAAGTACATTTGACCATACTGTTATTTAAAAAAATGAAACTCTGTAGTCAGAGTTGAGACAATACATACAGTATGTTAAAATAATTTAAAAATCAACAAATTCATTTTAAAATATCAAAACAAACAAATTTGGTGCCAAAAGTATATGTTGTGAAAGTTGTAAAAAAACTGGTTGTCTAGGCTTAATATAAACAAAGTGTGAGTACTTCACTTCTAAACTTATTATTACTTTTGAAAGTATTTATCAAGAGAGATTTACTCATAAACTTTACATTAAATTAATTATTTGGTGTGGAAAAAATGAGAATTACCTATATAGTGTAAAATGTGGGTGGTCTTAAAAGGAAAAAGAAAATGCATACAAATTGGTACAAAAAAATTAGATTGTAAAGTACAAATAGCACAAATAGTACTATAAATAGTACAAATGGGTAATATAGTTCATTTATTAGTTATAATATTTATTAGAAATTTAAATAAGCGAAGAACTATTATAAAGGATTTTCGTTTTGTTTTAGGACTATTACAACCCCCCCTTTAGTATGAATTTGTTAGATTGAATGTATTGATTTGTAATAAATAAATCTGTATTTAAGTTTCAATACCTGAAATAAAAGATGATTAACATTGTTATGAATTTATTGATTTAAATATTTAACTAACAAATTTATAGTCAAAGAATTGGTCTTTAAACTAACATGAATTACAACTTATGAACTATCTTAAATCTAAGGAATTGGGTTACTAAGCTCAAGATTGAAAGAAATAATATTGAGAATGAGTTATTTTATATCTATTTGATATGAAATTCTTGCTATTTTAACAAAATCTCTACTTATAGTTTTTGTCTATTTATTTTGTAATGACACCACAATGAATCATTTAAGATAAATTTATATAACAAAGTCAATTTCCATTGCATTGAAATGAAAGAATATTTGGGAATTAAACTATTTATGGTTATGAATTAAAATTGATTATGGTGTTTGCTGTTCTTCAGATAAATTGAATCATGCCAAGTGATGTACATACTACCTTCTTATCTCCTTTCTGCCTGTTCTTTATTACTCCCTTTCTTGGATCCTTTGAAAAACAACTAGATGGCTTGAGGTTGTGAATTAGAATGGACTTTTTTTCTTTTTTTTTGTTCGCAACAATGTCAACAACAACAGTAGTTCTTCTTCTTCTTTTTTGAAATTGATTCCATTTCTATTCCTATTATGATGACATACGATTTTGATCTTTACTAAATTTAAATTACTAATGGTATGAAATGTATGCTACAGGGATATGGTATTATGAATTTGGATGATATGGTTATTAATTTATTGTTTTTACTATTTTCAATTTTTTTTTTTAAATAAAAATTAATATATTAATCATTTATTCCAGGTTGAACTTTAAATACTAATTATGTAATATTATACTACTATTGTCTATCATAAGGTATATATTATATGTATAATAATATATAATGTGTATAAATATTTTAAACACTAAACCATTATTATTTTATTAGTTATATTTAATCAACTTAAAATTAAGACTACTGACAGTGGACACAAGGCTCTTAATGAACATCTCCAGAGCAACTAGTCAGTCATAAATAATTTAATGAAATTACTCCTTTCTTTCTTAGTAAATAAATGGGGGAAAAATGTACACGATTAAATTTGTTAAAAATGTTTAATCTCTACTTCGGTAGATAAAGAATCTCAAGGAGCTTTGTGTAACTTAATATTGGATAAAAATATAAATTCTCTAACTAAAATTCACAGTTTGGCCCATTCAGGACAAACATCACACATACAGTTGCAGTTAGGAATATATATTTTACTTTGTTGTTATTTTGGTATAATTTGTTTACCAAAAATACTTCTTTTTCCAAATCACTATAAATGCATAAACTATACATAGACCTAGCTTGAATTTGAACTTGAGTTATTTAATTACAAATATTAATTGTATCAGATTGTACTAAATTTGTGTGGATTTCCATTCTGTTTAAGCTAAAATAAAAATGATAAAGTGAGAGATAAATGTGCTTCCCTATTTTAATAGTCTTGGAGTATTATCTAAATAAGAAGTCTAGTCTATAATAATGTTCGTTTCATTCAGTAGAAGAAGAAAAAAAACCCAGCCAAGATAGTTTGAATTTGGCTAGAAGCCAGTAGGAAGCTACTAGTCTGTCTAGAGGAATATTCATTATCCTAGTGGCATCACTGACAAAATTGTTTTATTTACTTATTTTCTTATACTTTGCTCTGTTGCAACTCACATTAAGTGATTTGTGTTTTCTGATCTACTAAAAAAGACGTTTTGGGATGAAATCTGGTTTGTTGTTATTTTAAATATATATTTCTTTGAAGGAAGCAACTCATGTCAATGGCATTTTAAATATTATATATCCATTATTAATAAATTAATTCATAGTTGTAACTATTCACTTTTGACTGTTTATAATATATAATTGCCAGAATTTAATTAGATATACTATTAGGAATTTTTAATTTAAAATATTAAAAATAGAACACCTTATGGATAAATTAATAAATGTATGTTTATATTTAATAGACTGTGGATTGGGTAACAAAATTAGATGCTCAGCTGTATCCAGTACTTTCAGAAGATGCAACAACTGCAAAGGTGACAGCACAAGAGGTTGAGGATAAATTGAATACCATTTTACCTGAAATAAAGAGGGCCCAAGCAGAGATACAAATGAGAATGAAAACAGCTGAAGAACTATTAACAAAAGGCAAATAATATTTTGAATTTAATCTTTTATTAGCAAATCATTGATATTAGTTTAAACATTAAATTTATTTAATTTTTCAGTGGACGAAGATTTTATTTTAAAGGAATAAATTCCAAATCCAGTAGGTTTGTTTTGCAAAAAATTCAACTTTTAATTTCGAGTGTACAAATTAGACGTTATACCAAAGGTACATAATAAGTAATATTATAAATTGTGTTATAATTAGAAACTCTTTAGATGTTAATAACCCACAAATGTTGTTGTAAGTTTCTTCTTATTTTTTTTACTATTGATTTCAATTTTCATAATATTAATTATGTAATATTCCGTAAATTGGTTATGCTATTGCCTATGTAAATTTATAAACTGTAATAATATAAAACAGACGGCTTTATATATTTTTATTACAACAAAATGAAGTTATTTATTATTGAATATAAAATTGCTCGACAATAGGGCGCCAGACAAATTCTCGCCAATTTAGAAAAATTGAAGTTAAATTTATTTTGAAATCTCAGGGTCTAAAGTTCTATTCAAAACGTACTTGGCTTAGGTGATTTAAATAAAGATTCCAAGTATTTTTCTGCTGAAATTTTACATAAGTGTTTATTAATTATTCAAACATCCTACAAATATCATCAACAAAAATCATATTTTTTAATTAAGAATTATCATAAAAGTTTAATAAACAAATCCATAACTTATGTTTCCTCTTTTATTTATTTATTTTTGAATTAACCAAACTTTATATTACAAATACTTTCTTCAAAAGAAATGTTGCAACAGGAATTTATTTCATGAAAGTTTAAGTAATTTTGCAGCTCTCTGAAGGAGATTTAATCTAGTATTAAAAGTTTCTTTTTAATTATTTTTTCCTTGAAATAATCTAATATAAAATTTTAAGATAAACAACATGTACACAAATTAATCTAAAACATAATATAGATTTTTTAATCTAATATGTAATGTATAGCGTCTATACCAAAACGCCGAAATAAAAAATATAATGTCTGAAAATGAGGAAAAACTGATGTCCAGCAATTCGAAGTCCTATGGCTCCTTATTGGTCCTCCATTGTCCAGAAGTTGTTTCTTCAAATAGTCTAAGAATGTTCATAGCCTATTAAAACGTTCTGTCTTTGTGAACTCATTTCACCACGCGGTATACAGTTTCTTTAGCACACGCGTATAGAATAATAGTTTTTTCTATCTAGTCCGACAGGTTCTATAGTCTTAAGAGTTCTTTGTTCTTGTATTATTGATTATCAAATATAAAAGTTCATTTTAAGTATTTGTCTCACTATTTTTTACGTTTTTTGTTAATTAAAATGTTCACAACATAACCCTTCAATTTACATGAGTCTATTGTCCACATTAACTTTTCAATTCTGTCCAAATACGATATTATCACTTAAAACAGTCATTTCCTCTCTTTTAACGTTTCTCACTACATTATAAAAAATTACTTTAAACATATTCTTAACAGGTCTAACCTCATCACAGGTTCTATTGTCTTAAGAGTTCTTTGTTCTTGTATTTTTGATTATCAAATATAAAAGTTCATTTAAAGTATTTGTCTCACTATTTTTTACGTTTTTTGTTAATTAAAATGTTCACAACATTACCCTTCAAATTACATGAGTCTATTGTCCACATTAACTTTTCAATTCTGTCCAAATACGATATTATCACTTAAAACAGTCATTTCCTCTCTTTTAACGTTTCTCACTACATTATAAAAAATCACTTTAAACATATTCTTAACAGGTCTAACCTCGTCAAACTCCATGTTCAGACTCTAAAAGTACACATCCTACCACGTCTGATCTCTAGCTTAGACTGATTGAAACCACGAGATTTTTCGTGCCGCGTTTCCTCCAAAAAGTCCTTGACACATCATTTTATCATTGTTTAATAAAAATCACATTTATATGGTTTTCCATTAAAACATTCATTATACAATCATACTAAAACTATTTAATGTACAAAATTATTTTCTTGAATGCTTTTTGTTAATAATTTACAGCTTTCCTTACTTAATTTTACCACAATTGCATACGCTACGACCAATCAGAATCCTCGACCTACTTCTGAATAGCCAATCATGTCGCTTGTTTTAACCCCATTATTTTACTATGTTACAAAACATTCATATAAATCTATTAAATTTGTTGCAACAATCTTTACATTTGTTTTTATTATTTTTTAGAACATTATTATAATCAACTGTAATGAACTAGACTTGTGGAAACTTCAATAACCAAATGAATGAAAACCCAATTTTCCACAAAAAAAAAAACAGTTGTTGCTACAGTTAGTTGCTACATGCACACAAAGTGGTCTGACTGTAGGGTTTGTGCAAATGTACTAACCCACATGATGATTTAGTCATTGAACATGATGACTTAGGCATGAAACATTGTCTTGTATTTGTACAAAAAAAAAGTGGTTTTTGTAGAAAATTGTGTTTTCATTCGTTTGAATAATGATGATAAACTATAGTTTCACCACAATTTTCTAAAGAAAGGAAACATTAAGTTTTAGAATTTTAAATAACCTTTGTGTTATAAAACTTCATTACTTGCTGAGCTATAACTAATATTTTAATTTTATAAACAATATTTACTTATTATATATATATTATAATATTAACTATTCCATTCACTCTCAATTGCTTTGATAAAGATTTAAAAAGTATTTATTTATGTTATAGGGCAAGTAGAAGATTCAGGTGGGTGTGTACAACTTCAGGACCTGCAACAGAGATTTCAGTCTATTGTAACAGAATATCAAATACTTCTAGAAATGTTAATATCCTTTTTCAAAAATTTATCTGAGGTAAGCATTATTTGAGTATAACAATTTAAAGATAAGCACTTTCATTTTTGTTAGTTCTGGAAAATTATAGTAAAATATTGATTAGTTGTATTTAATGGTATTAAAGTAATTTGCATGAAGAACTGATAGATGATAACAATTTATTTAAAAATTTTGTTGATATTAAAACTGTAATTTTTCTGTAAAGTTGGAGAGAACAGTCGAGGGATTAGAAAATCAGTATGGATTGACACATATGCCAGAAACACTTGTGGAGGTAGAAAGAGCTTTACGTGAGCATGATGCATCAAGACAAGGGCTACTTGAACTATTTAAATTTACTCACAGTGAAAGTCAGCAGATTATTACCAAAATTAAGCAACAGGTCTGTCCTCTAGTTTCATTTTAACAACTGATCTAATTTTAATTATATGTTGAAGAATTTTCATATCAGATATATCCTTTGATAAATATATAATTTTTTAAATAGTTTTTATTATTTTTAATGTGGACTGAACACTATAACAAATTTTGTGTAATGTCAAAACCAAATATTATATATCAATATTATCAGAAACTAGTGATAATCTTTTATGCTTGATTATCTACCATGATAACTGCTGTGTTTGAAGCGGGTAACGTTTATTTGTTGTTATATGATGCAGTTTTCAATAGCAGACTTTGCAATCTCTTGGTTATTTATTTCAATCAGTGTTCTGTTTTGTATACAAACTTCCTCCAATTTTTTGTTGACTTTGATCTACTATGTTTACTCTGCCCTTCACAATAATGAAAGGTGTGATGTCATCTTAGTTGACTGTGGAATCTTATCAAAATCTCTCTTGCACAGTTACAATATTCATGTAGCCGTGGATCAGCTGACGTAGAATCAATCTGAACAGTATAAAGTGAGGGCTTGGACAAAGAGTGTCAGTGCATATATCAAACCAGTGTTTGACTGATACCACTGACTTTAGTTTAATTTTGCAATTTATAAATAATCCGAAATTCACAATGGCCAGTGAATGTTCAGGGCGTATAAGGGAAATTATGACCTAATGGGTTAGGGCTTAAGTGATTTCCAAAAATGGTAGGTTAACCACCAAGGTATCATAACCTAACCTAACCTAACCTAACTTAACTTAACCATCCTGCCGTTACAAAAGGAAAATTTGTTTAGATTATTTGCTAACCTCTGTTTGCAGGCTCAGATATGTTGTTTTCAGGGAAAATTTTACTTAGCTTGCATTGCTGATCTTGATATTTAAAATAACTACTAGTTCAAGCATATAACTCTGTGTGCCTAGAGTGTTATTTCCATATTGAAAGTAAAGTCGGGATGAGTATGTAGTTTCCATGTTCAGGTAAGGCGGGAGGATTAACTCTTGAGTAAGATGAAAAGAAAGACTGAAATTAGAAATTAGATTGATATAATATGATGACTTGACCTCACACTAGCTCTTGGTCATCCATCATGAGATAGTCTCCTCCAAACTACCTCTTCCTAAGCTTATGAATTCTCAGAATCGGATTTTATGATGACTTGACCTCACACTAGCTCTTGGTCATCCATCATGAGATAGTCTCCTCCAAACTACCTCTTCCTAAGCTTATGAATTCTCAGAATCGGATTTTATGATGACTTGACCTCACACTAGCTCTTGGTCATCCATCATGAGATAGTCTCCTCCAAACTACCTCATCCTAAGCTTATGAATTCTCAGAATCGGATTTTATCCCTGTTGATTGTGGAAACTATCTCTAAGGTGATACTATCAAAGGATGATGGGGTAGCTATGTCTGATGCTTTTAGTAATGTGAGATCTAAGATCAGTGAAAGTATGAGGTTGAGTTGGGATACAGATTTATGTATACTGAGGTGAACATACTTGAGCCAAATAATAGAATGGTTTCTTATTTATCAGATAGGTGTTTACCAATACTAGGCAGGTAACATATGTAAGCCATGTTATTTGGCCAGAAATGTAGATAGGTTTTGTACCAATACTAGGCAGGTAACATATTGCGAAGATAAATTTTGGGGGGTATGTGGATCGGCTTTTATTATGAATTGCCGGGTTATCAGATCGTGTGGTAAATTAATATATGTACACTGGGAAAATCTCAATCTAGGCTAGCCATTTTTGACGGGATCTAATTCTATAACTAACTTACTTAAACAACACCAATTTAGACTAAAACCAAATATTAATATAAACTACACTGTATTAGCATAACATGTCGGACTAACACAAAAGGCCTAACATTGCTGTGTGTTAGTTCAACTAATATTAATACAGTTCCAAAAAACCCGACGAGCTGAGATATAAACCCTAGGACCGTAGTGAACCTATTCCTGTGGGTTTAGCAAGGCATACTTGTGGTAATTCAAAAATATGAGTGAGAAGCGAACTTGAAGAGTTCTTATGTTTATGTTACTTAACGAAAAAATTAATTTATGAGTTTTTTATTTAATCAAAAAATTGCTCAGACATGGGCGCCAGACTTTCGTCAAATTTAAACAAAAAAAAAAAATGTATTTAATGAATTTAACCTCAGGGTCGCAAGTTCTTTCATATGTGTACTATACAGTGAATTCCGGTTGAAAATGAATACACTTGGCTGAAATTTAGACATAAAATTTATTAAATAATTCTTTAATTATGCATATACATTAATCAAACAAAACATATCATAAAATATAACAATAATTAACATCCTGTTGATATTTATTATTTGTGCCTTAGAAGAAGGTCTAATTTGTAATTTTCAAATTTGATTTTTTTTATTAAAAATTGAATTAATTTTAAAATGAAACTTGCAAGTATGAACTTTAATTTATGAGATATGAAATTTTAAATAGTTTCTTATTCATTTTATCTGAATACTAAAAAATTTATAAAAGAAAATTAATATTGTCCACTACCTTTATGGTTAGCTGGACTAGCAAATATTTTTATAATTGAAATAATTTAAATTTACATATATTAGATTATATAAAAAAAAAAGAAACGTAGAACATATTATACAATTTATATATTTGAATCATAACGTGCTGTTTCACGATCTCACCAAACCGTAGCATGCCATTGTCCTCTGCTGATGAATCTCTTGTAAGTCTTTTTCGACGTAGAACTACCGTTGACTACCAGTAATTCTTGTATTGTTCATTTCTCGGTGATTGATAATAACGTTCATACAACACATCGAATATAATCGTTCATAGTCAGTTTAACAAAGCACAGGTACCACGTTGTAGCAATTTGATTCTTTTGCTATTTTAAAGTAACACGTTCAAGAAATAATAAAATATTGTTATTGTCAGTTCTAAAAAGTTTATACACCATATTTCCTGCAACTTAAATATTTTCTGAAAAAACAATTGCTTGTTTAACATAAGACTCATGATAGAAACTCACGCAGGTCCGTTAACCACGGCACCCAGTCTTCTAGTGTCTTACCTCGTGCAAAATCGAGAACTTGTTAAAACTGGTTAAATACTGCGCACGCATATCCCTCAGCCACCGTCAGATTCAAAAATTATCTAACTCACTTCCTAAAAGAGTGTCCAAATTGTCTTTTTACAAAACACACATTTTTATGATTAAACATTATCTTAAAATTATACATTATTAATTATATTGTTGATTTGAAAATCTATTTCTATGTTGGAATTTACTTTATTTAATACGAAATATTATTTAACCTGGTTACCCCCTCTTTTGCAACCGTGTAATTCAAACATACAATCAAAGTTTAATTTTTTACATTATCACATACTTTAATATTAGGGGATTATTGGAAAAAAAATTATGAGCGCTGTCCAGACGTCCTCCTTCACTGCTAGTTGATGCACAACTGCCTGATCAAATCCGTTCCTCGCATACGGGATAGAAAAAGGGGAGAGGGAGGCCAATGGTGCCTAAATCACCACAATATGTAAGCCATGTTATTTGTCCAGAAATGTAGATAGGTTTTGTACCAATACTAGGCTGGTAACATATGTAAGCCATGTTGTTTGCCAAAAATTATGAAGGTAATTTCTTGAGGAAAGAAGTATGTGAATTAGAAAGTTTTAGTGCTGAAATTAGTGAAGAATACTTTATGAACGATTAGAAAGATTTGACTCAAAATGAATTTTTGCGAACTATGATTAGCTGTGC
The DNA here is from genome assembly GCA_963513935.1 of Aphrophora alni. NCBI lineage: Eukaryota > Metazoa > Arthropoda > Insecta > Hemiptera > Aphrophoridae > Aphrophora > Aphrophora alni. The sequence goes on from OY740766.1 coordinate 56,549,827, forward strand.
TATGACAACCATAACAACCATTTTTCCTCAATTAGCTACCCTTGTTGACAATACTCTCTATACAACTGCATACAGAATTTCAGTAGGCGATACTATGGTTATTTCCTACTTAATCCTACTAATATAAAACTTAGTAATAAATTAAGGTCAAATTTAAAAGTAACTTATAAGAATTTTCATTATATTACACAACTCGCTCCTCCCACTTTTCACACCTCCTTTTCCCTATTAGCTTATCTAAACCTGTTTAAATTGTTTCTGATTAGTCACTCCTCCTCCTACCCTTGGATTTGTTATATTAAACAACTTGTTCCTCCCACTTTTCACCCCTCCTTTATTCTCATTGATTTATCTAAAACTCACTTTTCACTCCTTCTTTCTTCCGATTGGTTTATCTAAAACACGTTATATCTGATTGCTCTATTCCCTCCTCTCTATTCATATTTCCTGTTTCTTGTCCCTCCCCTTTGAAGAACCTCTTGAAATAGAAAAATAATAAAAAAGTCTGTGAGTTTAATATACTGAAACCAAGCTTAGGATGATAAGTATTATTAAGTGTTTTGAGAATGGAGTATATCCGAAACTCATCAACAAAAGTGAGATCAACAAAGCTGGAAAAGGTGGAACAATGTTCTCATTTTAATTATAACATTCCTATTGAAGATAAAAATGATTTAAAAAAAATTATTAGCGTATGTAAAATGTTTGCAATACATTTTATTGTTAGACAAAATATTTACTTGGCGTTTTATTTATTGACCCACAGACATGCATTATGTGTGTGTTACTTTATTACACATGGGTATCTTCAAAAATATCTCCATGACCCAGACCAAATGCTAAAATTTTTCTTTTTTAACTATCTTGGTTATATATCATGTTATTACTAATTTTCTGTAAACTTACTCATTTTTTTAATATCTGAAATTTTAGCAAATATTAATGTTTATATATGTCTACACATAACATTCATAACCAAAATTCATACACTTGGAATTTTGTATGGAAATAACTTTGTCTTTTTCTAATTAGATGATCATTTATTATTAAAACATTGGTTTTATAATTGTAATTTTGTCTATGTTATGTACAGGAACCAGAGGCAGCAGGAGAGAAAGACATTGCAACAGTGAGACGATTGTTGGAAGAGAAGCGTACAACTTGGGAGAGAGCATGGACAGATCGAAAACTAAATCTTGAGCAACATCATCAGTTATGTCAATTTGATTCTGATTTGGTGCATATACATAATAACTTGGATGATCTGGGAAATCAGTTAACTGCAGTAAAAGGACAATATGGGGAAAGCCTGTCCACAGCAAAAGCTACATCTCTGGCATTCTTATACTTTGAGAAGACTATACAGGTATTAAAGAAAGTAACTTTGAACATGATCATTTTACTGATATTGATTTGGAATAAATTTTATATTATAATGCATAGCACACAATTAAAAAAAAAGGTTTATAAATGCTGTATTAAAGAGGTTAGTGGTGCGATTATATTTGGTTTTTAACCCATATCTGCCACATTGGACTATCAATTCACTCATGGTTTGTAGTAAGTTGACACTATCTGTATTCAAGACTCATCTTATTAATCCATAATAATTATTAAGCAATTTTACTTGACTTCTTCATATGCTTTAATTCATCAACAGTTCCACAGAATTGTCTTCACTTTGTTTAAACACCACATCTTCCCATGGACCAATTCGGTCATTTCTATTGAAGACAGAAAGAAGTGTCCTAAAATTAATCTTGGACATCATTTCATTCAATTACACTCCAAAGTAGCACAAAAACTGTTTAAGCCTTCATTCTGGCACCATAGTTTTTTTGGAACTGTACATAGATTTTATAATTTTAATATCTTTTACAACTTGTTAGATGCTGTTATGTAGTAAAATTTAATCAACATTTTTGAAGCAGATTTAACAACAGAGGTACATATATATTTTTATTTTTTCTGTAAAAGTTTTTAAATAATTTTTCCCCATCATGTTATTCTTTACAATATTTTATGTATGGGAGATAGAATCTGTTAAATCATATTTTCCCTAAAGGTTTGACTAATATGGAAAATAAGTTTCTATTATAAAAGTTTAAAAACTGCCCTAACTGTATTATTGGAGTGATCTGTTTAATTGATAAAACTTGTACACAATTTAAAATAATTATTTTACTTTTTGATATTTATTTAAATAACTTGCATTTATTATGTTTTAGTTACTGGAACAGCGAATTGAAACTTTCGTAACTGCTGGTGAAGCCATGTTGTCTGGAAATCATGCATCATCTCCTCATATTCAACAGGAATTGAAATCTCTAAGAAATCGTTGGGACCAGTTTTCTAAACAAGTTGTAGACACTAGGCATCTAATAGATATCAGTGTAGACTATTTCACATTAGTAGAAGAGGTGCATATCTTAATTGTTTGTATAAATTGTTTGTTTACTATTGGAAAATACAATAACAAGTTTTTTAAATAGTTTTATAGGAAAACTGTTATTATTTATTTTTCTAAATAACAATTATTTTTTAGGCTGAAGAATGGTTTAGAGAAGGCAGTAGATTATTGGTAACTATAGCTCGCCATTCTTCTTCAGTACGAACCCCAGAGGAGGCTTCTGGGCTTTTACATGAAATTGAAGTATTTTTGAAACCTGGTGAGGCTAAACAGGATGAACGAATAAATAAAATATCAGAATTAGCTGCTAGATTATTTGGTAAGTTGTCAGCCAGTTCATAAAGTTTATTGAACATATTTTAAATTTTAAACTCTGTTATTAATCTATTTTATAAGCCTAACTATTCATATTAAATAATTGCATATATATTTTGATTACTAAATAAATTAGAAAAGAATCATAAGAAGAATTATTTTCTTCATCTATTGAAATACAGCCACTAGTGAAATGGAAGTACTTCATGTCCATACTTTTTAAAATTTTCAAATTAAATATATTTCGGCATATAATTTTGAGTATTGTAGTTTTGAATATTATTTAGTATTTTGTATTAACTTAATGAATGTTCTTACCGTATTAAGTTCGTCAACAATTAAAAAAATAACAATAGGTTCGTTGTAGACCTAATAAGGTTAAAACTTGTATTAAATTATAGATTACTATTTATTTTGTTATAATTAGTAGATAGTTTTAGGTTTATTCTTTTCTTGCTTCTGCAATCATCTTTCAAAATTGTAATTCATGTTTTTGGCAATAAAACGCTTTTATCACCCCAATTTAGAAGCAATAATATCAAATTGGTAGAGAATAAAATTTAAGAATTATTTTACACATAATATTTCTTAGGGGTAAAAATCCTAATTACCAAGTATCTTTTGTTCCCATTTGTTCTCAACTTGGAATTTTTTGATTGAAACTTGGATAAACTTCATATTTTTATGTGTATGTTAGAAATAATTGTAAAAATTATAAAATAGTCCCAAGACAATACACAGAAGGCAGCCTATTATTGAGAAATATATCAGAAAGTGTTGTAATAGCTGATTCTAGACAAAAATGCATAGTTCGTTAACCTGGTAATTTAACCTGGCATATAAATCCTACCATCACCAAGGTATGGATCAGTCCTAATTGAACGATGACAGTTGGAGGCTCTGCCTGTGGGTTGACCAAGGGCATTGGTCGGAACTATCTACGGGATTAGTCAGAATCAGCTTTGAGAGCAATATGGTAGAAAAACACAGTAGTCAGTACTTGCAGAAATAGAGGTGAGCAAACTGACGGTGTATGATTTAATTAAAGAAAGTAGATTCATTTGAATTTTATTATATTTCACAATAATATTCAGCTTGCTCTATCTTGGGACTAATTGATATAGTTTATAATAAAAGGGAATTAAATATCAATAATGTATTCCTAGGAGTTATAATATAATTGAACCACTGATTGCTTTGTGTGTGTGTGTGTGTGTGTGTGTGTTGCAACGGTCCTTGAGTTCGAGTTCAACCGCTTAACTCGGGTTCGTTGTCGGTCCCAAATTTCTGGCACCACTTACAACGTCCTGAGGTTCCACGATTTTACTCAGCTTTGTAATTTAGGAAGCCGCTCCGACCGTTTGCAAGAATTTAACAAGTGAGTAAGGTAGAGGATTTGTCTCTTCGAAGCCTTTACCCTAACTCCCCTATTAATTTCTTAAATATATTACACAAAATTTAATACTAATATTTTGATTGAATTCTTATGCTAACACATTTACATAAAAACAAATTTAAATTTCTATATCTATCTTACCTTTATTTATTTTCTAGACTCTGTCTCAAAAGGTGTGCCTTTTGGAGCTCTTGTTATCTCATCAGATTAAAATTATATTTAATTTTACTTTGAACTTTTTCTTTAGAGCACTTACTTTCTTTTTTAATTTTGGAATTCACTTAATTAAGGATATTTCAAAAACAGAGAACAAAGTTGAATAATAACAAATTTATTATTTCTGGAACAAATTTATCTAAATGTTGAATACTACTGGATTTATTGAGTTAAATCATTACAACTATCATTAGTTGCCTTATTCGAACATATGATTTTAAAATGTCACCTCCATAAACAACCTGATACAAACTTATTTCTATGCTTATCCTATAATCCTTAAATTCTTCCCAATATATTTCTTATACTAATAATCATGAAAAATTGAATTCCTATTCTAATATTTGACCAATCTGTTTGCTTTGTAATAGATTTGAAATTTTTAATAATGGCAATGACTCTAATTGAATTAATAGTTTCTTTTCGCTTATTTATTTTTAAATATTATTTATTATCGATTAAATTTAAAATTTTGAATTTTCGATTTTTGAAGTTTTAAAAGATTTTATATATTAAAATTCTTGATTTATGCAGTACCTTCATTTATTTGGGTAGTGCAGGTCTTTTCTCCCTCCGTTTTAGATTGTTGTGGTCCCTGAAGAACTCGCCCAGTGATGTCTTCTTCCGGGGAATCTTCAGAAGTCCTGCTTCCTTCAAATATTCTTCTTGGCGTTGATAACGACAAATATTAATTTAATATTTGCCTGAGTTCATATTAAAGTTTTCTTCTGCAAGCTGAATCTGGATGTCGTGTTGTCTTCTTCTAAGGCCGACCCTTCTTTTGGTTATCGTAATTAACCTCGAGAAGTACAGAACACTGACGATTTTTCTTCACGACGATTTCCTCTTCAGACTTACTAAAAGCGTGTTTTCCTCCTGGATATTAATACGAGACTGTCGAGCTGATCTCTTGCAGATCAGTTCGTCAAAAATTTTGCTATCCACGATAGCCACCTACTCAACATTTTATACTCTCTTTACTTTTCAATTTATTTTGGTTTTTTAATTTTAATTAATACATTTTTGAACTCCTTCTGGCTTATTTAATTATTCTGTCGTTATCTCTATTGTTTTTTATGTATTATTTCTTTTATTTTAGTTACTTTTAATAATTAGTTTTATTTGTATTCTGCATGACTGTTGGTATGCCTTCCCCCACTACGTGTGACAAGCTATGTTGAGCGTGCGACCTTGATTTCTCGTCTTAACATGAAATCTGTATTCTGAACCGTCGATTTCTTCAACTCGTCAGAACTCCCGTTCGCTTCGCTCGATCTTCTTTTTGATTGGCTCAGTTTGAAGCCCCTTTCTTCCTGGTTCTGTCCAAACTTTATTTGAACTTGTGCGACCCTTCTTTCTTGCGTTATGAAGACTTGAAGATTTCGTAATTTTTCCAATTCTACTTTTCTTAATTTTGGAAAACCTTAAAATTTTCTTTTTGATTATTGTTCCTCCTATTCCAAAAGTCTCAAAACTGTTCCCCTCTTCTTCCTGGCTTCTCTTGTTCTCAAGTTATGGCACTTTCTTCATATTCGGTTTTTATTATCCTTGTTATTTTATTAGGTTTAATTAATTTTTGATTTGGGTTAATAATAATTATTTATTGGTCTTATGATCATATAACTCTATTATTAGTTTTTAAATTAATTTAGATTTACAAAAGTTTTTTTGTTTTACCCCTCTTTCTTTCAACTATATCTTTTTAAATATTTACTTTATAAGTTTATTTTATTATTATTTATTATTCTATTTTAATTGCTCTACAAAATGACATTATTTTTATATTTGATTTCGATTTTCGAAATTTTAACATGTATTATTATGGGATGTTTTCATGTTGAGACCGGAAAGCTTGATTATTCCTGTCTGGACCATCTGATCTCGTCTTAGAATTGCCTAGTTACATTAACTTTCCCTATACTTAATCAAATTATTATTCTTACTTCTACTATTTTTGGTTTATTTTATTGAAATTTGGGAATTTTGAAGGTTTTACAATTGAATAATTGAACCGTCGCAGTGTGTGTGTGTGTTGCCACGTATCGAACCCCACGTTGGGCCAGCCACTTGCCACGTATCGAACCCCACATTGGGCCAGCCACTTGCCACGTATCGAACCGCTATTTGAAAGCGCCATTTGCCACTTATCGCTCACTTTGTGAAACCACTTGTTGGGAGTTCGAGTCAGTTCGATCGCGGACAAGACCAAGTTGCTCAATTTTACAATTTTTCTTTATCAAAGTTATTGCAAGACTTGGCTTTTGTAAGTCTGAGTCTGTTCTCAACAACTTACAATCTCAATTTACTAAAATTCCCTGAATTTTATTTCTATTGCTCATTGAATTTACTTTTATTACTTTTACACACACTCTCTCTCTCTCTGGGGAAGTGCCTTTTGGAAGAAATCGGCTCCTGAATTCTGATAATAATTTTTATTTATTTATATTTTATATTATACCAGAGCACATTAATAATAATAAATTTTCTAATCCCTAATTATTTAAAAAGGAAATGTTTAAAACCAGTATGGTGAATAAAAAGAATTAACACTTGAGCATAAAATTTTTATATCCTCTTGACCATTAAACAATTTATCTTCTATAGAACAACAAACAAAATATTTTTACACAATTAATATGGCACAAATTTCTTATTCATCAATACAAAATTAAAAATGCTAGACTATTCCAGCTATGACTACAAATAGTTTTTCCTGGACTGAAATAGTCGTATTTACGTTTGAACCTTATTCTAGACCAAAGCAGAGTTTACTTGAATCTAAAGAAGTTAATATATTTAAAATTTCCCCAATGAATTTTCAATTTAAATGAGTTTACTTTTTACGAATTATTCTATAGATTTAGTGTACCTTCACACTTAACATGAAGGTCTTGAAGTTGTGAAGTTCTTTGCTGTAGATGGTTAACGGTGTCTTCAAGTTATCTCCTTTCCAACTCCTAGTTATGTTATAGTTGTGGACTGCTGGTAGTAATTACGATTCCTTGCTGACTAGTCTTCCATGTAGATTGATCTTCTTTTTCTTGCTTTTCAAAAATAATTAATTTTTATAAGTTTCTTTTTACTACATGAACTACTTGGCTTTAAAATTTATTGAAGTTGAATTTAGAAAAAATTGTAGAGTAACTAAAGTAACGTCTTCCCTGCTCGGCGACTGAAACTAGAGTATAGGTCCTACGCCCAATAATTTTGGCTCTCCCTTCTTGTGGGAATGTTTCCCGCAAAAGGTAGCCACTTTTTCTCCCTTTCGCGAAGAAATGTCTCTTCTGTTGATTTCTAAGTTTTGGCTGAATTACTACGTAACTTTTCTGCTAAAAGCTGTCCTAGGCTTAGTTTTCATCTATTGTATTACTTTCATAAATTATTTTCCATTAATAAAACCCTTTTAATTGATATTTTAATCTTTCTATTATTTCAATTTTCTTGTGTTGACAGTTGGCTATGTGAGTTGAACTTCTAATCTGTGACGTCACGCTACCTAAGCCGAAATTTCTTGTTCTATTTTGAAAACTCTGATTTTGAACGCTTTTTCGTTCTTCTTTCTGTAACTTTTGAACGGTTGGTCCGATCTTCAGTTTATCTTCGGATTCCTCTTCTTCATATTCTTGAGGGTCTTGACAAACTTGATTCGACATTTTCGGCCGCGTATTTCTCGAGTTACCGCACTTTTTTCGAATGTCTATTTTTTCACAACCTAACTTTTTACTTAAGTCTTTTTTCAAAATTCTTTTGCACTAAAGTTATTCTCCTGGTCCTATAACGGAAATAATTTTTTAGTTTTTCGTCGTAGCTCGCTTGGTTCGTGAGTTATTGATGCTATTTATTATTATTATTTCTCCCCCATTTTAACTTTAATTCTTATTCTGACCACATATTATTATTCCCTACGATTGTCTTTTCATTTTCTATTATTAGGTTTATTTAGTTTATTCCCCTTTCACCTTTAAAATCTCAAAAAACTCTCCAAGAATGACTTTTCAAGTCCTTTTCCCCCTTGTTATTATTATTATTACTTCATTTTTATTTCTGATTATTTTTATGTCCTCTATGGTTTATGACTCTATTGCTTTTGATTTTTAATTTTCCCCTTTTTGCAAATTTTAGGTTTTTGAGCCCATCTAATTTCCTTAATAACTTTTTTGTTTTAAGTTCAATTACATTTATTTGTTGATATTATTAATCGTCTGATTCTACTGTATCATTATTTAGTTTCATATTTTAGTTTTTAAATGAAATTGGAATGGCTATAAGCTGTTTTGTCAGGCTCAGACAGGCAAGGTTTTTGACTCGGCCTCGCGTGACGTCACCGCACTATCGCTTTCCAACTTTAAGAAATTTAGCGCGGCAATTTAAATGTTTTAAATTAACCTTGAGACGACTGATTTTTCCACGCCGTCTGTAATATACAAAAATTAATATAGATTCTATTTCGATATAAATTATTTTATTATCAATAAAGTTGATTACAGTCTTTTAGTTAGTTATCATAAAAGCTTTGTCTTAAATGACTTCAATTGAAATTATAATTTTATATTATAAAAAAAAGTTAAATGGTGTAAGAGTTTTTAGATATATATTTATATATATCTCGAGTAATTGTTATAACACACATATAAATGGAAAACACAAGCAATTATTGGAGTCCATATCTCTGGGAATTATTTTATCAACACAATAGTTCATATACATATCGTAGGGTATTATTGCAACACAAATATCGATGGAAACACAATTAATTAGGCTATAGTCTACATCTCTGGAATTATTTTATACATATAATAGTTCATATCTCTTAATCTCGGGGTACTAGGTTAGTGCGGCTTTTACCAAGGAAATTAGGTATAATACCATTTAATATAAAGGACATAAAAGGAAAACAAAATGAAAGAATTAATTTTAGTTTTAGTACATGGAGAAAAATAAAAAAATGAGATGAATGAAGTTGACAATTTATAACTGTTCAAAACTGAATAAGCTAAGTTCAAGTGTGTTATATTTTTTTATATAGATGTTCGTATTCAGTTTTATGCTTTTATTGATTCCACTTTCAACTTGTGAACACTAATAGTTATGAAAAAAGAACAGGCCACCTAGGGTTTATGATTTAAAAAAAAATAACACAATGGAATGCAAATGGAAGGATCTCACCAGTTCATAGAATCTGTCTTGTCATCATCTTCATATCAGACCAACTTTAACATATATATTAACATTCGAAATTTTCACTCAATATTATTTCTTCTTATTATTTTCATGATGTAGGAAATATATTTTTAATTTATGTAAATTTCTTCAAAATTATTGTAGTAGCAGAAACTTGGAATGCTTCTTATTTGCCTCCAATTTTTTAACTCTCTCCCATTTCACTCTCCATCATTGTTCCACCATGTACATAGAGGTTCGAATTTATATTTGTATTTCTTTGAAATGATAATGTAGGCTATATTTGGTTCACTAATGATATGAATATATGATTCTAATTTATTAAATGAGAAGTTGTTAATAACTTCATTTATATTTATTTCTTCTAATTTTGTAAATTAGGTTGTTAAACTATATTAAGGATCCAAATAACTTCTTTTAAAATAATATGTTGTCTTAAAACTAATATACATATTTTGATTTTAATCTTAAATTTATCGTAAATTCCCGCATCTCAATTGTCTATGGAATCTATTTGAATCACGTGATTTAGTTGTCGGTGGGCGTGTCTTTTAAAATGTCTGTCACTTGATTTCTTTCGTCCGCCATTTTGACTATGACTTTCTGTCGTAATTTGAAAGATTTTACCTTTATTATTAATTCTAAGTAAGGACTCAGGTGACGTTTTATATTCAGGGATATATGGATTATATCTAGGCCTGGTTTGTTTGGTCTCTAGGCTTTCTGTATTTCTACAATCGGCGAAATACTGACACTGTATTTCAAACTGGCAATTTATTTGATTGACTTTGTCGTCTTGATAAAAGCAGATTATTTTTATTTCCATATCTCTGCCTTTGAGTTGTTAATTTTTACGGGTAGATCGAATATTTAGGCTTAATTTTTATATAGGTCTTCCTAGGTTTAAAATTTGGTAAGTTACGTTAATTAATTATTGTCCGGTCGAAAATCTTGAATTTGACATTGTTTTGGATTGGCGTTTCGCATACTTGCCGCTAGGCGCGTGTATGTCGTCGTTTGAAATGAATGGAATTAATATAAATTTGCATGATAAATTATTTATTGACAACATCTTTTTCGAGTTGTTACAATATCCCCTGGGTTACTTTTCCTGAAAATATTAAGTATTTGAGATTTTCAGGGAACAAATTTACAACGAGAAACTATGTTGTATCCCAATACCTGTCTATTCCATTATTTCAGGGCAATGAAATCAATCAGCTGTTCTTGTACTATTTACACACTTAGTAGTTCTGTTGGTTGTATGACATTGTAGTATACTTGTATTTCTTGAGGGAAGACACATGGTATGGTCCCTTTATGTTATCGCCTTGTAAATCGCTAATATAATATGTAGACACTCCTTTAATCTGGTTAATTTGGTATGGTCCACTAAATATTTCAAACAGTTTATATGTTTCTCCTTCTACAGCATTTGACAGTGGGTAATTTTTTATTAAAACTAATTCTCCTAATTCAAAAGTGGTGGGTTTATTTTTGGCATTTAATCTGCTAGCTCTCTTTTCTTGTTTATTTTGTAATCTTCGCCTGGTCATAAATAATTTGATTTCAATGGGTATATCTAAATATACTAAGTTGGTTATGTATGGTTCCCAGAATCTCACATCTCTTTTCCCTAACTGGAGTTCATTTGGTGTGAAGCCTGTGGTGTCATTGTGGACTTCATTTAACATGGTGTTAATGTCGGATATGCATCTAGCCCAGTTTTTGTGGTTCTGAGAGCAATATGTTCTTAAACATCTTTTAATTTCCCTTATGGGTCGTTCTGCCATGTTTGTTTGTGGGTGGTAGTAGGGGTTGAAAATAGGTTCTATGGAATGTTCTGTTAATGTTTTAAGCCATGATTTACTCCTGAATTGTGTTCCATTATCACTTTGAAGTCGGATGGGGGTGCCATAAATAGGGAAATGTAAATTGAAAAGTTTATTTAATATCGTTTTTGTAGTTGCAGCTCTCATGGGGTACAATTTGACAAACTTTGTGAAAATATCCAAAACAATCAGTATATATTTAACTCTACCTGTGCTGGTGGGTAGTGGTCCAATAATATCTACAGCTATTTGGTGATTTTTCCCAATACATGTTATGCCTTTAGCTGGGCCAACTGAAGGATGTGGATTACATTTACACTTCTGACATGAATCGCAAACAGAGAGGGTGATTCTGATTCGACGCCCCATATTTTTAAATATGAAACATTCTTTAAGGATGTCTAGACATTTTTTGGCTCCACAATGGAGGTAATAGTGGTGGCATTCCCATATCAGCCTATCAATGATTTGTTCAGGGACTACTATAAGCCATTGTTGGTTAAGTTGTTTATACAGAGTGTCTTCGTATATTTTATAAGTTTTCTTGATTTTTGATTTGGAAAGGTGGTGTTGATCTGTGTTTAGGATGTGTATGATGTGTGATAAGTTTGGATCCAGTTTCTGAAGGTGTGAAATGTGTTGAAGTTCTGTTTGTAAATCTTGGTCTTGTATTCTGTTTATGTAGGCCATCATAAGTGGTGGTTGTTCATTAATGGGTGTTGTTGGTTGGTGGTTAGGGATTCGACTTAAGGTATCTGCAGTACAGTTTTCACTACCCTTGCAGTGCAAAATTTTGAAATTGTAGTCTTGTATGGCCAAAATCCATCTTGTTAAACGTGAATTAAGAAGTTTGCAGGTCTTGAGGAAAGTTAGAGCATGGTTGTCTGTTATGATGGTTATGTCTGTACCATATATTATGTATCTGGTTTTTTGCAGACAGTATACTATGGCAAGCAATTCCTTTTCTGTTGTGGTGAATCTTCTCTCTGCCTGTTGCAAGGCTCTGGACAGGAAAATGATAGCGCGTTTTTCTCCCTTTTCATTATATTGATATAGGTGTCCACCTATAGCAAAATCTGAAGCGTCTGTTTGTAGGTAGAATGGTTTATATGGGTCTGGATGGTGTAAAGTTTGCGTTTCTAAGAAAAGTTGTTTAATTTTTTGAAAAGTTTGTTCATCTGTAGGTGTCCAATGGAATTTATAATTTTTAGAAGTGAGTCGAAGAAGTGGTTGTATGTGTTCAGAGAATTTGTCTAGAAATTTATTATAGTAGTTAATGCATCCTAAGAATCCTTTTAGCTGTTTCCTTGTTTTAGGTGAAGGAAAATCTAGTATGGGTTTAACCTTGCTATTATCCATTTGCAATCCTGTAGCGGTCATGGTGTAGCCTAAAAATGGTACAGATGTTCTGCAAAATAATGATTTGCTGAATTTAATAGTCATGTTTGCTTCCTTTAGTTTTTGAAAAATATGAGTTAGATGTGCAAGATGGCTAGGAAAATCTTGTGATAATACACAGATGTCATCAATGTATACAAGTGTGAAATCTTCAATGCTGTCTTCGAAAACTTTCTCTAATGCTCTTACTAGGGCTGCTTGAGAAGTTGAAATACCAAATGGGGTGACTGTATACTGATATGTCCTTCCTCTAAATTGAAATGCTGTGTATTTTCGTGATTCGGGTGCTAAGGGTATCTGCCAATACGATGCTGTGAGATCGATGGTACTTAACCATTTACTGTTTCTCCCTTTTGCAAGTAATTCGTTTATGCTTCGATTCTGTTCGAAATCAGGCATAGTAATTTCATTTGCCCTTCTGGCATCTAAACATAATCTTAATTCTCCACTCTTTTTGACAACTGGTATTATGGGATTGATGAACTGACTATAAGATGACTCGATGACATTAATGTTTAGCATTCTGTTTATCTCCTGGGCTACTGCCTCCTGGTGAATTAGAGGGACAGGGTAAGATTGTCCTCTGAAAATCTTATCTTCTCTAACCTCTATTCGGTGTGTATACTTGTTGCATAGACCTGGGGTGTCTAAAAAAATGTCCTTGTATTTTAAAATTAATTCTTTTAGTTGTTGCTTTTGTTGTGGTTCCAAAATTTCATTTTCATTCACATTTATATCAATCTCCTCTTCTCTTAAATAATCTTCTCTATTAATTTCGGATCGTTCTAGAATGTTATCATATTTTAATCTGTTATTTATACTTGTATCACTGTAATTATATTTGTTATTATTATTTATATTTATATTCTTTGTAATGTGACATAAAATTCCTTCTTTATTAACCTCTTCAAACTTCAATACGATATTCTTATCATTGGCCCTTAATTGTAGCATCTTTGTTTTGAAGTTGATTTCCATCTCATTTTTACTTATCCAATCCATTCCTATAATTATATCTCTTATTAGATTTGGCACTATTAGTGTGTGTATCCAAATCTCTTCTCCTCCTACTCTCACTTTAAACATGACTATTCTAGATACTCTACGAGTTTTTGATCCGACGGCTGTGGTTATTTGAATGTTCGTAGTGGGGAGTTCTTCATATTTCCCAATACTTTGTTTATTCCCCTGGAACCATTGTTCTGATAAACAAGAAATATTTGAACCAGTATCTATCAAAGCAGTGAGGCATATATTGCCAATTGAAATCATAATCTCCGGACATCTAATAAGGTTTGTTGTGTGTTTTATGGTTGATCCATGTTCTTCTTCATTTAACAAGAAGTTTCGGTCGCAAAACATATTGCTGATTAAGATATGATTGTTGGTGGGAATTATTTTTTTCTGTAGTAGTGTTGTTGGCCTATCTATTCCGAGGTCGTTTGATGGCACAGTGTTAATGTCATTGAGAGTCACCTTATGATGGGGTTGGATGATATGATGACTCATTTGGCCGGGGACACTTACTGCGCTCTGCAGTTTTCCTGCCGGGGAACTTCCTGTGATGTGCTTGCCTCCGGGTGGTTGATGGGTGATCGATTTTCTGCTATGGCGTGGCAGACGTTGATCTGTTCGGGAGTTGGGTAGGACTGGTTTCGAGGTCCTGTCAGTCGTGGTGGGTTGGTCTGGTGGTCTGATCGGTTGATTGGATGGTTGCTTCTATTCGGTGAAGGTTGAAAATGTTGTTGTGGTCGAGATCTATGTTGTTGGTATTGATTTAGTGGAGGTCTATAATTATATTGGTGCGTAGGTGGAGATTGATTGTGTTGAAAATGGTTTTTATTTATTGCCGCTGGTCGAAACTGGAAGGAATTGTTTATGTATGGTTTCTGCACCCTAGGAGTGAATCTTGGTCTCGGTGGAAATGATGTAGCTTGCTGTTGGTCTCGTCTGGTCCGGGTATGCGCATCCTTCAAATCTTCTCTTTGTAAGAGCAACTCAAACTCCAAAATGGTCTCAATTTTTTGGACTCTGCAAGCGTCCTGCACTAGCTCTTCAAAATGTTCAGCCATACATGTAATGATTTCATTTTCTGTTAAAGGTGGTTGTATAGCCCTTAATGTGATCACTCTTTCGGTGAAATACTCTGAACGACTCAGTTTTCCGTTATGTTGATATTTATCTACATCCAATCTTTGTTTTATGGCTCGTTGAACCTCCCTACTCCAATACTTCTTCTCAAAAGCTGCTTGGAAGTCTTCCCAGTTCTGCAGGTCCTGTTTAATAAGAGTAAACCACCTGGCAGCATGGCTTTCTAGACATAACTCTAATGTGTCCACGAGCAGGTTGATCGGATCGGTGTTATTATTGGTGATGGTCCTTCGTTCGTAGAATTTCTGTATTCTACGCAGGTGTTCTGTGGGGTTGTGTTCCCTACCATGGAACTTCGGCGCTTGATTGTCACTGTTATTCGACCCTCCACATGTTACGTATATTTGCTGTGCTGTGGCGGTGGTCTTATGACTCCTTATTTCCTTTTCTAGACCTTCCATTCGGTTGCTGTTGTTGGTCACTATACCCTCTAGTTGATTGATGTTCTTCTCCTGCTCTTTATTGATCTCTTTAATTCGCTCAATATCTTCCAGCACAATTGTATTTCGGGACTGGCATTCCTCTCGAACCTCCTGCGCTTTTCGCTCCAAGTTTTGTTGAATCTCCTCCTTGTTCCTTTGGTTAGTAATCGCCAAGTGTTTCTCTAGAGATCTGTGCCGTTCTTCCGTTTCTAGGATGAGTTTTTCTTGTGCAGCTTGGTGGTGTAATTGTAAACGCTGCCACAGTCTTTCTTCTACGCTCTCTATCTGAGTCCGGACGTCTTCTCGGATGCTCTCTATTTTTCTATCTTGCACGTCAAAACGTTGACTTATATCCTTTTTTAGTTCACCCTTATTATTTTCTAGACTTTGGTTTATTTCCCCTTTTAGTTGACCTATATCCCTTTTTAGTTCACCCTTATTATTTTCTAAACTCTTATTTAGTTGACTAAAAAGTTGCTCTAACGTCATCGGTGGTGTTGGCTGTTCTTGTTCCGCGTTTTTGTCGCTTGTTATTTCGTGATCCATATGTGTTCCGGGGTTCTCGCCTAACTCGAATTCTTCTTCTTCCATTTCGCTGATCGGTTTATCATAGTCAGGGATCCGCGACCCTTCCAGCGGAATGCCCTCAATGTCCATATTGTCACTCGCGACCACGTCTTCTTTACGACGGGACCATGACATATCCGGTAGGTCTTCGTATTCGCTAGCCTTTGGTGTCAATGTAATTTTCTTTCTAAGATTATATTTCGACTGTTGATCCATCTTAATATTTACGAATAATATTTTGATACACAAAATACAACACAAAATATCTATCTTAAAACTAACATAAAATCTTAATTTGTTAGTCTAAAAGAAGTTATTTGGGGAAGGGAAAATTTCCTTGACAAAAGCCAACACGTTGGTCGCCATTTTGTAATATATAACTATTAATATAGATTCTATTTCGATATAAATTATTTTATTATCAATAAAGTTGATTACAGTCTTTTAGTTAGTTATCATAAAAGCTTTGTCTTAAATGACTTCAATTGAAATTATAATTTTATATTATAAAAAAAAGTTAAATGGTGTAAGAGTTTTTAGATATATATTTATATATATCTCGAGTAATTGTTATAACACACATATAAATGGAAAACACAAGCAATTATTGGAGTCCATATCTCTGGGAATTATTTTATCAACACAATAGTTCATATACATATCGTAGGGTATTATTGCAACACAAATATCGATGGAAACACAATTAATTAGGCTATAGTCTACATCTCTGGAATTATTTTATACATATAATAGTTCATATCTCTTAATCTCGGGGTACTAGGTTAGTGCGGCTTTTACCAAGGAAATTAGGTATAATACCATTTAATATAAAGGACATAAAAGGAAAACAAAATGAAAGAATTAATTTTAGTTTTAGTACATGGAGAAAAATAAAAAAATGAGATGAATGAAGTTGACAATTTATAACTGTTCAAAACTGAATAAGCTAAGTTCAAGTGTGTTATATTTTTTTATATAGATGTTCGTATTCAGTTTTATGCTTTTATTGATTCCACTTTCAACTTGTGAACACTAATAGTTATGAAAAAAGAACAGGCCACCTAGGGTTTATGATTTAAAAAAAAATAACACAATGGAATGCAAATGGAAGGATCTCACCAGTTCATAGAATCTGTCTTGTCATCATCTTCATATCAGACCAACTTTAACATATATATTAACATTCGAAATTTTCACTCAATATTATTTCTTCTTATTATTTTCATGATGTAGGAAATATATTTTTAATTTATGTAAATTTCTTCAAAATTATTGTAGTAGCAGAAACTTGGAATGCTTCTTATTTGCCTCCAATTTTTTAACTCTCTCCCATTTCACTCTCCATCATTGTTCCACCATGTACATAGAGGTTCGAATTTATATTTGTATTTCTTTGAAATGATAATGTAGGCTATATTTGGTTCACTAATGATATGAATATATGATTCTAATTTATTAAATGAGAAGTTGTTAATAACTTCATTTATATTTATTTCTTCTAATTTTGTAAATTAGGTTGTTAAACTATATTAAGGATCCAAATAACTTCTTTTAAAATAATATGTTGTCTTAAAACTAATATACATATTTTGATTTTAATCTTAAATTTATCGTAAATTCCCGCATCTCAATTGTCTATGGAATCTATTTGAATCACGTGATTTAGTTGTCGGTGGGCGTGTCTTTTAAAATGTCTGTCACTTGATTTCTTTCGTCCGCCATTTTGACTATGACTTTCTGTCGTAATTTGAAAGATTTTACCTTTATTATTAATTCTAAGTAAGGACTCAGGTGACGTTTTATATTCAGGGATATATGGATTATATCTAGGCCTGGTTTGTTTGGTCTCTAGGCTTTCTGTATTTCTACAATCGGCGAAATACTGACACTGTATTTCAAACTGGCAATTTATTTGATTGACTTTGTCGTCTTGATAAAAGCAGATTATTTTTATTTCCATATCTCTGCCTTTGAGTTGTTAATTTTTACGGGTAGATCGAATATTTAGGCTTAATTTTTATATAGGTCTTCCTAGGTTTAAAATTTGGTAAGTTACGTTAATTAATTATTGTCCGGTCGAAAATCTTGAATTTGACATTGTTTTGGATTGGCGTTTCGCATACTTGCCGCTAGGCGCGTGTATGTCGTCGTTTGAAATGAATGGAATTAATATAAATTTGCATGATAAATTATTTATTGACAACATCTTTTTCGAGTTGTTACACGTCTCAGTGTGTGTGTGTGTGTGTATATATATATATATATACACACGTGTGTGTGTGTGTGTGTGTGTGTGTGTGTGTGCGTGTGTGTGTGTATGTGTGTGTGTATGTGTATGTGTATGTGTGTGTGTGTGTTTGTGTATTTCATTTAACCATTAATCGCTCTATCTGAAATATAACTTGCATTAAAACAAATGATACGTAAATATTCAATTGAGAAATTTCATTTGAACCCAAAGCTAAGCGCTAGAGAGAATCCAATACCTGACAGTACCCTACATATATTTATCAAGTGCATTCTAATAGAGACAATAAATCTAAACTCAATATCTGTTAACAATAACTCTAACTGAAAACTTAACATTAATATTGATATATAAATAAGAATTACTGTTCAAATTATATCAGTGATAACAAAGATATTATTTGAAATCATTTTAATCAGTTAATAACGTGAACAACATATAACATGAATAGTAACAAAATTATTTGAGTTAGACTATAATGTTTGCCTTCCTGAAAACAAAAATAACATTGTTAGGAACATTTTGATGTAGGTCATCCATCAACCTACACAACAATATAAATATGCTATCACTTTCTCATCCTCAATAAAGCTGCAAAAATGAGAATGGGCATGAATTAAAGGGCATAAATGACATGACAGCCATATATCTAAATCTTTTGTAACTTTGGATTTAACACTAGATCTGGCAAAACATACAATGTTAATTTACTTCGTTAGTTTAAAAATTAATAAAATATATTATTTTTACACAAAACCTAATTTATAGGATATCATTTTTCTCAGAAAGATGCGTAGAATTTATCTATGTAAAAAAAAAAAAAAAAAAAAAAAAAAATTATATGAAACGGTTTTGGAGTAAGTATGTTAGATGTCAAAAAATGATGTTAACATTTTTCAGAAAAACCTGTATTATCCAAAATCAATAGCTTACCACATTTTTTTCAAGATATACAAAAGTTTTGTATAATATTTGTGAATATATTTAGAAAGAAAAAAATTGTTACATTTACAAAATTAAAAAAATTGTTTTACAAAAAAAGGGAAATTGGTCAGCTTATTTTCAAAAATTCACCAAAAATACTAATATTTATGGAAAACACACCTTCTATATATCATTATATTCAGAAAGGTTCATAGAATTTAGTAGTGTAATGAAAAAAAAGTTTGAAAAATAATTTTGGAGTCAGTATGGTAAAGAACAAAAAAAAAAAAAAAAAAACAAAAAAAAAACACAAAATTAAAGGCTAAATTCACTTCAAAGTCCAATTATTGAGCATAGAAAATTTTTTTAAACATTTTTTTCAAGTATTACAATAGTTTTCTAGTATAAATGTGAATAACAATTGGTAAAAAAAAAATCAAACTCTAAAATTTTCAAAATAATAATAATTTTTTCCTGTAAACAGTGGAAATCGACAAAAGTAACTAGGCCTAACCTAGTAACTTGTAACTATCTAAGCCTAGGCCTAAAACAAAATCACTAGATTTCACTAAAACAATAAACTCTACAAAGAATAACACATATATATACTTGCATAATACACTTATACACTTGTATAATCAAATAAAACACTCCATATATCACAAGAAAAGACTCATAAATCATAAGACGCCAATAGATATTGCAACAGTTTGCCGGTAAAACGTGGTTTTTGTGGCGGATGTTATATTTCAGGAAAGTAAGCCTATGACGTATTGGTTTATAGCAGGGGTCGGCAAACTTTTGAACAGTTGGGCCATATTTATAAATATTGACAACTTGGCGGGCCGGATTATTGAATAATGGAATAATCAACTTCCACATTTTAGTAGAAATACCTTTTATTTGATAAACTTCTAATACAGTTCAGTAAACAAAACTCAACAATATGCAATTAAAACTAAATTTTAAGTTAGGGCCTACAATTGTTACTGCATACAAACGTCCTTAATGGGATTTGTGAAACTGCATTCCTTTCAAAATTTCAACCCATTTTGGTTCAAACTTCATTCCACCAACTTTCAAAATAGATTTTAAGTTCTCGTCGGTCAGTCTGGACCTATACTTTGATTTAATGTAGTTCATTTTTGAAAATGTCTGCTCACATAAGTAAGTCGAACCAAAAAGTGATAATAAGCCCTTGGCAAAACTTTTCACGTTTTTGTAGTCCTCTTCGTTTAAGCATCTGGAAAAAACGAAACCACTTAGTTTCTTGCTTGAAACTGATTTCAATACTAGTGTAAAATAATAAAACAAAACCAAAAGATTACAAAATTACGTTATGATTTAAACATACCTGTAAAATGGTAGGAGATTTCCTGCATCAGAGATCTCTTTGAACTGGTCCTTTAGTTTTCCATTACTGGTAAGCTCAATCACCTCCAACTGCATTTCTGGTGACACTCTGTCCAAATCAAAGCTGAAGGGGTTTTGATACAGTTGAAACATTTCTTCACAACTGCCAAAGTCTGAAAAACGCTTATCGAATTCCCCTCAAAGACTAGTAATGCAATTTGAAGCTAATATCACTGGAAAAGGTGCCGTAGTTTCATTCTTGAATTTCTTGCATGTTTTGAAATGTTCAAGATTTTGTTTTTCCACTTGCTTCTCAAGAAACACAAGTTTTTTTCCTGAATGCTTTTATCTGCCAGAAAAGGTTGCATGCAGTCAAATCTTGTCCTTGCAGCTTTAAGTTCAAATGATTGAGGTGAGACGTTATATCAACTATTAAAGCAAGTTTCCACAGCCACTCCTGATCTATCAGTTCCTCTACTGATTTATTTTGTTCTGACATAAACGTGTCTACAACTTCACGAAGTTCAAAGAATCTTTGAAGGACTTTACCTCTACTCAACCACCGTACCTCACAGTGGTACGGCAGATCTTGGTACTCACTCTCAACCTCCGAGAGGAAGTTCTTGAACTTTCTATGATTCAGAGCGTGAGATCTTATGTAATTCACTGTTTTAGTTACAGTTTGCATTACGTATGAAAAGCCAAGAGCTTTTCCACACAAAGCCTGTTGGTGGATAATACAATGAAACACTAAGGGTCTCTTTCCTCCTGCTTGTTCAACAGCGTTGTACAAATTTCATATCAGACCAGTTTTATTACCACTCATGTTTTTTCCACCATCAGTGACCACACATTTTAACTTTGTCAGGTCAAGATCAAATTTGTTTAAAGACTCTATTACCTTACAAAATATATTGTTTCCAGTGACAGTGCCTTCCATTGTAAGAACATCAAGTAGTTCCTCTGTAACTTGAAAGTCAGCATCAACACCTCTTATAAACATGAGCACCTGAGCTGCATCTGACACATCAGTAGACTCATCCAATGCCAATGAAAACCACTCAAACTGGTTAATAGAATCTTTCAGCTGATGATCAACGTCAGCACTTAAGTCTTGAATTCGGCGAGAAACAGTCCTTGCTGACAAGCTAATAGTTTCAAACAACTGATGTTTATCAGGACAAAGTTCTTCAACTGCCATTTGCATGCATTTTTTTATCAATTCACAGTCTGTGAAAGGTTTGCCCGATTTAGCCAATTCTTGAGAAATCTTAAAACTAGCCCTAACAGCAGCCTCGTTTTCATGTTTTTGTTTGGTGAAAATCTGACGCTGGGCTATAAGAGATTTTTTTTAAAAATGCAACTTTTTCTTGACGAAGCTGCCCTTTTAATTCATCATACCGATGCTTAGAATGTTTCGTTTTGTAATGTCTACGAATGTTGTATTCTTTCAACACAGCAATCTTCTCATTGCAAATTAGACACAGCGTAGCATTGTTGTGTTCAGTAATAAAGTACTCACCACTCCATCTTTCATTAAATATTCAACACTCACTATCCACTTTTCTCTTTTTTGCGAAGACATCGTTCGAACACAATAAAAAACAACTGCACAATACAACAACAACGAACACAATAGCGCTATACTGCACGGTGTGACTCAACTACCGGGAGGACTGAGGAGTAATGGCCGTCCAAGGTCACCACCAGTGTTGCCACATTTTGAAAACAAACTATCGTACCTGGGCATGAAAATTGTCGTACTTTCGGGTAAAATTATCGTACTAATATTTAGATTAGGATTAGAACAAACTTTTTTAGGCTAGGGAGAGTCTTTATTTGAAACCCTATTTTACCACGTCAGTACCGTCTTGGGATGTAACCGCGGGCCGGATAAAAATCCCTCACGGGCCGTAGTTTGCCGACCCCTGGTTTATAGCATTGGAAAGGTCTGATTTTCCTCTATTCAAGAGATAAAAATCTGTGAGCATAGATAGATATCACTAATCGATATTTCACGTCTAGTGGACTGATTCCAGATCCGAAAAAATCTTAGAGTTTTGGTTACTGATTCACAAATTATAATATAACTCAAAAACTTTAAAAACTATGATAATTTGAAATACGTAGTTTGAAAGAGGAAGAAAAATACTTAAAATAGTGCCAACTCGCGCTCTTTGGACACAAATGAATTTTTACAAAATAATCAAAACAAAGAGTCATAAAACTTGTAACTTTTTTGACGGCCATCACGTGCAGCTACCTGCCGGCGAAACTGACGAATTACGAGAATTATTTATATATTTTTTTATTCTCTCTACGAAATTCAGATTATACAGCTCTGAAAGCTTGAAACACGAGCTTTTCAATGGTGTATAATTCATTTCTCTACGACTCCATTTACTAGGCTAAAAGTTGAGTTGAAGAAAAAAACTTATTTTTTTGTTTGATACATCTGTAAACAAATGTTTTTCGTAAATAATTTATAGATTCAAAACTATATGAGTTAGAAACATGTGGTAAACTCTGTTAGATAGGTAAAGTATTGTACTAAAAACAGTACAATTTTACATTTATTTGAACCAAATATCAGTTTCTGACATTTAGGCAAAGTAGAACGTGTGATGTATACAATTGTACAAGAGTGGGGAGTATCACATGACATCGTATGATGTGTGACGTCACATGGTTCGATATGTCATACAACAAATTAATAAACGCTATTGGCTGCAATCCAGTACCTTTTCTCACCAGCCCTTATTACTGACGCTTTCCATTGGCTACATATTCAAGCCAGTTTTGAACTCACCTTCCTACCTGAAACACGCAGTCGTAGCTATAATCTAATAAAATGTGTTTTATTTAATGAACCCAAATTTAGTAATATCGTTACTATATATTAAGTGGTAACGAGCATATATTACAGGACGCAATATTTTCTTTGTACTGTACAGTTGATGAGTCACCATTTTTACGACTAAAACACATCAAACTTTACCAATTATTAAATATTTTGATAGCATTTTGTGAACTTTTGATTACATGCATATGAATCTACGAAACGTCAGCTTTATAATGGTATAAAATTTTTTTCGGTAGGATGAATTTGAGTAGGCCTACTGTCGAGTTGCAAAATCAGAGTTTTTTACTGTTGTCTGTACTAGGCTCGGCCCGTCATCGATACTTTCGTGTCGCGTGCCATTACAAGAGTTAAATCTGGCTTACCATCAAATACTATTAACGGAAGAGTCCAAGAGACATACAGCTTTTGTCTTCACTTGAGTGAATTGTGAATTTAATTATATTCGTTTTGGTCAGCCATTAGCAGAATGATCTTAACCTAATTAATTGGCAAAAATCTTTTGGAACATAAAGTATATGCTTTGTGTTTTTGGTGACATATATATTAAGTTATATATGTTGCAATATAACTTTAGACAATTAACTGCCTCCAGAAGCCTAATTAAAGAAGTTCTTTTTATATATGTAATGCTAATCCCTAGAAAATAACTCATTCAGTTTCTAGATTACGCTTACTGTCATCTAGGATATAGCCAATCTTTTCTTAACCTATCTCTAAGTCAACCAAATAAGACACAAGTTTTTAAATGTAAATTACAAATTTGTTAAATTATTTGTCAATATCCCACCATAATTAAAGAAGTTAAAGAGCAAATGAAATTGACTTAGAATTACAAGAAGATTTTGTAAAGTTAAAATCTATTCTATCTTTTAACTTTAAAACCTGATTAACATAGAGAAGGCTTTAATCTTAAGTAATGTGATTTTGTAAAGTCTTTTGTTGTTCACTGTTTCCACATCTGGAATGGCCTTAGAATCTCACCTGATCTCAATATTATCATGTTAGGCTTTTATTTATAGTCTTTGTTTTTAGTACGCTTAAGACACAAATTTGACAAAGAACATATTTTCATTACATGCACAGACTATTCTATTAATTCATTTCAATTTATGGCTAACCGTATCAAATTTACAAGAAAAGTAGTTGCCGATTGCCTTTTGTGATTATTCAAACTTATATCTTTATTCATAGTCCAATATAAGGTAAATTTAATTTGTTAAGTATGTTTTTGTTATATTTTGACTACAATTATTGTATTTCATTTCCAGGTAGTGCACAACCAACACAGGTTTACCAAGTGCAGTCTGATAACAGGGAAATGTTGGATTCCTTCAACCAAATAAGCCGAGATCTACGTATACTTGTGGATGCACTTCAGAACCAGCAGTCTGAAGTAATGGAAATGGTTAGCTGACAAATTAAAACCATATTTAATACTACTGATTATCCTCTACTGAAATATTAAAAAAATATTTATTTGTTAATAAAAATAAAAGTTGCGAAATCAATAAATAGTAAAAACAAATTTGTAAATGATTCTGTTAATTCAAAAAGAATTTGAATAATATTTGTTCAAAAACCTTCACAAAATTGATGTTATATAATAGTATTCATTTAAACTAGGTTTTATATTTTATAATTAGATTAACATATAAGTTGAAACGGCAATTATATAATGTTGATAATTTAAATTTAATCTTCATATGACAATACGTGCTTGTTAGTTCATAATATAATTGCCAAACAAAATTGATCTTAAGAATTTTTTTAATATACGTCATATTTGTTTTAATCCATCCTTAATATAAAGAGTTTTATTGAAGGAGCTGATTTCTATACAGAAATTATTGGACTAATTTTATTTTATTAAAGTTTTTCATTTCCTAAAGGTACTTTTAAAATATAAACAGTTCCTGCTTTTAGAACAAGCAATATTTTAATTTTCTAGAAATTGGTTCGAAAAATGTTAAATAAATGTTTCTCAAATGTAGTTCTTGAATATTAATGTGGTTTAATTAGCCGTTTGCTATAATTTGTGTATATAAAACCTAATACTCAAACCTAATATGTTAAGAGAGTATAAATAAACATCTGTTATCAAGTGATAAACCTAAAACTTGAAAAAAAGTGAAAAACTAAAACTAGGCTAGGTCTGAGCATTTAAAATTAAGACTTAATATGACATTGATCAGAAAAAGACTGGACTGCTCTACACAAATAATGACAAACAACTGACTGAAAATATGTGGGGGTGCCAACAGTTTATCGGGTAAATCACTTTTTGTCCCCCTCCCCCCTTCAAAAGTTTAGTGTGTGATTTTTAGAAAAGTAAAGGAATTTTTATTTTTAATTTTTAATACTGTTTTTATTTACAGAAGCCATAATGACCTAATTTATACATTGCAATTATTTTTGGTTTGTGAATTTTTTCTGGTATAATCTTTGCCTCTTCCCAATTAAATTGATGATTTTCAGACCAAATATCTTTGGCTGTTTTCTGTTTATCAGCCCTAAACACTTTTTGAGTTCCCCAATTCTTATATTTTGTTTCACCAATATATTGCTTGTTATATTCATATTTAACTCATTGAGGTAGCAATTAATCCACTGTTTGTCTGACCTTCAGGTAGCAAATTTTATTTAAATTAATATAATTTATAAAATTAAACTTTTATTTGAAAATACTTAAGATTTATGAACGTAATAAATTCTATGTTTTCATAAAATACAATCATTTCAGTATATAAGAAAAGCATTTTTATTTTAGATGATATTTTGTAGAAACAATACAAGTTTTTATACTTTTAATCTTACTTAAAATAAAAACGACTGTTGTGTAATTGTTTGTTTCAATATAAATTATTTGCCAAAACATCTCCCCATAAAATTCACTAAATAATTCTAAATCGTTGCAAGTATTTCCTTTAAAAACAATGTTTTTGGGGCAAATTGTCTATGCCAGTCCATTTCCAAATAATGTGTAGGCTTAGCCTGTGGAACATCCTCTTGTTATTCATTTTCATCATCTCTCATAAAATGTTATATACTCACCTGACAATTTTAGAATTCTCTACTATTTTCTTTACACTAGAAATTTGTCAGCTGTTTTACATTATTTTTCATATCAGCAGAGGTAATATTAATTGTAAAAAAAATTGCCAACATTGAAATATGGTTTCAACAACAAGATACAATTGTAATAGTAATACAAGATTAATATAATAATTAACTATTGAACTTAGAAAATAGACTAGAGCTCATGTATAATTGATGTCGGACTATCATACGTGTATGTTTCCATTACCTATATTATATAAACTCTGTAAAAAATATAAGTAACTTGGTATACAAATATTTTTAAAACATTACAAAAGAATAGTAGCTTCATATGGTGGGGTAATTTACGACAAAATATGAATATTTGACCAGTAATGAAGTTTGAATAGCAAGTATGAAACCATCTTGTATGTCTACTAATAGTCCAGGCACCAGGGGTACGAGACCATCACGTAGGTTCTACATCAGTGGGTTAATGCTGTAAATACAGTTTTTAGTGTCCTGAGTGCCATTTTTAGGTTTTTTTTTTGACAAGATGTTTCCTAATAGTATTTTGTTATTTTGATTAATTATTTAATGTGGTACATATTATATATTTGCTAGCAATTAATGTATCTTTTTCAATAATACCAGCACATGAACATATACAATTGTATGTACAATTTGTATATTTTTTGGATTGTCATGTATGATAAGATTGTCTTTGAAAACTCTTTCTTTTTGTTAAAAATCTATTATGACATTTAGATATTATGGATTGAGGATATCCATTGATAACTATTATGATAATTTAAAATATATGAGAGTTTAATTTTATTAAAAAAGAAAAGCTAAGTGCTGTTACAAGTTGGGCGCCATTGTAATTAGTTAATTACAAAAATAAAATAAAATAAAAATTTAAAGTTCAAAATTTATAGATATTAAGTTAAAATTCTCTAGGGTCGCAAGTTCTTTATCAGTGTACTTAGTAGGATATTAACATGAAAGAATAGAAGTCCATTTTTTGTTCTGAAATAGCACATCATATTTATTGAACACATTATCATAGTAAACATATACAAAATTGGAACATTCATATGCAATATCTTATCTTAAGTAGTACATCCTAATAAACGTTTAATCACTCAAATGATAATAATATAAAAAAGTTAAAATTGATTTTAATTATTGAATTTACTTTTAGTTGCAACTCTGAAATTGAATAGATTTTTTAGTTTATTTAAATGAATTTATGTAACTAAGAATTTTATTCTTTGAAAATAGATCAAGATTCATTAAATTATTTATTAGAACAAGACTTTATTTTAATATCTTTATATTTTATAATATAAGACATAGTCTCATATATTATAACTCAAGTTGTTAAAATCAAAACTTATACTTAACATTAAAATATTTAAATCATATCAGATATAAACATAATTTTAGAATAAGAGTTTTTGACGTGGATACCAATCACGTTTCTTCTGTTTTAAAAACACATAATCTTGAAGACGCTTCGCTTTGTTCTCCGGAAATGTCCTGCAGCCTCGTGGAAGTGGTTTCTGTCCCTCTGTTCAGACGCCGACGTTCTCAATTCGCCTTCCCGTTTTACAAAGTTCATTTTCTATTGTTCAAATAACAAAATATCTATTAGTTCATTTTCTATTGTTCAAATAACAAAATATCTATTAGCGTTTTAACTTAAACTGTTCTCTATTAACATATTACAGTTTTCTCTATATTTCCCGATTCGATCATCTCACTTTTTATCGGACACGTGCAAGCCGTGTTCTACTAACTACGTTCTGCAACGAAACAACTCGTAATTGTCCTTATTAAAACCTTACATTTTCACATTATTATCGGTTTCTATTGTTCATTTTAGGATCAGCTCAAAATCTAACAACGTCCTACCACTCTGAGCACTGTCTTCAGACTGAACTGCCGCTAACCAAAACCCTTCCGCCTTGCCTGACAACAGGCGTCTTCCCTTGCCCACAATACACTTACGTTTTCACTTCTTAATTATTAGGTTTACACTAATTCTAATGACATTAATACACACAATATATTTCTCTGACTATTTTTTACCATTCACTTTGTTTTCCAATTTTGTTTCTTTTTTGTTATTAAAAGTAATTAGACAAACTATTTTTACTAGCGCCTCCTCCTCTCTTCTTATTCATGTAGACAAATTACGTTCAAGTTCAAAGATTCTTCCGCCTTGCGCTAGATTTGAATTTTAAAATGTACAATATTACACTATATCGTCCCTAATATGATTTAAACTACCTTCTTCAGAACAAATTTTAATAGGTCTATCAAGTAGGGAATTAAACTATTTCTTCCTTAATAGTATTAGGATGGTTAGAAAAATAGCTTAGATACCGATCGGTGTGTGTTTTTATCAATTAATGTCAATCGTCATGAAGAAGTTGTGATTACCCGATTTTGCATCAGTCATTTCATGATTATTCATGGATTTTCTCATGAAACAAGGGAATCCTCCACAGTGTCTACTTTGTCTTCATCCATTTCTGACTATAAAATACATTCTAATCAACTGTATATTTCTAAGAGGTGTACGTAGGAGTTTTTGCTTACCATATTCGATTCAGGTGGTGTTGGGGGATGATGCTGGGATTCTTGATTGGGTGTTGTCTAACTTGTATTGCCAAAATGTTTTTGATAGGATTTTAATGATTTAGTAGTTCCAGTACCCATTACAGCCATGTAATGTCATTATATTTTATATTCTTATCTGATTTTTGTATTGTTGGTTTTGTAAAATTTATATAATTTTGCTGGGTTTTTTGTTAATTTGGTACTTTTTGACTTAATTTTGTTTGTATTTATATTTGTTGTTCTTGTTTTTCCTATGGCGTTGATAACCGCAATGGTTTTTATTAAAAAAAAAAAATCTTTAAATCGAAATCTTAAGGACTTCCTTACCTCTCTCGACATACACATCCAAAAAAGGAATTGTGTTATTGACATGGTTTTCCATGGTTACGGAGATGGAATCAGAAGTGTTATTAGCAGAAATTTTAATTTTGTGTCACTACAAGCCATATGTGTCATCCACATACCTAAAGTGTCATCCACATACCTAAGCCATACTTTTGGTTTAAACTCTAAAGAATTAGGCAATTAGGCTATGTTGGTCTTTTTCAATTTTTTCACGTTCCAGGTTTATCACTTGATAATAACGGGAGTTAATTTATACTTCCGAAACTTTAATATTAGTTTTTAAATACACAAATGATGGAAAATATCTAATTAAACCATATTAATAATATGAACAATCCATTATTATTAAATAACTTTAAAACCACAATAATTCTTAATGTCCCAATAAATCATATTTTTCATTGTATCCCCTCCCCACATTCAAAGCTTATTGGTTATAAATAATGTTCTTTAATAATTATTATTACATTTCCTAATATTTATATGTAAGAGAATGTTAGCAATGCTTTTGCACTGTTGCCAAGTAATATTTTAATACAAAATAAAAATTCTTGATTTTAAAGGAAATGGATAAATTTGAGAAACCACCCGTTTTACACATCACAAGAACTGACTCTATTCCTTCATCTGCAGGTATTCATCAAGTAAGTTTATACATTATACTTCTTATATTTAGAGGCATAACCAAGAGGAGGGAAGTTGTGACCTTCCATTATTTAATATTTTTATATTTTAATGAGACCCAGCCTCATTCATATTTTAAAAATAAAATTTGTCATGATATGAATCCATATTTTATTTTTCAATCTTTTCCCTGTAGTAAACATGTAAGAGACATTTTTAGATTATTGGTACATGGGAATTTTCAAAGAAAGCGTGAAGTCTGAAATGTAGAAACAATGCCTTAAGAAAAGATAACTGAGGTATTAAGATTAAGAGTTTTATCAATATATGTTCAGAATTTGAAATATATACTACAGATTTCTAAGTTATAATTGTCATTGACAGAAGCAAAATAAGAAGGTTATGAATAGACAGTACCCAAATATTAGGATTGCTTCTTCTAGCATGTAGATGGAATCAAATTCTAATCAAGTTTTTCTTGACAGAACTTTTTTGCTTAATCTAAAAATGGGACTAATTAAGGACGTTATATAATAATTAAAAATTTATGCCAGAAATATTGTGCTCAAACTGTACAATTGTTTGATTCTACATGAGATCCGGTATATACAAACAGATAAGTAAAACAAACAGATTTATTCAGCTATTTCTATGTGTTTCAATATCTTTAAAATAAATTAATCTGTTGTCCAAGGTTATCATAAATTAATGGTAATGTTTTGAATATTGAATAAATACTAATACAATAACATTTTATATTTTTAAATTTATCAAATTCTCTGTTTCAGTTGTTTTTTAATGAATAAATTTTAGTTAGTAAACCATCTTTTGCTCAGCAAACATTTAAACAATTGTAACATTCAAACTGGATAGGCCACACAATTTGAAGGTTAATATGTTGATAAAATGTTATAGCCTAGATATAGAGTTTTCAAAAATTATAATAGCCTAATAATTTAATTAGATTCAGGACTCAAAACTTTCAAATAAAGAAACATATGATGCATGTTAGAATAAATATTAATAATTCAAATGAACTTTTTTTCTTCTTTTTTTTATACTAGAGTAATAGGCTAGTAACTTTGTTTATAACCTAAAATGTTGAGATAGGAATATTTCACTATTTTTTAAAAAAAGGTTCTTTCATGTTTAGTTAGTTAGTGTTAGTTTAGGTTAAATTTATGATATGTGTTAGTTGATTTAAATAAGAAATTGTCCAATGAAGTGATATAGGTTAGTTCTGATGTTTACGTCAAGTGGAATCATAAGTGCAAATTAGCAACGGTAGATGGATATCGAGTATGTACGGGCAGTGATGAAAATTGAACATAAAAATATCAAAGTGAATGTGAAGGACTTAAAAACTGTTTAAAGGATAAATTTAATTACAATTATGACCACAAACAATAAAAAAAAAAAATAAATAAATAAAATAATAACATTTATACCATTACAAAAGAATTTTGAAAGAAAAAAAAAAAATTCATATCGTATATACTAATATACGATATGAATTTTTTTTTTTACGGCCTAGGCCTAGGCCTAGTAAATAACGGAAAAGACCATCGAAGGTATATATTTCATTGTAGCTCGCAATTGTTTAGAAAAAAAATATATAGTCATTTCTAAAAATACTTTCATGGAAGCCAGACCTGTTTTAATATTCCTGCTATTTCTAAAAAGGAAAAGTGTACAAAAAAGTAAAAAAAAAAAAAAAAAAAAAATACATAATAAAGTCAGTCTGAAGTAATAAGAATAACTCAGGAAGTATTATAAAGTAAAAGAAGCTGTTGAGGTAATATCAAACCAGTAATTAAATATTGAAGAACTAATTGGACTAAATTGAATTTCATTTTTGAACTTTTAATAATTATATAGATTTTTCTTTAATAATCAAAATTGAACTCCGAACTTTATATATATACTAGCTTGAATAATGTATTTGTCTAACAGAGATTTGTTGTTTAATAAAAGCTAGTTTTTGTAGTAAATAAAAATTAAGTTTTGTTAAACAATTAATTAAAAAATTTTTTTTTTTTACTTTTGTCAATGTAGAAAATTCAATATATTCATGAATAAGTAATATGTAACAAATATTTTGGTTGAATACGATTCAAATCGTAAATACACTGAATAACTTTTTCACTGATTCACAAATATGTTAAAATATCACCTTATTATGTATATCGTGACCTCAGAGAAACAACCTTTTTTAAATAAATAAAATCAAGAGTTGTCTTGCAACAATGTTCCAACGATCAGCTGTTAAAATAAAACTTTAGTTTATTAGCTGCCCAGTAATGCCAACATGACCGGTATAAAATTGTAGTTTCAATTTTATTGACGTAGAAAAGTGTGTATAAAACACTTTTTTTAGACGTTTCTTTTAAAAATAACACTGTATATATATATATATATATATATATATATATATATATATATATATATATATATATATATTTAAAAAAGTAAAAATCGTCCATTGATATGATCAAGTATGCAGATTTCGTTTAAAAGTATAAACCTC
The DNA here is from genome assembly GCA_963513935.1 of Aphrophora alni. NCBI lineage: Eukaryota > Metazoa > Arthropoda > Insecta > Hemiptera > Aphrophoridae > Aphrophora > Aphrophora alni. Next base: position 56,582,263 of record OY740766.1, read on the forward strand.
TGAGTGTTTATATAAAAAGAAAGAAAATAGCATAAAATAATAAATAATAAAATAATTCCTTTTTCACTGATTCACAAATATGTTAAAATATCACCTTATTATGTATATCGTTAGAATATAAGATTAAGAAAAACAAACTATTAATAATTTATTTAATTTAGATAATGCACTATTAACATTATTGACAATATAATAAAAAAACTTTTGAACAATAAATATAAAAAATCGAAAATAAACAGAATATGAATTATTAATATCTCTTTAAGAAACAACGTTACGATACAATAACGTTATAACAACAAAATTCAAGTTTCTCGGACGAAATCTCGAACAAAACTGAAATTTTAAACACACACTGATTATAATCGTAAACACTGCTTTGGAGTACTGAGTGGTATTTCCCATCTACGCATCTAAATATGCACGCATGCAGGTATACAAAAGAATACCTGCTTGCGTGCATGTTTAGATCTGTACCTAAAGTACACACAGCATAGTATATTATACATTTGTTTTAGAATCGAGAAACAACTTGACCTATTCTAAGATAATAAACTTTATAATCAGCCTAGTTGCTTAATAAAATTTGTTTTTCTTTTTGTATTTAATACCCTTTAAAATTAAAATTTCGCAAAATCCTTTCTTAGTGAGCGTCTATGACCTCATGCAAATATGCTTTTAAATTTTGGTATCAATATCTTTGTTGGTTTTTGCTCTACGTTGATTCTCTGTCAGTCATTAATTCATTCAATCAGTCAGGACAAAGCCGTTTATATATATAGTGATATATATATATATATATATATATATATATAAGTAGTAATAAGAAATTGATTTGTTAACTTAATATTTATGTTTAAAATTTCTGTACTAAAATTGCACATTTAATAATTAAGCCGGAATCCGAAGACCCCAGAGAAAGAATAAAATAACCAATTGAACTTAATTCTGTAACTTATGTAATATTTATAATAGAATAACCAAAATTTTTTATTTCTTTTAATAAACAAAACTTCTCATATATCTGAGGCATATTTCTTTTCACAGATAGAAAATATTTTTAAGGAAATATTGTAATATTACACAATATTATTATTTTTCGTCCTAACATAATATAAGCATATCTATTGTATTCATTTTACAATACAATCCTTGGATCACTGATTCTAATAAAGGTTAATAATTACCTGTAAAAGTCTGTCACGTTATCCACTTATTATGTTAGAACTTATTAGTACAGTAGAACTTGGATAATTTGAACATCTTTAATTCGAAATTGCCCTTAATTATCAACGAAGTTTTGGGTTGGTATAGCAATGTAAAACAATTATGAATAATTCGAAGTTAACTTCTTTAATTCGAAGTTTTTGTATCAACACTAAAAATAAAATCTTGTACTGTACTGTAAAAGGGACCGCCTTCCGAGAATTATACTGTACACTGACACGAGACACTGCTCAAAAATAAAAGCCTAGTTGCTATTGTTTGGACACATATTCTAATTTGAGGCGCGCTATTACCTTCCGAGAATCTTCTTGGTAGTCTGTCGATTGATGCTCTGCTCAGTCTTGGTCTCTTGTTACAGTATTGTGCCTCTGTTTGTCACAGTCATTGGGTTTTGAAAATAACTGTTTGTGCAAGTGATCACAATGTCTTTGAGTAAACCATTAGTACAATATAGTTAATTACCTTAGAGGTTGTCCTCAGTGCGTATTATAGTTATGGCTACAGCGCTGTTTCGCCGAACACTGTCGGCTTCGTCAGGCCCGCACTAATACATAAACACGTAACATAACACAACACTAGTGCGGGCTTGACGAAGCCGACAGTGTTCGGCGAAACAGTGCTGTAGCCATAACTATAATACAGACTGAGGACAACCTCTAAGGTAATTAACTATATTATATATTAAACAGTACAAGGCAACACATTATACTTTATAAAACATTTGTACAAGACATTAACATTTTATGAAAAAGTTGCTGTTATTCGTAAGGTGGAGAAGAGTCTTAAAAAGAAATATCACATTGGTAAGGAAGTGCTGGTTGGCACCCACCACTGTGTCTACTTTTGTGAAAAATAAGAAGAAAATTTAAATGGTGCTTTGAGTGGAAATGAAAAGGACTGCAAAAGAGTCAGAGAACCTGAAAACCCTGAAATGGATGAATGTATGCTAAAGTAGTTTAAGCAATCTTGGGATAAAAGCATTTCATTATCTGGACCCTTTGTTCGAACAAAGGCAACATAGTTTCAAGGCGAGTACTGGTTGGTTGGATGGCAGAGGCGGCGCGTCCATAAGGGCAGGTGGGGTTGAGCCCCACCAATAATTCAGAAAAAGAAAATATTAGTTCATTAAAATAAACACTGAATTGATATGAAAACAGCGCGTGAATATGTGAATGTAACGCAAAAATATGTTTGCGCGCCTACTGAGAGTCACCCGAGCGGGTGGGGCTGAATTGAAAGTAGCCCTGGTTGGAATAGCATTGTAGCATAGCGTCAAGGACGGGTGACATCACGCAGACAGTTCCCCCTCCCTGCCGGCTCCCATATGTCCAATGTAACAGTATCTGGGGCTTAGCCCGAGACGAGACAGTGACTAAGCGTGTTGTGCGTTGCACTCTTCCTTGGACATTCGCGTGTGTTTGTGTACAAGTGCAGTGGAATATTATCAGCATGATGTTAACTCTAATTTATTTATGACTTTTTTTTAGTAGGTACCATCAGTATTTTCGGTAAGTTTACAATGAATTTAAATCACGTGGACAGTTTACTTCGAACACAGTTTTCGACGTTGCCATTGGAGCTAAAAAAGCAAATTAAAGAGTTAGGCCCACATCAGCCCAAAGATTTTAAGCTTGTTGTAACTTACCCAAAGCAAAACAGAAGTTTTTGTACCTCGTGGTTTGATAAAAAGCCGTGGTTAACTCCAAGCATTGAAAAACAAGCATTATTTTGTTTTTATTGCTTATGTTTTAATAATAATAATCATAAGGGCAATGATGATCTTTGGACAAAAATTGGCTGTAAGGACCTTAAACACTTAAGTGAGAAAATAAAAAAACACGAGGAAAGTAACACTCATTTGACTAATGCAATTAAATATAAAACATTAGGTACTGTTAATGTGGCAGCTCAAATTGACAATCATGTTAAAATATCAATTGAAAAACATAATCAACAAGTAACAAAAACTAGGCATGTCCTCAGTAGGTTAATAGATTGCTTAACATTTTGTGCAGTACACGAAATAGGCCTTAGGGGACACACAGAGACAAACAACTGTTTTAACCGTGGAAATTTTTTGGACTTGGTATCAATGATGGCCGACATGGACAGTGTTCTTTTAGATCGTTTAAATAGTTCATCTCTAGCAAAATATACATCTCACGATATTCAAAATGAATTATTGGACTGTATGTATAGCGTTTATTAAGAAGAACTCAAAAATGACATTAACAATGCCGATTTCGTATCCATTCAAGCTGACGAGACCACAGACATCATATGCAAAAGCCAATTTGTAATTAATTGTGTTTCGTTTCATTAGAGGGAAAAGTATTGTTGAGAGATTTGTTAGTTTTGTTGAAGTGCATGACCGTACCGGTCGCGGCTTTTTTGAAGTTTTAAAAAGTAAGTTAGAAGAATATAAGCTTGAGGACAAACTCATCGCACAAGCTTATGACGGTACTAATACTATGAGTGGACATACTGGAGGCCTTCAAACTTTAATGCAAACTGTTTTTAAAAATGCTAAGTTCGTACATTGCTACGCTCACCAGCTGAACCTAGTTATAAAAAATGCCTGCTCTAATATAAAACCTGTTAAGTTATTTTTTGCTAACATTACTGGATTTTCCAGTTTTTTTTCGGTTTCCCCAAAACGTAGTGATATGCTTAGGGAAATATGTGATAAAACTTTGCCAACTGTGCCTCAAACGCGATGGAATTTTCACTCGCGACTAGTAAGCATGGTGAAATGCCTCAGAGAAAAACTGATTGAATGTTTTGAACAAATAGAAGAAGTAGAAGGTTGGGATGATGTTACAACTCGAGAAGCCGTTGGCGTGAAGCATCTCCTACAAAATGAGGAGTTTGTTTTTTTCCTTGACTTCTTTTACAATGTTATGTTAAATGTTGATATTATGTATAATACAATGCAGAAGAAATCTTCAAATAGTGTAACAGTTAGCAATTCATTTGATCATTTTGAGAAAGCAATTAGTGAAATTAAAAAAAAAACAGACAAATATATTAAGAAAAACACTTTGTTGGAGCTCGCTCCCCCACCCAAACGTAAAAGACATAATGAAAATCTCCCTGTTGTGGCGAAGGAGGTTTGTGATACAGTGTTAACCCAACTTAGGAGCAGGTTTAGTAACTCCGACATATTTAGCAGTTTTTCTGTTGTGAACCCAAAACTTTTTTTTTCCTACAGGAAAGAATTTCCCGTAACAACAATAGAGACATTTTCTGAAAACTATACCGGATTGGTAATTAAAGAAAAGCTAAAAAGTGAACTCTCAGTAATTTACAAACATGACGCTTTTAATCAAATTGAACGTGTAAGTGAACTGTACAGCTTTTTTGTTGAGAACAATTTAAAAGAATCTTTTACTGAAACTTTTAATGCTCTTCAAATAACCATGACAACCCCCATAGCAACAGCGGAAGCAGAAAGATGTTTCAGTACATTAAAAAGAGTGAAATCATTTCTAAGAAATACAATGGGTCAGGACCGCTTAAATGCTTTAGCAGCGTGTTCAATTCACAAAGAAGTTATTTCCACTATTCCCAACTTCCACACTAGAGTTATAGACTTATTCGCTAACAGGAAAGAGAGACGAGCCCAGCTACTTTATAAATAGAAGATTGGCTGTACCTTGTACGAACAGGATTCGATTTTAAAGGTATGTTATTGTAATTAATAATAATTTTTATTTAGTTAAGTATTTTGTTACCTACTGTTATGTTTCAAAACTAATATTTATTGTGGAAACTTGGGTTTACTTTAGGTTTAATCGTAGTTGGTATTTTAAAAAAATTTAATTTTAATTGAATTCTTTGTGCATACAAACAAAAGGCATAGACACGCGTACATATTTTTAATAGTTATTAAGCTGAAACACTTGTTTAATCAAAAAGTTATAACAGTTAGTACAAGGAAGAATTTAAGGTATTTATGCATTTGCATTGGACAGGGTATGTGACGCGCCGGAAACGTGTGTTATTTAGACGCTTGCCGCTTTCAGGTGCTCCCCTGTAGAGGTCATTGCTCTTGCATGATAAGCCAGCCACTACTAGGCCAAGGTCACCACTAGTAGCCCACCCAGTTAAAATGACTGCACGCCGCCCCTGTTGGATGGTTTTAACGTAAGAAACAACACCACCTTTCAGTCTGTGTGGGGTGAAAGTGCGAGTGTAAATCAAGAAGCTGCAAATGTTTGGAAAGATGATGTTTTACAAATGATTGAAGAAACCTTGTCAAAAGACATTTTTAACCTAGATGAAACTGGTTTGTTTTTTATATGTACCCTGGACAAAATATTAACTTTTAAAGGAGATTGTTGTAGTGGAGGAAAAACAGTAAGGAAAGAGTGACTTTTATTGGTTGGGGCCAATTTGGATGGCACCGAAAAGTTGCCTTTACTGATGATAGGCAAATCTCCTAATCCTAGATGTTTTAAAAACATAGAGTCCAGACTACTCGAGTACACATCAAATAAAACGGTTGGATTTATTACAGCAGAGCTGTTTAAAGATTTGCTGTTAAAACTTGTAAATCTTATAATTCGAATTTTTAGATAATAATATATCCATTAGTCTCTTCAGCTTCGAATTAACCAAGTTATACTGTATCTGTAAATATCGGGTATCTAAACAGTTGAACTGATCAAAACTTCTTCATGCAGATTAAAATTAATTTCTTTATAATCTAGTGTACTGTTGCAGGAAAAGTAGCATACTAATTCTGAGTTGCTAAATAAGTTTATTACATGTTCTGCCATCATAAACTAAGCTTGTGTCAGTGATTTGAAATGTGGATGTCTCCTTGTAGATGTTCATATTTAACACCACTAACTTTGATTTTATCAAATTACTCAGATTTTTTGTTGTCTTACTTTATTCATGTCATTGAATTATACAATTTTGTATGTGGATGTAATGATGTTATTTTAGTATAATAATTATTATAAGTTGATTGGTAAGGATGATTAATTTATTGCTAATTTACTTTCTTCTTATTATTTTTGTTTCTATAATTTATAATAATAGATATAAATAAATAAACTTTGTTGACACCCTACTTCGTAATTGGAAAATAATTATATAGTAGGATCTCAATATAACGAAATTGAAGGTTCCAAAGAAAAAGTTAGTTACATAGAAATTTTGTTAAAGAATTTTTTTTTTTTTTTTTTTTTACAGTTTAAAAAACAAAAATACTGCAGTATTTAACTTGTGTTATTTTTTGTATTATTTGTATTAATTGTAAAAATAGTCGACTATCTAAAAGCAGCTAATTATTTCTTTGTAAAGTTTGCCGACTAACGTACCGAGTCAACTAATATTAGGGAAGGGATCATGGGAACTAGTAAACAAATCCTATTCTCCGGAAATGTACTTTCTGCAATTCTCGGAACTTCGGCTAACTAGCTTACGTTTTCGTTTTCTATTGAAGAGTGCAAACAGTGTTAATATTAATCAAGTTCAACAAAAAAAAGTTATTCGAATAGTTTATTATGAAATACTTATTCCAAAAACTATTCAATTAATAAACATTTTTTAAAGTTATTAAAACTCATTTTTGACTAATCGTATCCAAGTCACAGATTTTAATCTACAGTTTGTCCAAACAGCCGTGCACTCTGAAGGATTTGGGCGACCCTTGCTCCCCAACACGCAGACACATTCACACACGCGGCTTGGCCTACGTGCCGCTAATGGTTCTTCTATGAATCACCAACTAGCCCTTGTGCTACAAAATCAAATTTTTCTAGATTTGAACTTTAACTAATTTTTACTCTAATTACTGAAGTGTAAGTATTATTTCTCGCAAAATGAGTCCAAACACGGTACAATTGTGACAACTCTAACCGGTTTTAGTGAATTTAAAAACTAGAAAATAAATAAAACGGTTCCTTTATCACGTATTTTATATTGTAATAATCAGACGTCTTTAATATAATAGTAATCAAATCAATAACAAGGAAACTGTTTAAAATTATTAAACTGTATTTTTTCTTTCTTCTCCAGCTTCCTGACACTTCAAAATTACATCCTTATTTTTTATTACTGTTGAGAGAGTGCTTGGAGGAATTTCATACTTCTGTGCTATAAGTTTCTTCTGTATGCCGTGCTCGACATCCTTTAAAATGTTAATTTTATCTGCTACACTTAAAGCCTTCCGTTTAGACATTGCGAATGCTCTGTTCTCAATGACAACTCAGTCTATACAGCCGAGCGCCGCCAGTACCGCCAAGGTGGGGGAGAGAGGGGGAGTCCAGAGCCGCCCGCTGTCTGTGACTCATACTAACTCGCTGACAGATGCGGGTTCTTCTATGGCGCCTCTCCTTGTCACCATTACATAAATTTTAATAATAAAAATTACTTTTTGGATTTTTTTCGGACATTTTAATTGGTTATATGGAAGATTTCCTTCGTTATATGGAAACATTTTTAAATGGAATTTTATTTGTCTTTTAAAAAAAATTCTTTACAGAGAAAATTTGTTATATAGAAGTTTGTTACTTAGAGGTTGTACTGTATAATGTGGCCAACAAATGGTTTTTCTTTACAGACCAATTATTGTAAACTCCATTCTTTAATTTGTTACCCCATTTTTTTATTCACTTTTCAAACAAATTTTATTCTAATTTGACAAATTCCATAGAATATTTCCATAGACAACTCTCTCGTAATTTGTATTACTTCTCTATATTTGAAGTGGACAATAACATATGGTTTCATGGAACATGTTCCTTAGTGCTTTTGACCCAACTGAATAATCCATTCTTTAAATAATGCAGGACGATTTCTTTTCATTATAAATGGTTGTATGCCTTCTCCTGAATTATGTGTATTAACCTCTTGATGCCCACGCCCGTATATATGCGAGCAGACGACTGCCCTGCCAGCAGCCCACGCCCGCATATATGCGAGTTGGCGTCAGCTGTTTTATATCTCGTTTTTTTTGCGTGTTAGCGGTTATACTGCTATGACGTATTTGGTATTGAACTGTTCAGCAGAATGCAGGGAAATGAGAGGTAATTTTTGTTTTAGTGCGTCTTAGTCTGCATCACTGCAATATCCGGTTCATTTTCGTTATTTCGCCAGCTGTCACTGTATAGCTGTGGTAGCTTCTTTTGTTGTTGTTGTGTCTTGATAAACAAACAAAATGTCTAATTTGCGTGAATGTGAAATATCGGAGTATTTATCTCGTGATTTTTTAGACAGTGATATTGATAATGACGAGATAATACGTACTGTAGTGACGTGTTCAAATCGTGTAGTTGAAAATGTTCCTGGACCTTCAGGCGATGCACCGACGCATTCTAACCTATATGACAATCCAATTCCCGGCCCAAGTGTTGTAAATAGTGAAATATATAATTGTAATAAATATAAGAGTACTGAAAATCATGTACCAAAAACATATATAGCTTGTATATTTGTTCTTTTTTAATTTAATGTAAAAGCTACAATAAACAGTGTGAAAATCTGCATTTTTTACTTTTACGTTTGTTTACATTTTTGCATATAAGTTATAATATTTTTTATGATATATGTCTATATATATATATATATATATATATATATATATACATATATATATTTTTGTGTAGGGAATTAAATTTCCTACAAAATGTATGTAACGATTTTACAATAAAAAAAAATTATAGTTTTACTATAACTTTACTTTTGAAATTTCAATATAAAATTTAAAAAAATAAAAATAAAGTAAAAAATAATAATAATTTGGCCTAGATAATGTAACTTTTTATACCATTTTCATATTCCCCTGTTCTTTCTGAACAAAAAAAAAATTACATAGATAGGTTTGCTTCATATTTCGATTTTATATGAATTTTCATAATAATGTCTGCAAATTTGCGAAAAATACCCGGGCTGGAGCTTGTATTACACTGATCATAAGTCGGGCATCAAAAGGTTAATGATAATAAAGGTATTACCTTATCCTGTTTACCGTGTTGCAATTTTTGTTGAAATGAATTTTATTATGTTTGTTTCACCATCACAAGTGGCATTGTCAGATGATTACAATACTTAAATACCAAACACATTACATGCATAACACACATATTATATTAGCCCTATTGTCTTAAGGGACTCACTCTTAATCTTAAGGACTTTGACTAAAATATAATCACTCCACACAATTAACTTTGAAAATTTGAAGTAAATTGGACAAACCATTTTTTTTTTTTTTTTTCGAGAGAAAAAATGTTACAGTTAGATGGTCATCTTCCTGAAAATCACATAAATATAGTTTGTTTTAGGAGCTTAAAATGTTCAGAACTGATGAAAATGGGATATCAAAATTTGCATGCTATCATTGTATTTTTCTAAATGTATAATTGGAAAGTAAAATAAATTTTTTGAAATATCCTAGAACTTGTTTTAATTTGGAGGCAAATTGATGAAATCGGTATTTACTTCAATATAACATTATGACATTATTTTACATAATGCATTAAAATCGTAAATTTGATTTACTCAGAAAATAAAAATTGAAATAATTTGTACCATAATATTTTAATATTTGGGTTTATAATTTTTATATTACTCTGTTTCCTATTGCATTTATGTGTACATTAACTTAATTCTCTTAATTGTGTTCAGTGTAAATTAAAATAAGCCATAAGTATGAATGGAATTAATTCTTGAAAAAAAAAATACTATTCCATAACATATTTTTATAGAATGTTTACTTTTTACCTGTGAAAAATAATTTTATACCCATTTTTTGTTTTGTGTTTGGTATCTGTATTTAACTAAATTTGATAGAAATGGCTAGAAAAGGTCCACGAGGGGGGATATAATACCTACTCCATTAAGATATGGAATACTGATAGAAATCCATCACATAATAAAAAATAATAATAATAATAAGAAAACATCATTATTTAGAACAAGCTGCTAAAGAAATTGTTTTAGTTTTTTAGATCTAAATAAACAAATAAACCACTGCAAAAGTTTTCACCGCTGCATTAGGTAATAATTGTATAACTTTTTTAAAATTTTTAGATAGAAATCATGGATCAGGAAGCTTTACCATTGCCACCTTCAGATTTGGTGAGGTTACGGAAATCTCCTAGTCCTCCTCCAAAGAAAGCCAAATATTTGGATGAAGTTCCTGAGCCACAGGCACCATTTTTCTCTGTACCTTTAACAGATGTTACAATTGAAGAAGGTGGAAAGTTTACTTTCGAATGCAGGTAACTACCATTATATTTCTGATCATTGTGATCTATGTAGTTAAGTGAATAATATTATGTAGTTGTTCAACAAGTTATATTTGAAATTCACTGTTGGCACAGCTTATTGAATAAATTAATAACAATATAAAATTAAATAAATAAAAGAAACTAACAAAGAATTCAAAAGTATATATAAGACTATTTTTAACAAATTTCTACCCAAAACTGGTATTCTATTAATAGATTCCCATAGTCTTTAAGATAATTTTCAGAAATTTAAATCAAACTTGAAACTTTTTTGTTGCTGAATTATTCAGTGGATAAGTCTTGTACATAGTCACTGTGGATTGGGTCACTGCCCACATTTTGTCCAATTTATATGTTTGATGTATTTGTTGCGGCTGTATAATTTAACTATATAATTATAATATTCTTTAATGTAATAGCAGATATTTCTTGTTGAAACTCCATATTCAAGGATAAAATAAAGCAAAAGCTTACAGTTTCAAATATTTTAATAATATAAATGAGCTACAATTGTTTCGCCTTGCGGCATCATCGGGCAACTGATAATTTACAGGTATAGACAACTATTTAAACATAAGTAACAGGAAACTGAAATACAATAGAGAAATCGGGAAAGGTAGAGGGATAACCTAGCAGGTAGATAAAGGTTAATGAACTATGTTACGGATGGGTTTTAGAAGAGGTGACGAATTTAATACAATTTGGTCATTTAAGTTGAGAATAGGCCTAAGTGAAATAGATTTATTTATTTCTAAACATTCTAAATTATTTAATCTATTGCTTTTATTTTCTATATGTAAGAGTTTAACATTCAATTTCGGATCAAAACTATGACCCGAGTCCAAAAGGTGGTTATCAAAGTTAGAGTTTCTATAGCCATGTTTCCAGCTATTTACATGTTCTTTAATTCTAACTTTTATAGATCTACCTGATTGACCTATGTACTCAGAGTCACAATCTTGACAAGATATTTTATAAACTCCACTATTTTCTAACATTTCTTTTTTATCTTTGTTATTGACCAACATTTTCCCTAGATTTTTTTTTATTTATTTTTTTTTTGTACAATAAAAGGCAACTTTATGATTACATTATTGTACAAAATGTTATGTTTAAATAGTTGTCTATACCTGTAAATTATCAGTTGCCCGATGATGCCGCAAGGCGAAACAATTGTAGCTCATTTATATTATTAAAATATTTGAAACTGTAAGCTTTTGCTTTATTTTATCCTATAATATTCTTGGTTGTATTGTTTGTTTAATTGTTAAAAAACTCTAATTTTATAATATTGTATCATAATTTAGGTATATTGTTGTTGATTTATTATATATTTATTTGATGCTGCTAAATAAGTTATTTTCAAAAAGTAAAATAAAATAATTAAACATTTAAAAAATATGGTATATAAACCACATAGTGCTATACAAGTACACACTCGTATACACAATATAGTATGTATAGATAATTGAAAAATTACACAGTAATAACGTGAAACATTTGTATATATTATAATTTAATGTAAATATATTTAAGTAGCAGTCACATTTTGGTGTATCTGTTTTCTTGATACCTATCTTTTGGTATTACTATAGGATTTATAACTTCATAATCTATATTTATTTAGGAAATTTGATCTAAATGTTTATATGTTGTTCACCTTATTATCTTTTAAATGTTGACTTGCAGCAACTCATCACCTTCATGGATTTCTCATTAGGTAACCTGCCTTAGAAAATGATGTAGTGGTGAAACCTTAGATCTGCATAGAATGTATATAATGCTATTATTTCATTTGTTGTTATAGAGTAATTGGTATCCCTGTTCCTGAAATAACTTGGCTCAAAGATGGAATGTCCATTGAAAGTAATCCAGACTATCAAACTAACTACGATCAAGGTATTTGTACTTTAAATATTGAAGAAACTTTTACTGAGGACTCTGCTACTTTTACTTGTAGAGCACATAATCCAGCTGGTTCTGCAGAAACTTCTGCCACACTATCTGTAAAAGGTGAATAATTTTATGCAATATTATAAACTTTATCTCTAAGAACAAGTAAGTTTTTAGATGCCTGAGACTGTGGCTTTTTAATTTAAATGACCAAGGGGAGGATATTTTCTTAAATATATCCTGTCATTGGACAGGAGTAAACATTGCATTTATGTATTTTGAAATTATATATATATATATATATATATATATATATATATATATATATATATATATATATATATATATATATATATTTATTTATTTATTTATATTTGGTATTAACATAGAAGCAATATATTTCCATTATTTTGCAATTTAAAAAAAGAAGAAATTATATATTATTGTACAGTTGTAAAATTTACTATGTACTTCAATCCATGAAGTATTTCACAAAGTCCCCAATAATATAACTTACACAAAATTATAACTTACAAAATATTAAGAGGTGCTATCTATAACTTGATTAAGTTTATAAAAGCCATTTTATTCTTCTTCTCTTTTTTTTTACAGGCTTAAGATATTTATGTTGAATATAAAGTTTAATCACAAGATGAATTTATATTTAACAAGTTTTAATTCAAAGGACATTTGTTTTACAGAAAATGAGGGAGAAATACCTCCAGTTTTTGTTCATCCTTTGAGTGATGTTACCGTAAAGGAAGACACAGGCTTTGAATTAAAGTGTTTAGTTGAAGGCAACCCCTTGCCTATTGTCCAATGGCATAAGGATAACATTTGTATTGATAACAATTCTGATTATAACATTACCTACAACAACGGGGAAGCTATTCTTAAATTTGATGCTATTAAGGTACTAGATCAAGCAGATTACTCTTGTAAAGCAACAAACAGATTGGGTTCAGAGACAACGTCAGCCAAAGTTACTGTTGAATGTAAGTTAAATATTACTGTTATGAATATTTGTTTGGTAATTTTGTTAATCTCAAGGTTAAACAGTTTTTAGTGGGTTTTTAGTTTTACGTCTCCCATGTTTAACAGATTAAAACCAATCTTGTTTACTTTTCAATTTCTTTTGTCTGTTTGTAAAATTTGTTTGTGCCATTATAATTTTTATATAATCAGCAAATTGTAGTTTAACAATATTTGCATGTTTGTATATTTGATTTTTGTGTAAGAAAGTTTTAACAAAGATTACAAATCGATTGTATAAAAATAGAATGAAATAATATATATTTATGTATTCATCACTAATTACAGTGTTATGAGTCAAAAACATATTTTAATTAATGTTACTAATTAAGTAAGTTGAGTGCCAATAGTTGTTGCCAAATTATTTTTGTAGCCTAAAGAACAGAACAAACCCTTCAAAATTTCAGTAACAAACCTAACAATGTTCTCTGGAATACACAACTTTGTTCGTTCTCTTAGTTTTTGTAAGTTGATATATTCTTAAACAAGTATATTTTAGTAGTTATTATCATAATAGGATATCAAGTATATTTAGTAGTTATTATCATAAGAGGATATCAAGTATATTTAGTAGTTATTATCATGAGAGGATATCAATTACTGTTTCAGTTAATTGTAATCCTCACCTAACTTCATTACAGATAGAACAAAATTAATGCAATATTTATGCAAATTTATCTGTATAAATGTGTTAACGAAACTTCTACAAAAGAAAATTAAAAGTCCTTTAGAAACACATTCACAAATAGTGTAAAGAAGAATATAGCCTAATTGAAAACTGTAATAAGATTAAGTAGGTTCTAATTTTGAACATTTAGCAAACATGAGATTAATAAATATACCTAAAAAATTTGTTGTACTCATTGTTAAGGCATCTTTGAAAACATTGTAATATTTTAAGTTTAATCGTATTAAGTTTTCTTTGTGCATGAGTTGGTTAATGGCTACAGATTGTAGGTAATAACTTTATTAAATCAAAAGTGTTTCAATGACATAGTCAAAATCTTCAGTGATGCATGACCTACAATAATCAAACTATAACTGTATAATAATTATATTTGTTTTAATAAACATATTGTTTGTGACAAATTGTGTTTCAGTTTAATTTTAAGGCTACATATTAAATTAAATTATTTTACAACATAGTACTCTGTGTACATCTAATATATACTTTTTCTGGGTTTAAAGTAGTTTGATAATGATGGATTGTTCATATTTAATATGGTTTAGGTTAGGTTAGGTTTTTGTTGTTATCTATAGTGGTTTTATCTCAACTGGAGGAATCATCAGGTTTAGTGAATACTTGTAATACACACACACACACACACACATGCACACGCACATGCGCGCACATACACACACACACACACACACACACAGAGTTTATTTATGTATACTATGTGTATAAGCTCCAGAAGTTATAAATATTATCAAAGTAATATATATATAAATATTTATTTATTTTCTCTACAACATTTATGCATATCTGTCTGAATAACTTCATATTTAACAAGGCTGGAGGCTGTTCTTTAATATTTTGTATGTATTGTTTCTCATTATAAAATACTATGTCTTTACTAGTAAGAACAGAGCATTAACTGTTAAAATTATAAACAAAACAAAACTATGATGAAACAGCAAATTTATCTTAACTTAAATAAGTTTATGAAATATGTGGCCATGTAGAAAGACCCATTAAGTTATAAATTCGCCACTGTCTACTAGTACACATAAATATAACAGTATTTATAATTTTATTTTCTAAAACTTGGTGTCTAAACATTATATTTTGGAATATACAGTTTTGAACACGTACTTTTCATAGCAAACATACATTTAGTCTTCTAATAATAATGTGTGATAGCCATTGGGGACATTTCACAAATTAATATTTGTAGTTCATTAATTTGTTGTTGCAGACAAGGAAACTACTGAAGCCCCAGTATTTATTACTCAGTTATCAAATATAATGGCTCGAGCTGGGGAGAAAATTAAACTGGAATGTGAAGTTAAAGGAAATCCAGAGCCTCAACTAACATGGATGCACAATGGAAAACCAATCAAAGAAACAAGAGATATTAAGGTCAGTGTTATTTCAATTTAATTAACAAAAATCAATGGCTAACTGGTGGCACAAAGACTGCAAAGGTATTTAATTGATGCTCCAAAAACCAAAGTGCTAGTTAAATTGCAGCATAAATATATCACAACCAGGTAACTGGTGACCAAATACTGCAAGGTAGTTAACAGTCAGTCAAAATGCCCCAAGACTAGTTAACTGGTATCCTAAGTACTACTGAACTAGTTAATTTATATATTCAGAAAGAGCACCCGGAAATTACACAACTAGGGAGTTCAATTACTGCAGGGTTGTTAACTGATGACCCAAATGCCTCAGGACTTAACTGGTGGTTCAAATACTTCAGAAGTATCTAACTAACTACCAAAATTCTACAAGGTTACCGCACTGGTGGCTCAAATACATCAGAAGTAGCTAACTGGCAGCATCCCAAACCCCTCAGGATTACTTAACTCATAGTTCAAATACTTCAGAATTAACTAACTAGCTACTAAAATATTAGAGGGCTAGTTAACTGGTGGCTGAAATAGTCATAAGTAGCTAACTGGAAGCCAAAATGCCTTAGAATTACTTAACTGGTGACCCAAATACATAAAAAAAGATAATGGGCAGTCCAATTGCCTCAGCACTATTTAACTAGCAGTCCACATATTGAAAGCTAAAGAACAGGTGACCTTACTGCAGGGCTAATTAACTGGTGGCTGAAACTGTGAACTGATTAACTGGCAGTCCAATTGCCTCAGAGCTATTTAAATAAACCCCCAATATTAAAAGCTAGTTAACTGGCGACTCTTATACTATAGTGCTAATTAATTAGTAGCAGAAATTGTAGAGGAGGTGGTTTTTTAATACTGCAGAATTACTTAAATAGTAGTTAATATTTAACACTTTTTTCTTAACGTACTGTTTTTTTTAAATACTGCATTATTAGTTATCGGAAAGCTTAACACTGCAGAATTACCTAAATAGTAGTTAATATTTAATGCTTTTTTCTAACTAACTGATTTTTTAAATACTGCATGATTAATTATAGGAAGGCTTAGATACTGCAGAACTATTTTATCAGAATTCTTATAAACTGGTGGTTGAAATACTACAAGATTAGTTAACTAAAGACCCAACTACCACAGGCTAGTTAACTGGTACACGATTACCATAGGTTTAGTTAACTGGAGGCCCAAAAAGTTTTTATGTTGCAAACATCTTATACAGTAAAATAAGATAAAAGGAAATAACACCATATTATTTCCAGTTGTTACCTTTAATTTTACAGGTGTAGGTCATTATTCCAAATATTATTTTAACATTTATAAGAGTTGTGATAAAATGTGGTTTTATCAAATTTCATTAGATAAAAAGTGTTTGGTTTTGATTATATAGCTGTCCGTTAAAAAAAAATATATAGGGTGTTTCAAAAAGGACTTTACAACTTTGAAAATTCATATAAATTTAATGAAACAAGGTACAGAGTGGGTTTTGGTGTTGTTTTAAAGGAAAACATTTCAAGTTTTTTTCACCTTAAACTAAAGATGTTCTTTGTGGCTTCCGTTGATTATCCTGTAGACATCCCATCGGTAGTCAATTTCTTCACAGACCCGCACTAGCATTTCAGGTGTAACTTGCTCAATGGCAGCGTAAATTCTTGCTCTAAGTTCAGGTAGAGTGGCCGGCAAATGAGGTACGTACACCCTATCTTTTATGAAACCCCAGAAGAAAAAGTCTAGCGGTGTCAGGTGTGGGAAATGGGGGACCATGCAATTGGCGCAGCACGGCCAATCCATTGACCTGGAAAGTGGTCATTGAGAAAATCCCGGACGTCAGTCAGATAGTGTGGTAGTGCACCATCTTGCATGAAGTAAACATTTCGTTCTCGGTCATCCTCATCGATCTGTGGTATCAAAAATTGTTGCAACATATCAAAGTACACTATCCCGTTGATGGTTCTCTTTTGGAAAAAAGGGGCCGTACATTTTCCTCTTACTCAATGCACACAAAACGTTCACTTTAGGGCTATCATGAACATGTTGCAATGTTTCATGTGGATTTTCACTGCCCCAAATCCTACAGTTATGTGTGTTAACCTTGCCACTTAAGTGAAAAGTTGACTCGTCAGAAACGATTATGTTGTCCAAGAAATGTTCATCATCATCCACTCGATTTAACATATCCACACAGAAGTTCTTACGGGCAATTTTATCAGTGTCTTTAATTGCTTGTAAAAGCGAATATCGGTACGGTTTCAAATGCAAACGTTTTCTCAACACACGCCAAACCGTCGTATATGGGACTTGCAACTCACGAGATGCACGCCGGGTCGATTTCGTAGGGCTGTTGACAAAACTTTGTCTCACTTGCTCAACGACTTCGTAAGATGTGCTTGGATGACCTGAAGATTTCTTGTTTCACTGAGCACCCTGTTTCTACAAAACATCTATGCCACTCATAAATTGTAGGCCTACTAGGAGGATCTTTAGCGTACTTGGTACAAAAATAACGCTGAACTGTTGTCGCCGACTTCGATTCTTCAAACCAAAACACACAGCTAGCACGCTCGGGTCCAGTGAAGGCAGCCATCTTTAACGTAACTGCCGCTAGTGCTTGTGCAGCTCGATTAGGCACTAGCAAACTACACGAGCCAAATCTCGATGTGCTTCCTTTTAAAACAACACTAAAACAAGATCTGTACCTTTTTGGAATAATTTTATATGAATTTTCAAAGTTGTAAAGTCCTTTTTGAGACACCCAGTATAATGTAAAATAAACACACTATTGGACAGCTCTAATTCTGAAGAAAATGACACTGGAACTTCTAGGGTTATAAATTATGGCAGTGTTTAGATAATTGTAGTCACACTACAGATTTTCTAAAGCCCAAATCATATCGGTCGGTTGTGATGCTTCAGTTGAGTTAATGTGCTTCTCTAAAACTTAAAACATTATTATCATATTATTTCACACTAAACTTTTCTCATCTTTAAGAAGAACTTTGTCATCATCTGTTCAAAATTAAATTATTATTTACCATGTCTCCTGTGAAAACCAAAACAAAATAATATTATAATTTCCTGACTTTAGTATAGTTAGAACTATTGTACTTCAACTCATTAATCCAATCCCTCCCGTAGGGTATGAGGGTAGTACAATTACCACTTTTTATGTTAAAATGAATGTAAATTATTCTGATATAAAATTTAAAATTGAGTGAATGTAATAAGGTTTATTGAATTTTTCAGGTATCTTATGAAAAAGGAGTTGGTATGTTAATTATTACAGAAGCTTTCTTAAAAGATGCTGGTGCTTATAGCATCAAAGCAGTCAACAATGGTGGAGAGACGACAAGTATATGTCATGTTACTGTGAAAGGGCGATTACCTACAGAAACTTCTGACTCTGAGCTGGCTAGTGATATAGAGCCTATGAAACCTTCTGTTCAGTTACCTCTCAAAGATACAGCTGTTTTTGAAGGGAAAAAAGTTAGACTTGACTGTGTTATAGTTGGTCAGCCTGAACCAGAGGTAAATATATTAGTTATGTTTTCATATTTAGATTTAATCTAATGGTGAGTAGGATCAGGATAGGATTGGAGACAGGAGCAGAAATTTTAACATTTTTGGGACGTTTCCAGGGTACCAAAATAAATTAAAACATTTTTGGAAAAGAATAGGAACAAAAATATAGCTTT
Source organism: Aphrophora alni (assembly GCA_963513935.1). Classification (NCBI taxonomy): domain Eukaryota; kingdom Metazoa; phylum Arthropoda; class Insecta; order Hemiptera; family Aphrophoridae; genus Aphrophora; species Aphrophora alni. Next base: position 56,601,419 of record OY740766.1, read on the forward strand.
TTCTTTAGGTCGGAAGTAGATTTTTTCCTCAAGCTAATTCAGAAATATAATGTGAAATTTAATGTGTATCTGAATGAAATTTAATATATTTTGCTTGGCAATAATTCGAAATAAGACATTATATATTCATTTGTGAGGTATGAAATAGTAAAAACATAGCAAACTTTATTAATTTTAAATATATAGATAATTAAAATTTGTGTCTATTGCAAAAATATTTTCATTTCATTTTTCCTCTTAATTAACATAAAACATGAAACAGATTTCAATTGATACAATTTAAGTTATAAAATATAAAGGATTTTAAAATAGGGGTTTCTACAGAACATAAAAATAATAGATAATAAAATTGGACATTTTCAATCCAAAGAAATTATTCTGATAATTGATCAAATATTGATGGTATATAACATAAATATATTTTATATATCCGGCCTTCTATTTGGCTATATTTATTATTATCACATGATAAAAAAAAAAATAAAAAAAAATTTTTATAATCTGTTCAAAAATATATAATATATGAATTATATTGTCAATAAATGGGGACCAAAATAAAAAAATAATTTTGTATCCCATTTTTAATGGGAGATTTTGAAATATTTTTTAAAAATTAACCTACTGTCGAACATGCTTCTTAAATAAAAACAAACCTACAGTTGAAATCTGTGTAGGGAAGTAAAAAGAGAAATAAAACTCCAAAAGAAAAAAAATTAATGAATGACGAATGAAGAGATGAGCAGCAGTTGAATGGCAAATTTTACCTAGTTATTTAATTGATTACCAAGTAGTATCTCTCCTGACTTACTTTTTATAATAATAAACAAAGGAATTATTATCTTCTTTTTTACTTCAGTTAATTATAAATAATAACAGTACTTAGGCCCCTGTTATAATGTACATTATAAATGCTTAGATAAAATGAATCGGTCATTTCAGAAACAATTTAAGTCATATTTTTGATGATTTGAGTTAGCATCAAATTCGGTTTCTATGGATCAAAATACATCTTTCCATGCAAAAACAACAAAAGTCAGGCATCCCTATTGTACATAAATAGTATCTTAAATTATAGTGTTCATTGCAGAAACCGCACAAGTCTGTGACTTATGTAGTTCCTGAAATGAACCAACCTTTTTTTTCTCAACAGCTGATAATTGACTTGTGTTGTTTCTGCAGTGAACCAACACTGGCTTTTCTGCAACTGCTTTGTTTTGGTCAGTGCTTTGTGAGGTTAGTTTGCCCAAAGGAAAGTTCCAGGTATGTCTTAAAGCCTTTGCAAACATGCACGCCATTACTGCCAACTGAATCAGAAGGTTAAACGCTTTGTTACTATCAGTTAAATCTCCTAAGGATATGAGAGGAAAAGGTCCTTCAGGCAATGCTAAGCCAGAAAATGTTTTGTATGCAGTAAAATCACATATTTCATCTTTTTCAGTAAAGAATTTCATTACCTGAATGAAAAACTGAATGTGCTGGAAATTTTCACAACTTATTTCAACAGTCACACCCAAACCTTGATGTGAACTACAAGTTTTACTTAAAGACTTTTAGAGATAACTTTACATTACACTTCGGGCGACCGCAAGTAGACACTTGCTGCACTTGCGAAGCCTTAGATGTAAAAATAAAAAGTAAGTTCCTAAATGAGACTGCTAAACAAGTTCATGTGGCAGAAAAATTTGTGCATATTAGGCGAGCAAAATGTTTTATAGTAAAATAAAACAAGTAACCAAAATTATGGAGAACGAACAAAACAAAAACGTAGGAGGAATTTGTATAGACTTCATGCAAAACTTGCAGCTCCCAAACATCCCGGTTCAAGAGACTAACCTAACCTAACCATTCCCTGCTGCGCCTAATGAATGCCTTTGTGTCTTCAGGAAAATTCAAATCTGTTGAGTAGTACTTTCCGGTCAGAGGCCATTCGTTTTTGCCTTGCGACCACGATTTTGCTGTCATTAAGAAAGTATTGTGAAAATGCGATAAAGTATGCACTTTGAAAGAGTATGCAGAATTGATTTTGTCCTCATCAGCTAAGAGCAGGTTCTTGGTTGGACTTGCAGAGTAAGAAGACATAACTGAAGTCAGTAAGTGGTGGCCTAAGTTTTTTTTTAAAGTAGTGGTCTCAGAAGAGACATGCAGCAAAAAAGAGCCAAAAGACAAAAAAGTGCATCTAAAAATCTCTAAGTTTATGCACTTTTCTCACAGTGCTAGTTCTCCATACACTGTTACAGCCAAGTCTTACATTGATGGACTGCACTCTCACACATTCAACTTGAAAAACACCACCTTGCCACTGACAATGCCGACTGAGGGAGCCTACCCAAGAGGTTTATTGCCAATAAACACCAAGAAAATGAACAGCCTGACCAAGTTCCGGGAATATTTGCCACAGACAGAAGAAATCCAAAACTATTAACTTTGAAGCAGTAACATGTGAAGTGAAACAATGACAAAATAAAATTTGTACTGGAGTAAGGGGTTTTGTGTTTTGCCAAGAAAACTATGACTCATTGCTAAGTCAAATACGTTGACAGGTATATTGGTACATGATATTCGCTTCAAAAACAATATTAGTAAATAAGAGTTTTTATAGAAATAATTTTGTAAAGGATAGTTTAAAATATTATATAGGACACAACACTTCACAATGTGTATTATAAGTTTAATATGTGAATGATTGTGTGAATGAAGTACGATTATATTATAGGGCTTTGTATTTTGAGTTACACATTAGTAAATCGCATAAACATTTTATCCTTGTTTTACCTGTTGTAATAAAGTATGTAAAAATGAAATGTTTAATTTTACAAATTTTCTCTATATAATAAATATTAATATAGATTCTATATCGATATAAATTATTTTATTATCATTAAAGTTGAATACAATCTTTTAATTAGTTATCATAAAAAACTTTGTCTTAAATAACTTCAATTGAAATTATAAATTGTATATTATGAAATCAGTTTGATGGTGTAAGAGTTTATATATAGATATATATCTCGAGTAATTATTGCAACACACGTATAAATGGAAAACACAAAACAATTGGAGTCCATATCTCTGGGAATTATTCAGTCAACACAATAGTCTATATATATCTCAGGGTATTATTGTAACACAAATATCAATGAAAAACACAATTAATTATATCTTTGGAATTATTTTATACATATAATAGTTTATATCTCTCGGGGTATTAGGTTAGTGCTGCTTTTACCAAGGAAATTAGATATAATACCATTTAATATAAAGGACATAAAAGAAAAGAAAATGAAGGAATTAATTTTAGTTTTAGTATAATATGTAGAAAAATATAATAAAATGAGATGAGTGAAGTGGTCAATTTATAACTGTTCAAAACTGAATAAGCTGTTCAAGTTTATGTTATGTTTTTTAATATAGATGTTCATATTCAGTTTATATACTTTTATTCATTCCACTTTCAACTTGTGAACACTAATATTTACGAAAAACAAAACAGGCCACATAGGTTTTATGATTTAAACAAATAACAAAATAGAATACAAATGGAAAGATCTCACCAGTTCATAGAATCCGTCTTGTCATCATCTTGATATCAGATCGACTTTATTAGATTTAACATTTGAAATTATCACTCAATATTATTTCTTCTCATTATTTTTAAGACGTGTGAAATATATTTTTAAATTATGTAAATTTCTTCAATTAGTAGCATAAACTTGGAAAACGTCAAATTTTCAACTATAATCACTTTTTACCAAATTCCATTATTAGACAATGTACATAGAGATTCGAATTTATATTTATATTTCTTTGAATTAATAATGTATTTGGTACACTAATGATATGAATATATGATCCTACTTTATTAAATAAGAAGTTGTTAATAACTTCATTTATATTTATTTATTCTAATTTTGTAAATAAAATTGTTAAAATATATTAAGGATCCAAATAACTTCTTTTAAAATAATATGTCATCATAACTAATATACATATTTTGATTTTAATTTAAAATTAATCGAAAATTCCCGCATCTCAATGTCTATGGAATCTATTTTTTCTTCATCTTCATGGTGTGTGCATCCAGCCTCAGGTAATGTCGACCGCACGGTGTCTCTCATACACATAGCTAGCCAGTCTCTAGTAGGTGGGATCAGTCAGAATTCGTCCAAGAGTGCAATTAGGTTGGAGTCTTCTCCTCAGCTCATCTCTGACATCCGATCTGATGATACAATCAAGGAGGATGTGTTGTAGGGTTTCTTCTTCTATCTGACAGAGTCCTCGTCCTGCCCCTGGATAGCTGTAATCGTCAAATACAGTGAACTGAACGCCAACAGTAGCTGCTCTTTTGAGTACAGCTCTCTCAAACATCATGGCTATGGAATCTATTTAAATCACGTGATTTAGTTGTCGGTGGGCATGTCTTTTTAAAGTATCTGTTACTTGATTTCTTTCGTCCGCCATCCTGACTATGACTTTAGTTGATTTTATATATATATTGTAAATCTTTTTGGATTTATAAATATTCTCAGGTGAACTTTTATATTAAAAACTATCTGTTTCTTCTATAGGCCATGTTTATTTAGTCGTATTTATTATTGTTTTCTTATAATTATAAAATTTCTGATGTGGTTGTTCAAACACGGTCATTTATGTGCTTGACAGTTCATTTTTGTCCGTGCCAATCTCTTTTATTCCTACCATTCTACTGTAGTATTATTATTTTAATAGATAGCTGGGAAATTTAGGCTTCAATTAAATATAGGTTTGACTAATATTAAATTTCAAAATGTTTGGTTATTCATAATATTCGGTTGGGAATTTTGTAATTTAGGCAATTAAAATTTATAAAATTGTTTCACAGATTTGCCGCTAGGCGTTGTGGTAATCAATCGTTCCTTTAAAATAATATTCCTATTATTTATTTTTTATTGAACAAATTTATTTTCGACATCATTTGGAGTTGTTTTACTGTTATTGATTGGAATAACCTGTGTCATATGCCAAGACAAATTGCTCTATTAGAAGTTATATTAATTTTACAATATATACTCATTTATTTGTAATAGATTTCCATATAAAATAATAGATGTACATTACAAGAGCAGATCTGCAACTTTTTACAGGGGGTTTCAAAAAGGACTTTACAAATTTGAAAATTTGTATAAAATTATTTCAAAAAGGTACAGAGCTCGTTTTAGTGTTGTTTTAAAAGGAAACACATCAAGATTTGGCTCGCGTAGTTCGCTAGTGCCTAATCGCGCTGCACAAGCGCTAGCGGCAGTTACGTTAAAGATGGCTGCCTTCACTGGACCCGAGCATGCTAGCTGTGTGTTTTGGTTTGAAGAATCGAAGTCGGCGACAACAGTTCAGCGTTATTTTTTTACCAAGTACGCTAAAGATCCTCCTAGTAGGCCTACAAATTATGAGTGGCATAGATGTTTTGTAGAAACAGGGTGCTCAGTGAAACAAGAAATCTTCAGGTCATCCAAGCACATCTTACGAAGTCGTTGAGCAAGTGAGACAAAGTTTTGTCAACAGCCCTACGAAATCGACCCGGCGTGCATCTCGTGAGTTGCAAGTCCCATATACGACGGTTTGGCGTGTGTTGAGAAAACGTTTGCATTTGAAACCGTACCGATATTCGCTTTTACAAGCAATTAAAGACACTGATAAAATTGCCCGTAAGAACTTCTGTGTGGATATGTTAAATCGAGTGGATGATGATGAACATTTCTTGGACAACATAATCGTTTCTGACGAGTCAACTTTTCACTTAAGTGGCAAGGTTAACACACATAACTGTAGGATTTGGGGCAGTGAAAATCCACATGAAATATTGCAACATGTTCATGATAGCCCTAAAGTGAACGTTTTGTGTGCATTGAGCAAGAGGAAAATGTAGGGCCCTTTTTTTCCAAGAGAGAACCATCAACGGGATTAGTGTACTTTTATATGTTGCAACACTTTTTGATACCACAGATCGATGAGGATGACCGAGAACGAAATGTTTACTTCATGCAAGATGGCACACCACTACACTATCTGACTGACGTCTGAGATTTTCTCAATGACCGCTTTCCAGGTCAATGGATTGGTCTTGCTGCGCCAATTGCATGCCCCCCCCCCTGTTCCCCAGACCTGACACCACTAGACTTTTTCTTCGGGGTTTCATAAAAGATATGGTGTACGTACCTCATTTGCCGGCCACTCTACCTGAACTTAGAGCAAGAATTTACGCTGCCATTGAGCAAGTTACACCTGAAATGCTAGTGCGAGTCTGGGAAGAATTAGACTACCGGATGGGATGTCTGCAGGATAACCAACGGAAGCCATATAGAACATCTTTAGTTTAAGGTAAAAAAAATTGCAGTGTTTTCCTTTAAAACAACACCAAAACCAGCTCTGTACCTTGTTTCATTAAATTTATATGCATTTTCAAAGTTGTAAAATCCTTTTTGAAACACCCTGTATATTTGGAAGATTATTAATGTAGTTAGTATGCCAATACTGTAATAACTTACATATTAATAGACCACACTTCCAATTTGAGATACTTGTTTCTTAATATTAAAAGATTGTTTGAAAAAGACAATTTTCTTGCTCTTAACTGTTCTTATGAATTTTCTTATTGTTTTTATAATTAATTACATCCTAAAATATTGATATGCTGACAAATTAAGTTTCAATGTAAAGAGCATTCAATACACCTTAAAATGTACAAATTATAGCTTTAAAACTATATTACTTACACAATGATAAATCTACTTTTGTAGAATTTTAATAATAATTCTGACTTTATTTATAACATCAACAAATATGTTTTATTTATTTAGTACATATGCTAGTAATGCCTGTAATGATGATTTAGGTAATTTGGTACCATGAAGACCAACCTGTGAAGGAATCAACCGATTTCCAACTACTATTTCATGGTGACCGCTGCTCATTGATCATCCAAGAAGCTTATTTAGAAGATGCAGGACAATACAAAGTTGTGGCTATCAATTCTGCAGGAGAAGCATCCAGTGCATGTAGGCTTACAGTTCAAGGTAATTAATCTGTGAATTATTTGGTAACTTAATCACTATATCATTACACAAAATAATATATGAGAAATATATTCGATTGTGCCACCTAACCTATTTTAAAACTATAATTGCTATCAATTTCCTTTATTTGATCTTCTTCGTGAATAAATTCCTTTATAATGAGAAGCTTTCAAAACAAAGTATGATGCAAATTTAGTTCATTTCTAAATATAAAATAAATAATAATCAGTTTGAATAGATAGTACCATTGGCGTAACTACATTGATGGCGCCCCCTCCCAAAAAAATGAAGTCTCAACTTGTCGGCTCTAGATGACCCCTCTTCAACTCTAAGCAAGCAATCCTACCCCTTAGTCTTAGTAGTCTTATATGTAACTACTACTTGGTAGAAATTAGACATTATTTTTACTCTAAATTGAAATGAAAGTAAATTAATTTAAGTATAGGACATTCTTTACATAACCAAACTATCTGTTGGTAGCATTGCAATTAAATATGCCAATGCTATGAAGTATCATACTCGAAAGAACATGAAAGCTTTAAGTTTAAACTAATTTATCATCTATAAAAAGGAAAGAAAGACTGCAAATTTAAACATCAAGGTTTATTTCTTACAAAAATTTTGTAAGTTGTTTGAATTACAATTATTTAAAACCTCTTCTTTTCTTCATGTGAAAATATTTGTCAGCTAACGTGTTAAGGTCAGTAGCATGAGCCCGTTCACGTTCAATGCTTAAAACTGCCAGAGAACTCATTCTGGGGTTAGACATTGTATTCCTCGGGCGGAATGGCATTATTATTAACTGCTAGTAATCAGATTGCACAACCATAATTATTACGGTTTCAGACTTATGATCCATGGTTATATTATTTATGGAACAGTTTTATTAAGATATCCTAATAAAATATTGTTCATTGTGAAATTTGTTTTGATGATAATGTGTATAAATCTGTGAAAACCCCCTTTCATTTAATACTTTGGGTCCCACATGAAAATGCATTGATCATACCCAGCTATTAATTTTGTGATTTTTCCAGAATTGTTACTAAGAAACCAGAAAACATAACCCTTTTTTAATTTTTATACATTAAAGGTTGTTATCTATTTTATTATAAAAGATAAAAAAAAGCTTAGTTTTATGTTTCCAGCTCTTTATAATACATCATGTTTGGTAAAAAATAAAAATTGGTCAAAATTTTGTAAATGCAATATCTATGTCTATACTAAATATATTGATAACATTTACTACTATAAAATATAAAAACAGATAATAAGAGTAAAACTACATATAAATAGACTTATGTAAAAAAAAGAAGAAAAAAGAAAAGAATGTATCTTTGTTCAAATATAAATGCTTTGGTTAGGGTGAGGTTAGTCATGAGGTAAGAGGGAGAAAGGGTAACAAATTCTAAACCATAGAGGTTGTTCAAGGATTTAAAAAGATAGTATAAACTATATGCAGCTTATAAAATGTTAAAGAAAAGTCTGTTTACTGATGTAATGAAAAGAAATATATATACTGAGGAGAATGATAGATATAAATAGGGTATCATACTCTGTACATCAGCAGCAATTTTTCTATGATAGTTGGCGGTGTTTGTAGACTGTTGCATGTAAAGTATTAAAGTGTTGTTTGTAACCAAATTATCGTATAGAGTGATCAAACTAATGGTGCCTCTTTCTATAGTTGTCGGCGGCTTGAGTGAGGCGCAGACTAGACATCCTTTACCATCAGCTGTAGAACCAGAGGTGAAAGCTTCACAGCCACGGTTCACTACATTACTAGTGGATGCTTTGACTACAGAAGGAGAAACTGTGGAACTTGTATGTAAAGTCGATGGTGAACCTACACCTTCAGTCATATGGTGTCTTAATAACAATGATGTTGTACAATCAGAACGAGTGAAGGTAATAAGTTTATGTATGGAATACTACACCAAGATCTCATTTGCACACTTCTCATACTTATAAATCTGAAGTACATATTTTTAAATATTATGTGGTCCAAGGTTGGATGGCAAACTCTGAAAGAGAAATAATAAAACTAGAACATACAGACTTGCTATAAAATAAAAAAAACTGGGTATTTTAACTTTCTCATGTATGTATGAAGTAATTTTATATTGCAAGTGTAAAAGCTCTTCAGCTCATAACATTGATGTACATACACATAATACTCAAAGTAAATATGACTTGATGACAATAGCATGGATAGATGGCTTTTGAGAAATTGCCATCTGAGTCTGTTGTCCATTTTATGAACAAACTTCCTAAAGAGCTCAAAGAGCCAAGGGAAGTGAAGGTGATTACAAATAAATTGACGCTTTTGCTGAAAGTGAAAATGTTTTACTCATTAGAAGAATTTCTTACGCCCACTTTATAAATTAATTATATTTTATATTTATGGGTCTATATCTTATATTGATGTAATATTTATTTGTAGATATATATGTTTTTTGTTTGAAATAAATGTGTATATTTCTTTAATGTCTTCTACTTAATGTTGACTTGTCTTATAGAATAATTGTATTATCTGGAACACTGAATAAAAATTGAATGAAACAAGTTTAGCACTCACTAATGTTATACAGGTCTTGTTCTGCTTGAGTCATTGCCTTATAGACAAAGTATTATTTACTTTATATCTATATTTCTTTCTTTATTTATTTGTGAGGTTTGGTCTCATAGAAGAACAATCCCTGGTTAGCTAATGAAGTCTACAAATGTAACATTTCACATTTCACTTTTTTTTTTTTTTTTGTGTGTATTTGGGTCGGGTCAGTACCTTATTTCGTAAGTGTAGCTAAATATGACTTACGTCATACAGGTGTCTCTATCGACGTAAAATGTTTAACTATTAAATGTATGTATTTTAGATAACCTCTGGTTTCTTTCATAGAGTGCAAGTACATTTTCCTGTCAGAATTTACAATCCCAGGTTTTTTAATTTTTTAAATAAATTGTCTGTACTTCCTTATAGACTGCTGCCTAACATATTCAGATTAGATTCAAATTCAGTAAAAATATTAAAATCTTCTTTTTTTTAGAACAAAAGAAAAGATTAAAATTATTACACCAATGCATTCACAGGTACAAATTAGTCATTACTTGTATAATGAAATCATACTTTAGAAATAACATTGTTTTTATAATTTTGTTATTTAGTTTAATCAAGACAGTGAAGGCAATTGCAAATTATTAATAACATCGGTGAGGCCTGAAGACAAAGGAGTGTACACTGCAAGGGCAACGAATAGTGCAGGAGAAGGAAAATGTTTTGCTCATCTGATTGTTAAACCTTCTATTAATATTGAGAGTACTTCTGTCATGCCTGATGTACTGCATGAAAACAAATGTACAATGCCTTCGTTTACAGAACTCTTTGCAGACAGAACAATATCTCAAGGACAAGACACTAAATTTGAGTGTATTGTTATTGGAAAACCTATGCCTAAGGCAAGAACATTATTTTATTTATTTCATTTTTCTAAATAAAAGTTTTAATTCTATTTCATATCTAGATACATAACGCTGAGTTATGATAAACTAATTTATCTAATGTTAGATTTTATTTAAATAAATAATATTAGGTTGTAAGTGGTAGGATCTGGAGAAATGCTTTTATACTAAATCTTTATCTGTTGAACTTGGTATCTGTAAAATCTTTATATCATCTCCTTACCACTCAACTCAAAAGAACTGGATCTTCAGTGTCAAGTAAAAAAACTGCCAAAATGTATAATTTTAATTTATAATAACCCAAAATTGTAATTTCAAGATATATGTCGATTTATTTCTCTAAACAATGTTTCAAGTAGATAATAGTGTATAATTAAAACATAATTAAGGTTGATATTTAATGATCAATATACAGGGTTATTCATGAATATAAGTGACTTTGCTTAAAGAAATAAATCGATATATATCTTGAAATTACAATTTTGGGTCATTCTAAAGTAAAATTATGCGTTTTTGCGATTTTTTACTTGGTACTGGAGGCCCTGCTTTTCTGAGTTGGGTAGTAAGAAGATGATATAAAGATTTTACAGAGACTTTTATAGTTCATTCTACATGTAAAAATAAATCAAAAAATTCATATAAACATAGGTCTGAAAACACTTGGGTTTCCTATATATCCTGCATTTTGTTTTTTACAAAAAAACAGTACAGACAAGATAAAATATTGGATTCAAATTTAGAACACACATTATGTATGTTATGTTTTACAAGTGCACCAAAACCAAAGATAATATTATGTATAATTTTCAAAATTGCAGTCTTTTATAATGTTTAATATCTGATATATCGAAAACTGTTAACTTAATAAAAATGGACAAGGGACATAATATATTTGTTTAAATTTTTTTTTTTTATGGTGTTCTTTTTTTCTGTAGTTCAAAGATAACCTAGTTATCAACAAAAAATTAAAACAAATTTCTTGGTAATTTTTGGTAATTGGTAATTGTGGTCGATTACAATTTAAGATAGGCCCAACATTAATTAGCTAAGGATAATTTATTGTAGCTCATTATTTAGAGAAATTATATTTTTACATACAAAAAATATATCATATGGTTATCTGTGTAGTATAAATATTTATATTGAATAATTGTATGAATATAATCACTACTTTCAGTTCAGTATTAATTTTCAGATATTTACAAGTTATATTTATTGAATATAACCACACCATTACAAATTTTTGCATACAATTTTCAGTAGTAAATGGTTTTATCATAAAAAATTATGACAATATAAACAAGTTGTTATGATTTAAAAAATACTTTCCACTACTATGAATTAATACCTAGTTACATGTACAAGCCCACCTCAGCTATGAATTTAATGGGTTAAAGACATAATTGGCTTTCCTAATAGAAATTTGCTTTAACAGTCAATCATACATTTTGTAGTCTATGCTATTGGTATTGCTACTATCCTTTCTATTTTGATCCTGAATTCACTCTACACCCATCTGTTGTAATAATGCATAGTAAAGCTGATTATGTTGTATGATGTATTAAAAATAAAATTATATACAAATCATTAATATAGACATATTCCATCCTTACAAGAATCTTCTTTCATGACACATTTTTATTTGAAATCATCTATTATGTATTAAATGTTAAGCTTGACTTATGAGAAAAACTATACAGTATAACAAACACACAGAACACAATTCTCATAAAAAATACACCTAAGTATCAGACGTGTTTCAACGACAAGGTCGTCCTCTTCAGTGATACACCAGCTACACCAACCAAACCACAACTGAATCTAACGTTGCGCCGAACCCCATATTTAAACAAACTGAAGGGGGCGTGGCTTATTATTTTACACTGCCAAGGCGATAGCACGTGCCACACGTCAATTTAACCATTTAAGATCCAACATATAGCTAATACAAACCAATCGAACCAACCCTACATTTAACATTATACACCACATTTTACATCAATATAGAAATCAGCATAGGTCCCCGCTCATTATTTACAATTATGTCCTAGTACTTATTAATATAAAAAGTCTATACATTTATACAAACTCAAAGGGCACATTATTTTACACTGCCAAGGCAATAGTACGCGTCTCGTGTCAGTTTAACTACCTAAGATTTAACATACAGCTAAAACAAGATAATCGAACCAACCCAACATTTAACATTATATATTATATTTTACATTAATATAGAATTTTGTATAGATCCTGGTTCATTATTTACAATTACGTTTTGGTGTCTATTAATATAAAAAGTTTCCCAAGCATCTATTATGAACAAAAAATATGTGCTGAACTTCATATTTATGAATGTAAGTTCTATGCAGTTTCTCTATTTTCAAACTCTATATTAGTAATGGGTTTACAATAGTATTTTGTTTCCTTGTAGTGCCACTTATCACATTATTGTTGTGTTGATTTTTCTTCTCTTTTTGATTTAATCAGTCTACTAATTTTCAACATTAAAAGATGTTTCATGACTACATTTTTTTAGTTTAACTAATTTTGTTGTATATTCACCAATATGATATATTGGTGCAATTAATATCATGACTGCTATTCACTTAGGTCCGTTGGCTGTTCAATGATGAACCTGTGTCTGGAAAAGACTTTCTCGTTTCAACAAGTGGATCTAGACAAGTATTGACAATTCCAAATGTTTCCAAAAGTCATGCAGGAAAAATCAGCTGTATAGCTGAAAATGAAACGGGAAAGTCAAGCTGTGTGGCAACTCTAACAGTTTCAGGTACTTTTTAACATAGTCTTCATGAAATTTGTTTTGCTAGAAACCAACACAAATATCAATCTATGAAAAGAATTTATTCTAAGAAATAAAAAAATGGATTGTTTTATTTAATAATAAAGACAAACTATTTTTGGCACTACCCAATAACCACCATAGATGCAAAAAAATATTTACAGTTCTATCATTTTCATACTGAAATTGTAATCATAATCAAAACCATTCTTGAACTACAGGAGCTATATAATAACACAATCTGCATCAACTTTTGTTGAGTAGTTTTTGTATGATCGGTTGACAGATATCCCATGAGATTTCATTTTGTTATCTGTACAACTTAGGTATGTTGTGTGAAATTTTAATTCAATTTAAAAAAAAATTATATGCAAAAAAGTACTGAAAATATCTGAAGAGAATAAGGTACTTTCTATAAATTTGAGACTTATTATATACAACCTAACATATCATCATGACATGGTTTGTGTGACTAGTCTAAGCACTATATACAGATTTTGTTTCAGACTGTTTTGGCATCTCTGGATTCAAAACAAATTTGGACACACATGTGTGTATTATAGGACATGCAGTATAGAACGTGGTTTCTTTTCTTCCTTCCACTTTATCTTCATTTTATATACTTTGTTTATTTTATTCCAATTAAAAGCTGTTTGAATATTTAATAGCATATGCTAATAACAATACTTATGTATGTAGACTCAATTAATAAAAATTCTAAAACAACAATCACCTGTTTTCACTGACTCAAATATCATAAACTGTAAAGCAACAATCACCTGTTTGCACCATCTGACATCTACTGACAGTCCCACTAAAATAACTAAATGCCTTGCCAGTACTGACATCATCTATGAGAAAAATGTGGATTATGATGACTTACAATACAAGTATTTCTTCAAATAAAAATGCAATTTAAATGTTTAATATAACTTAAGTTTTCTTGGCAACAGATTTTACATTAATACTACAATTTGTGATTTTTAACAGATCATTACACAGTATTTAATTTTGGTCCAATAAAAGTTTTGGTGTCGTATATAAGATGATTTTATTAATATGTCTGTCTGGTGTAGAAAATATTATACACAACCTGTAAAACATATATAACACCTACCATTGAATTGTTTACAGAAAGAAAAAAAAATATATATATATATATATATATATATATATATATATATATATATATATATACTACATGAGAAATAATGTGTATAAACAAAAACTGTCACAACATTAAATACATACTCTCTTAAAAAATAACAGCACACACACACACATGCACACACACACACACACACACACACACACACACACACACACACACACACACACACACACACACACACACACATATATATATTTTATATATATAAAACATATATATTATTATAAACATTATATATATTATATATATATATATATATATAAACAAGACAGTTGTGTTCACTTGCATATGTACCTCCTTCATCATTTACACACAACCCAATAATATATACAACATATAATGTATGACCTATACAAAAATATTTATTGTCATAAGTGTGTTAATTAAATTATTTCTGAATATTAGCAGTGGGTCACATGCTTTCTCAAAAAATGTCTATTCATTTTTACTTCCTTTTGATATCCAATCTTTTTTTTTATTCTGTACTTTAATATAGCTTTGTGATAGATAGTTGTTCTGCAAAACGGTTACTGCTCTCTTATTAATACTAGTACCGTTTAAAAGCTTTCTATTTATTAACATAATTTTGTTCCCTATAACCAAAAAACGTAACTATAATTGCACTTATTCTTGTGACACTTGCTACATATCATCATCCTCTCTAAGTCATATAAGTGAATTAATCCTTTCCCTTCACAAGTTGGATTATGTCCGACATCACCGATTTATGGTAGCTGTTGAAAGTTGGATGTTGCGTAGCAACAGTGGTTTGTTTATTGTGCCAAATATATCATTCAGTCTTCAAAACACTTCTATAATTTCTCTAGCATGTGCTGCTACCTAATAAATATGGTTTTGAAACATTTCTTCACCCAAAACAGTTGATATTTTGAGAGATGAAATCAAGAACTCTATGCATCAGCTATAACCAAAGTAAAACATGGTGCATCATAGTTTTCAGTGTTTGTTTCTCTATGTGTTTATAGTGTTCTAATGGTTTTTTAGTATATTTATTTTGTAAATGTGTGTGTTTAATTGTGATAATATATTCAATTGAGAGAAATAGTGTATGTTTACAAACCACAAATTCCATTTTTGTGTGTAAATTTAGGTTATTTAGGTAAAAATATTTAGATATTTTGGTCATTATATGTTTCACCCAATAACCTTACAGTTAGAGCAAGATCATGAATAGAAAAAATAATAAAAAAAACGTGTGTTATATTTACAAACCAAGTTTATGGAATATTTTATTCCTCCATATTAGTTGGCAATGGATGAAAGTACCATTTCCTTCAAGAGTGAAATATTTTTCAAAGAATATAACCCTAAATAACCACTTATGTTTTGGGGCTTGAATGTTTTTGTAATTGCTGATTCTAGAAGTGTATATACTTTTAAGCTATATTATGGATCAGCTACAAGTGAAGTCCTCCCGTGTCCAAAATTTCCATTTACAGCTCAAATTGTTTTATTGTTATCAGATAGAATTAGAAGTTCCTGTAGGAGATATTATGGGTTTTATTTATACACCAACTGATTTTATAACAGTTTGACATTAGCTAAAGAGTTTTGAAAATGAGAATGCACCTAACTAGAACTGTCATGAGAAATAGGCAGGGTTGTCCCCTCTCAGGTCAGCAAAACTAAACCGAAAGGTTTAAAAAAATGATAGTATTTCTTTTTGACATAAGGATAACGTACTTGTTTTAGCTTGGCAAAACCAAAACATGTCATTATGTTAAGTTTTTACTACAATAACCAAATATAAACTGTATCAAGAAGACAGAAAAACACAACAGTAGAGGAAGTTATAACCAAGCCTACAGTTAATTGTGACTACGACAGAATAGGTGAAGTGGACACAGCTGACCATTATATTTCAACTTATATGTTTGTGCGGAAGTCAAAAAAGTGGTGGCGTAAAATGTGTTTGGCTCATGAACGTAGCAGTAGTGAATAGTTCACATTCTATTCACCATGAACCTCCAAAACCAAGGGAAAAGTGTTTTTGAATCTAAAAGATTTAGAGAAATGTTGTTATAACAGCTGGTAATGTGCATAATACAAACAGCTGAATGCATGGCTGGCCTTCTTCAAGTGAGCATGGGGAAAGATTGAATAATAATTAATAAGAACAACATAAAACCCCAAACCACAAAATAACACAACTACACAAAACTTTATAATGCGTTTATATTACCTTATGCACATTTCGATAGCTCTGCTATCATCTTCAGAGGTACACTTCAGAAGATGATAGCAGAGCTATCGAAATGTACATAAGGTAATATAAACACATTATACAGTTTTATATAGTTGTGTTATTTTGTGGTTTGGGGTTTTTCCTTGTTCATATACAGTCACCACAGTGCTCTGGTGATTTGTTTAATAATTAATAAGATGACTACAAATGTGATGTCAGTCAAACCAGGTATTTTGGCATCTGACATTGTATCAACTGTTAAATTCATTTTGCTTAGGCAATAGAAGTAAGAATGGAAAAATTACAGTCTAATAAGCTGAGCGAATTAAAGATACTGTGTGTCCTATAACGCACAACCTTACTACCTTGGCTTGTAGCTTATTTTCTTGTCATACTCTTGTTCACTACGCTCTTGTCGACTCGAGTCGAGTTTTTCCCGTTCAGGTTAAGTTCAGCTTTTTTAAAAAATTTAATTTAGAATAGTTTACTCATTTAATTTTTTTAATTTAATTCGCTGTGTGACTTTTTAACCGGGTCAGGGAGCTTATGCGTTGCGGAAGGAACAATCCAGACCACTGGAAGTCTAGGCTAAATAATTGTCTGAGCATTCCCTTCACCGAATTCAGCAGACCTAACTCGATGTAATCCCATTTTTATTCAAATACCTTACAGTAATTATATTTACTTTACAAGTAACCGACTTGCTCTAACTTTAAATTACTAAATGAGAATTAATGATGAAATTTTATTTCAAAAACATCGAATGATTTTAATGAAGTTTTATTTATTATGAAAAGCATTATTTATGCAAAGCTTCTACTTTCTCTGCTTTTTAGGTTAAATTGATGAAGTCGACACAAGTGTGATTTAAAAAAAGAAAAACAAATTTTATTTGAACTCAAAATTTATAACAAAATATATCAAAAATCCTGCAAACAGAAAACATACATCTTATGACAAACAAGTAATACAATTATTCACACTTGATAACTTTTCTTGAATGAACAAAATTTAAATTTCTTAAACTTAGGCAGAGACCAAAGCAGACTTTAAATAAAAAACAAATAATTTTCTTTCAAATTGAGGAATGTTTTAAATTTATTTTTTTAATTTGAAACTTTTTCTTAAAATGATATTTTAAAATGACAAATCCTATTCACATTTGTCCTACCTAATTCAAATCAGGTGATGTTGGGGGACAATGCTGATATCGTTGGTCAGGTATTGTCTTTTTTTATGTCGCTTAAATGTTTTTGGTAAAATTTTAAATTGTTTACAGCCCTGTAATATTATTTGGTTGTTTATTAAATTTCTTATTTTTTTAAATTAACTTTTACAGCCCTGTAATATTTGTTGTATTTTGTCATAGTTTTAATCTTTGTTAACTTATCGCCTAGCTTCTTTACACCCTTATAACATGTTATGTTGTTGTTCTTGTTGTATATTAAACTTTATCAAAGTTACCAATTGTTAACCATTTTTAGTGTTGTTAATATTGTCCAAATTTTTATATTTTGTATTTAGTTTTGAGTTCTATTTGTTAATTCGTGAAGGTGAAAATGACAACGATGGTTTTTCGTGTTAAAACCAAAAACTTCTTTTTTTTCATAAAAATTTGAGGAAAATCAAACCGAAAAGTTTCATACCGTATGCCGTATGAGCCAATATGTAAAATTAGGACACAGCCTTTGTAAATTTTTTTCTATAATTTTAAAACAAAACAGACAGAAGACTTTTAAGTCTACTACATAGCCTCAAATTCTCAATAACACATACAAGTGATTATGCATTTGTTCACTTTCAAATTTACAGTTGTTTTAATTATTTATTAGATTCCATGATAGATTCTCTTCTACCTGAGCTTGACAACATTAATCTCTCAGAAACTTCTGTCTATGAGCTGAAGAGACAAGTATTTATGCAGACCACATCACACAGTCAGCTCATTACCAAACAAGGAGATTCTGAACCTAAGGTTCAAGTGCATGGTACAACTACTCGAGTGGAGCAAGCATCTCAGAAAATTGGAGACAACCCAGTTGTTCAGGTGTGTACAAATTGTAAAAAACTCAATGATTTTGTAATTTTAATATCCCCACCCCCTTAATATTATTTGAACTTGTAAATTTGGACAAGATATTGTAAGTTTGAATAATGTTGTTGAGAGATAATTAACTTTTCTATTAATATAACTGTGTATGAATAGTTAGTTCTACTCCTACCATCCAAACATTGTTTGGTAAAAACATTGTTGAATGACATTATTTTAATGTACATGTCAGTTTAGGCTTTAAGTTTATTATGATAAAAGCAAATTTGATAATTATTGAATTAATTTTCATTAGTTTTCATGTTTCTACATTATGAATATATAAACATAATGTTATTAAGAAATAAACTGAAATTTGACTAATCTTCATCTGTTGTTGATCAATTATTGTAAACACATAAATATTTGTGTGATTTGTTTTACAGCTGGAGTCTCATAAAACTAGTGAATACCACAACGTAGATGGTGTAGAGGAAAAAGTTGACAAGGAAGTAAAATCCAGTACTGGTTCTGTAGACATTGGTGCATTGGTTCATGTGAAAGAACCATTCCGTCGTAAAACAATACCTCCGAGGTTCATAGCACCATTAATGGGCAAAATTGTGGACCAATTTGCTGATGTTACTATTGAGGGTATAATTGAAAGTAAGTACACCTCATTGTTGTGTCAAATGTAAAAGTTTAAAGCATTACCATTTTCAGTTGGCCACAAATTATAAAATTTATTTCTAAATCAAATTGGTCATGAATTTACAAACTTATTTCTGAACCATCTTACAAACTGCTGATTTTAATTAAGATAAACCAGCCTTACAATTGTGACAATGTGAAAAGTCAGATTTTAAAATAGACTCATTTAAAAGACGCGGTTAAGCCAAAGAGATAATAAATTCAAATAATAATTTGAATGTAGTAACTTCATTAATAAAAGAAAAATGGATTTTCAAGACAACAGTATGAATAATCATGTTTAATTTTAATGTAATTTAGTTTGTTTGTTTTGTTATGTAAATTATTTGTATTTTTACGGCAGTGCGGTAAAACGTGGGAACAGTAACCGGAAGGAACGCTTTCGGAAGTAAGAATTTGCCTCATGGTAACAGCAG
Organism: Aphrophora alni; assembly: GCA_963513935.1. Classification (NCBI taxonomy): domain Eukaryota; kingdom Metazoa; phylum Arthropoda; class Insecta; order Hemiptera; family Aphrophoridae; genus Aphrophora; species Aphrophora alni. The sequence goes on from OY740766.1 coordinate 56,621,257, forward strand.
TCTAAGTCCAGAGCTTGAAGGGACTGGATGTGTTTTGTGGAGTTAGAGTTAACCGCTCAAAATGGACAAGTTGTGTTTTTCAAAGTCGAAGTCTAGTGTTTGGAGAGATAAGATCGTAGAAAGAGTTTCTAGGTTCTATTAGAACAATGTACATTTGATTTTTTGTCTCATATAGAGATCGAAAGTGTTTTAAAAAATCTATAAAGAGCGTGTTTCAATGACAATAACGTGGGAACATAAAAGACAATAATTTATGTACGCGAGTTATGAATATTCTCAACAACTGGAGAAAACAACTTCTGAACGAGGGAGAATCCTATACAAGCCGTAGAACTTCAACTTGTATGATATCAGTTTTCCATTCGGACTCAGACAATGTTTTTTATTTAAATCGGCGTTGTGGTATAGACGCTGTATATTATCTGTTTGATTAATAACCTGTATTATGTTTAAATTAATTTCTGTAAATGTTTATCTATTTAAAGAAAATTTGTAGATTGTTACTAGAAGAGATACTAGTAAAATGAAACTTTTAATTAATGAAAATAGAATCTTTTCATTTTTCTTTTAGAGCTACAAAGTTACTAAAAAAAATTTCATAGATTAAATTCCTGTTGCAACAATTTTATTGGTAAAAGCATTTTTAAAGATAAAATTAATTAATTTGAAAGAAAGAAATAAAGGAAATATAAATTCATAATTTGTTATTGAAACTAAAGAGGATAACTAGTATTTATAATATGATTTTTTTTGTTGTTAATAATAATTTGTAGGATGTTTCTTTGAATGTTTAATAAATGTTTTCTTTGTAACATTTCAGCTAAAGTGTTCTCATTTATAACCAAAATCCACTGTAAGTACACTGTAAAAAGAACTTGCGACCCCAAAGAGATTTTTTCTTTCTTTTAAATATTTAAATTCATTTCTTTTCTTTTTCTAAATTGGTATGCTAAAGCAAACCTGGCGCCCTATAGTCGAGCAAATTAACAAATTAATAACAATTAAAAGTAACTTCACCTCTTTTTTGAATTATTACAAATGTCGCCGCAACTGTGGGCCTTTTTAGTCGAAATAAACAGTGATTTTGGTAATGAGAACTCTTAAAATCAAGGTAAGGACTCTCTCTATCATAATAAGAAAGATTCTTTTTTAAAAAATTTTTTGTGTTAAATATAATAAGATAAAAATGGAGTTAGAAATTGTAAATGTTAATAATAGTGATGAACAGGTAGGATTAGGAAATCAAAATTCTTTAAATAATATAGAGCCATTGGAATTTACGGGGGATATTTTTGATAATTTACAGAAGGAATCGCAAAGTAATGAGCAAACAAATGAACAGTTTGCACAAAATTTTTTAGATCAAGAAATAAGTAGTAATAGTAATAGTAGACGTTCAAGTATGGGTAAAATTAGTAGTTCAGGTTCGGATTTTAATGGGTTTGATAGTGATAGGATTCTAAATAGTAAAGAAAAGTGTGAAGATATGAATAAAAAATTAGTAGAAACACCAGGGGTAGAAATTGTAGAAGAAAATTCAGATAAGGAATTAAGAGCTGAAGAGGTTAGGGTAATTGAGCAGGTTAGTGTAACCAAAGAGGTTAGGATAGATGAGAGTGTAGAAAATAATGATCAAGGTATGAGCATGGAGAAAATATATGAGATGTTAGTAAAAGGATTTCGACAAACTAGTTTAGATATGGATAAAAAATTTGATAAAAATAGCTTAGAATTCAAACGAGATAATGATAAGAAATTTGAATGTATAAGTAATGATATTAAACAAAGTAGATTAGAAATAAGTAATAAATTTGATCAAAATAAGCTAGAAATTAACACTAAGCTGGAAAATTTCAATGTTAAACTCGAACAGAATAATGTTAAACTGGATAAAATAGATAATGACTTGAAACTGAGTAAATTAGAACTAAGACAAGATAATTTAAACTTAAAAGAAGCAATGTGTAAAAAATTTGAAGAAATTAGGGTTGAAATAAAATCAGATTATGTAAAATTAGAACAGAATCTTAAAATGGAAATTAATGTAATGGAAACTAATAATAAAGTAGAAATTGAAATAAGCTATTGTGAGAAAAAAGTAGAATTTGAACGGATAAATAATGTAGAAGGTGTTTTGATAGAAAATGTTAATAATTTGGATAACAATTTAGATCAAGCAGTAGCTGAAGTAGAAATTAACAGTTTTAATGAAACAAAAGAGATGTCAGATGATTTAATAATAATTGAAGACAATTGTGTGAATGATTGTGTTCAAGAAATTTCTAAAATAATGAATAATGGGTTAGGTAACAAGGTAAATCTAGAAATAACAAGTAATGTTGAAATTAATATGTCTAGTGGGGTTGGAATAGGTATAAGTAATTTGAAAAACAAAGTAAAAGTAAATAATCTAATAACGAAGGTATCAGCTGTTTATTTTAAAAAACAAGTGGGTCATAAAAATGTAGAGTTTGAAAATTATGTAATGATAAAATTTAAGAGTATCTTTCAAACCCAAGAACAAGAAATTAAAAGTTTTTGTGAGAAATCTAACTTTAAATATAATCTTGAAAGTAAAAATGTAGAAATAGTAAAAGAAGGTTTTGTACTAGTGTATAAGAATGGTGGGGTTAGAATTCCTGAACGAACAGATGTTGAAATTAGGTCATTAGATTCTAAGATGTTTGAGAGAAGGAGGGGTGAAGGTATGCCTGAGAAAGAGAAAGATAAAAGGTTTTCGTCAACACAAAAGTGTAATGTCAACAAAGGGGAATCTTTTGTTAGGAATGGGTCTGTTGTAAAGGCTAGCCTAGAAAAACTATCTAAGCTAGAAGCGGTATTTAACATTAAAAGTGTGTTAAAAAATTCAATCATGTACTTTAAAATTTTTCACCAATCGGGGAACCATCGAAAAAAATATATAATTTATAATTGAGTTGTAATAAATGGAAATTTGGAATGAATAAATAAATGTAAGGACATTTTATAAACACACGGACTTGATTTTTAAAATAATTAATAATTAATAGAATAAGAATTTGGTTAATAAATAAGTTTAAGTTTGATAATGAATGATTAAGAGTTATGAATATAAATAATTTGTGTGTACTGATAAATTTTGTAAGCTAAGACAGAAATATAGAAAATAATTATATGCCAAGCTAGTATGATTAAGAAGAAATAATATTTAGAAATCGTGACGATAACAGATTAGTTAGAAGAGAGGATCATTGGAGATGCAAGATTGTTAGTAAATAACTCTGTATATTTATGAAAGGAATAAATAATTATGAAACGTGACTAGATAAGGAAGTTGGTTCGAGGCAAAGATCCCGTGTAGTGTTGAAGAAATAATATTCAATATTAAGTAGGTGGATTCAATATTAAATATTCAATAAAATGTGACGAGAGAGTTGAAATTCATTTGCAGATCGTATTGGAACCAAAAGGGTTTCATGTCTTATCAGTAGACAGATAAGGATTGTCTCATATCGAGGGGATTTGTTTATTCCTTAGTCAGGTATAAATTCCTATGCATGACATTGAGACGAAATATAGGGTGTTACCAAAATGCTGTCTAGGAAAATAAAAAGCTTTTGACGTATAATTCAAAGTTAACTTGCGTTTTCAAAATAAAAATTACTTAAATAAAGGATAATTGGTTTTAAATAAAGTAAATAAAGAACAAAAGTAGATTGCTTAAATAACTTTAATAGAATTAAAAGTAAATTTCTAAGGAAAGAACTTAGAATAAATTTTAAAAATAAAATTTCTTTTTGAATTTGAATAATAACATCTAGAAAGGATTACATAAACAGAAAATCGACGATGCTAGTAATAAACTTGGTAAAAATAAACATTATTTCAACTTCGGATGAAACGATTTTAATGAAATTTTTTATGAATTTTAAAATTTTCTTCGTGTAGATGCATTTAAGGAGTACATGAACATTTTGGGAGGAGGTAGGCGTTTGTGTAGTCAAAATAGAATGTTTTATTCGTAAGAATAAGGCATTCTGAGACTGCATAAGAGGGCGTGTTGTGAAATAGGGATGTGTTTTGGGCTTTATCTTGAATCAAGTAGGGATATTGTATTCAACCACTGCACATTTCAACGTCACAACATGTTACTCTGTGTAAGAGTCTAAAGAGCAATTAGAAGTATGCACGGTATAAAGTAGACGGTTAGAAGAACCTATGTAGGAGAGGTTAGGAAGAAAAATGCATAAGTAAGTGTGACATTATTACATGAAAAAACTTCATGTAATAAATTTTAGACAGATGTTGAAGGCAAATAAATTGTAGGATATATATGCAGACGCGATCAAGCTGCATATACATGGAATAAACCGGACGTGACATTATTAGGGAGTACTTACGTAACTAAATGTATAATTTTTATAAAACTGTAAAAATGTTGATTAGCTGATTAGAATAGGTAATTAAATGTTAAATTGTAAAACGATAAGTTGTATGTTTTGATGTTATAAATATTAAGGATTATTGATTAGATGATAAGATGAAAAATAGTTAGTTTTAAATGATTTGTGGTTTGTGAATATGAAGAATAGTTGTTTAAAGTTTGAGAATTTATGTGAGTTTTGCCAAGACAGATAATAATTAAGTTTTTTAAGTTTTTTGATGTTAAAAAAGGAGTAAAGGAGGTTAAGTTTTTGTTTTTTAAAGGAAGGAATAATAAATTAATAATGATAAGAGAGGTTTTGATGAAATTTATAAATGAAATAAATAATTAACGATTTTTTGATAAATAATGTTTAAATTTAAAGCAATAGATGATAGTGAGAAGTTATTTGATAAAGGTGTCTAAAGATTTTGATGAAATACAGTGTTAGCTGGGAAACAATGTAAATTTTATTTTTTGAAGTTTTTATATACAAGTAATAGATGATTAAGAAGATTTTAATAGGAAGTATTTTAAATGAGAGATTTTTTGAGTTTTATAAGAAGATGATGACTTTACAGAATTGTTGAGTAAAGTGGTATTTAAAATGAAGTTGTTCTGTTAACAAACTTTTATAAAAAAGGTAGTTAGGTTGCATTAATGGTAAATTTTAGTTTTTAAGAGGTTTTTTGAGTACTGCGATGAAATAAAGGAAATATACGACGATTTTAATGAAATAAAGGAAATATGCGACGATTTTAATGAAATAAAGGGAGATTTAAGGAATTCTGCGGATAAACGACGATTATTATGATTTTTAAAGGAAGCTACGTTGAAATAAGGAGATTATTTATGAAAGAATATAGGTAAATAATAAGGAGTTTTTTATTATGAAGAATTTGTTTGGGGATTAATGCAACTTTGAATTATTAAAATATGAAAGATAAGATGGAAATAATTTTAAGATAGGATACTGAGAGACAATACAATTGTAAAGAGGTAATTTTTAAATAAATAGATGAGTTTTGTAAGTAATTATATTTTTTTTTGATAATAATGATGTTATATTTTTAAATTTTAGTTGAAGAAAAGAGTTTTTTTTTGTAATTATAAAATCAGTAGTTAACATGTTATCCCAGCAAGACAAAGGAGAATTGAGATTTTAAGTAAGAATAAATAGTTATTGGATTTAAACTAAAATGAATAATAATATAAGATGATAATTGAAAAGTTTTAAGGTGAATTGAAGTAATTTTGAATAATAAGTAGATAATTTTGTAATAATGTTAATTAAAAATGAGAGGTTTTAAAATTTTTGTTGTATTAAGTTGAAGGAATTATTCAGATGAATATCTAGAGTCAAAGGTAGATTTTCAAAGGATGTAGAAATGTCGTCTTGGCAAAGAGGATGAGACGAGAAAAAGTATATAGACGGCTGTCTGGGAGATAAGCTTTGAGTGACGGGATCCTGTCAACAAAAAATGTTGATGGAAAGTTTCAGCCAACAAGGTTGGAAAGGAAACTGATGATGGGTTTTATTGTATAAATAGAGATAAGGCTTGGCACTAATTGATTCGTATATATTTTTTCTTTTTATAAATGAGTTATGATGACTCAAACAAATAGAGATAGTAAAATAGGATTATTAATAAATAGATTTTTTAGTTTTTATAAGAAAAGAGAATCTTTCTTAAAATTGAGTATACTAGGGATACTTATTTTCTTTCATGAGGTCCTTAGCTTCTGAAATGAAATGTCTTGAACATCCATTAATATTTTTTTTTTCTTTTTCTTCGATTTGAAATATATATATATAAAAGCTTTGTATTCCAATACCTGTATTGAAATACAAACCTTGTGGGGTTTTGTGACAATGTGAAAAGTCAGATTTTAAAATAGACTCATTTAAAAGACGCGGTTAAGCCAAAGAGATAATAAATTCAAATAATAATTTGAATGTAGTAACTTCATTAATAAAAGAAAAATGGATTTTCAAGACAACAGTATGAATAATCATGTTTAATTTTAATGTAATTTAGTTTGTTTGTTTTGTTATGTAAATTATTTGTATTTTTACGGCAGTGCGGTAAAACGTGGGAACAGTAACCGGAAGGAACGCTTTCGGAAGTAAGAATTTGCCTCATGGTAACAGCAGTCTAAGTCCAGAGCTTGAAGGGACTGGATGTGTTTTGTGGAGTTAGAGTTAACCGCTCAAAATGGACAAGTTGTGTTTTTCAAAGTCGAAGTCTAGTGTTTGGAGAGATAAGATCGTAGAAAGAGTTTCTAGGTTCTATTAGAACAATGTACATTTGATTTTTTGTCTCATATAGAGATCGAAAGTGTTTTAAAAAATCTATAAAGAGCGTGTTTCAATGACAATAACGTGGGAACATAAAAGACAATAATTTATGTACGCGAGTTATGAATATTCTCAACAACTGGAGAAAACAACTTCTGAACGAGGGAGAATCCTATACAAGCCGTAGAACTTCAACTTGTATGATATCAGTTTTCCATTCGGACTCAGACAATGTTTTTTATTTAAATCGGCGTTGTGGTATAGACGCTGTATATTATCTGTTTGATTAATAACCTGTATTATGTTTAAATTAATTTCTGTAAATGTTTATCTATTTAAAGAAAATTTGTAGATTGTTACTAGAAGAGATACTAGTAAAATGAAACTTTTAATTAATGAAAATAGAATCTTTTCATTTTTCTTTTAGAGCTACAAAGTTACTAAAAAAAATTTCATAGATTAAATTCCTGTTGCAACAATTTTATTGGTAAAAGCATTTTTAAAGATAAAATTAATTAATTTGAAAGAAAGAAATAAAGGAAATATAAATTCATAATTTGTTATTGAAACTAAAGAGGATAACTAGTATTTATAATATGATTTTTTTTGTTGTTAATAATAATTTGTAGGATGTTTCTTTGAATGTTTAATAAATGTTTTCTTTGTAACATTTCAGCTAAAGTGTTCTCATTTATAACCAAAATCCACTGTAAGTACACTGTAAAAAGAACTTGCGACCCCAAAGAGATTTTTTCTTTCTTTTAAATATTTAAATTCATTTCTTTTCTTTTTCTAAATTGGTATGCTAAAGCAAACCTGGCGCCCTATAGTCGAGCAAATTAACAAATTAATAACAATTAAAAGTAACTTCACCTCTTTTTTGAATTATTACACAATCATGCAGCTGGTATACTAAATATTATTATTTGTGGGTCAGCTTACTTGCACCTTATATATGTAGTTCACCAAGTTGAAGAATATGACCTCTTATTGGCTAATGTATGATCATGTATGCTAATGTAAAAAGAACTAATTTCAAACATTTGTTACATTTTTAAAAAATCAACAAAAATTAAGTTTATTACAAGCTATTACAGAGATAAGTAATTAATTATTGTTACTAATTTTGTCAACTAATTTTTAGGTTTTATGGTTATAAAAAAGTTACATTTTTTAACAATCACAATCTCATAATTTGAATGTTGAACATTTATTTAGACATCATTGGATTTAAACTAACACAATAACTATATAGTGGGTTTTTTATTCCTTTAAAAAACTCTTTTAAACAACCCCCATTTTGAAAAATACTAACCAACTAGTCAGAGATACATTTGTGCCAAATTAAATGATATTGGGACCACTAGAGGAGTTACATTATATATATATATATATATATATATATATATATATATATATATATATATATAATAAATTTCAATGAACTTAAATATATATTATAGGACTCATTATTAGTGATATATATATATATATATATATATATATATATATATATATATATATATATATATATATTATCTATTCACTGGTCTCAGTGCACTAGAGATTTGTATCATAGTAACATGCATGGTGAATAAACTTTTTCTTATTTTAACATGTGTTGTGTTTTGTGTTGTGTTTTGTCAAAACGAAAGTGTTTAAATGTTTTAGATAAAATGTCCATCTTAAAGGATGTTGATAAAGGTGTTTAAAAAAAAAGACATAGCAAATAAATTTGATATCCCACAAAGTTCGTTATCAACAATTTGCAAAAATCGTGATTTAATTTTGAAACACGGAAATGACTATGACTTAAATAGGAAAAAAAAATTGTGTACTTATGAGGATATTGACGAAGCCATGATGAAGTGGATAAGAGTGATGCGTGAAAAAAATCTTCCATTATCGGGTTCAATAATAAAAGAAAAGGCTCTAGAGTTTGCTGCGGCGTTGGGCCATCAAGAATTTAAATTGAAATAGACGAAGAGGAAGATGACTGTGACTCAAATCTTACTGACAACCATTGTGAATTACAATATACAAATCCGACTGATGACGACATTTTAGGATCATTTAAAACCATTAGGCGAGGACTACAGCTTAACACATTCGCTGTGGCACGGTCGTTACGGCTGATTCAGGCTTCTTGCAGATGCTGCACGGTTGATTTCGGCCTCCCCTTCCATTCTAATAATAACTGTTAGTGTGAGCCCAGCTCTTGACTGAGGAGGTTGTTATTCATTCAGCATGTAGTGTGGTACCTGTGCTGTTGTGTGGTGGCACCAGTTTTTTGTTCCTAAGTGTTGTTGCTAGAGTCTATGTGAATAATAATTTGTGCAATGTTCAAACATAATTATTGCAGTATTTTTATTCTACACTGCAGTGTTATGGTCCCGTTTTAATCTATGGTAAAATGGAGTTTTCATGATAAAAGGTAAGTAAATTAATTCAATACAGTAGTTTAGCCTCCAAAGCATAACACCGGATTGATTTATGAGTTCAAGGCCTTAACCTCCCATTATCAAATACCCTCCCAATAACAATTTTTTTATTTGGATATTGAGTTTCGTTATACAGAAGTTCCATTGTATATATTCAAACTAGTCTTCATTCTATACTGTAGAGATCCTGGGAAACCAAAACGTGAAAGTAGGACTTGTGTATCCTTCCTTCAGAACCCAAATAAATCTTGAGCTTCAACTCTCAGTAGTTATCTTATTTACGAATAATGTGTGTATATTTTATAAAATCATTATTATATTTACCTGTTATAATAATTTCCTTCCCTATAAACTACATGTTTATCAAAATGTTTGTAAAATTGACAATATTTACCAGTACATTTTATTTGTTATTTTTTTATTTGTTAAATAATATTCAAGTTCTTGATTACTATCCATTATATCATGTAAATGTAATTTGCATACTTTAATCACTTAGGTCAGTGATGAAACTGTGTACATTTGATTATTAGGCTTTCGCTTGACTTATGAAAGTTTAGATATATAGTTCATTATAACTTTTATTTCCCAGGTTTTCCTCAAGCAGATATAACTTGGACAAAAAATGGACAAAATTTGCCAACACAACCGAATTTAAGTACCAGTTGGGAACTGAACAAAGTATGTTTAATGTTGAAAAATATAAAAGTGGAAGACGCAGGCCGTTACACATGCATAGCAAGTAATCCTGTAGGTAGTGCACAGTGTACAGCTGATATCGTTGTAAAAAGTAAGTAATATAATTGTTTTTTATGTATAGGATGATTTAGGTGGGGGGGGGGATTTTTATATTATAAAAGTCTTATAGGCAATGACTATAATACAATGAAATTATAGGCTTCACCCACCTTTTTTAATGTTAAAAACAACACGAGTCTTGTTCCTATTGAGTCCTTGATCGTCAACCGCACACAACATAAAACAACACAAAGAAACCACTACAAAATTACCTAAAGTAAAAATCAACATATAACAAGAACAACATAAAAAACACATGAACTGCTTTACTTTTCATTAAGACTAGAAATACTTTGCTTCTACAGATATTTATTATTTTTGTACGATTTGTCTTCTGGTGGTCAAAGGCTAGCTATAATCTTGTTGCATTGGCAAATTTTGTATTTAGTCTGATTGTCAAATGGCTATAGCATGATATGCGTCTTTCAAGCACGGGTCAAATTAATTCTGTTATTGTGAACTTATTTGTTATGTAGAGTGATTTGTTTATTATAATTTGTTTACAACTTATAATATATGTGTTATAGTTTGTAGTTATTTATTTTAGTGAATTTTAAGTTTTTCAGTTATTTTGTTCAGGCTACCACTGTTCTAGGCCTGTACAACGTTCTAGGTTATGTCAAATTGAGGGTTACTTTCATCGGAAATTTCCATTCTGTCTAATAAAAATTGTATAATTGATTTTCGTTTTCCCAAATTGTATCCTCAACTATATTACAAAACTTTTTGTTTTCAATTTTTTTTTAATTGTACAGTAAATATACACTTTTCTGTTTCATTTTTGATTCGGTTATTGGACAATTTTTTGATTCTTGACACACTAACTCCAAAATTTTTACACCTAAAATTTTTGACATTACATACATCAAATTTTTGTACCTTTCTGAGAAAAATGATAGTAAGAAGTTGTGTTGGTAAATATGCATTGTAACATATGTGTTGAATATTTGCTTCTATTTTATGAAATCATTAAATATGTACCTTATGTTGTACAATTCACATCTTAGTTATTATGGTATTTTTGTCCCAACACCATTTTCAATTCAAGAAATACATTACTTGTGGAAGAAAATAACAAATATACAAGTATGGATTGTACTTTGCTGTCGTTAATGTAGGCCTCCATCTGTATTTACATTGCCCAATACATAACTTCCACATTAGGCAACGTTAGACTTGTCATGTCCCTAGTTTAAAAAATTGTATAATGTTGTTTGGGGAAAGATTTACAAGAAACAGGTGGAAATACAGACCAACGTTTACCTCCAAATACAAAAGACTCACAGTCACATATATATATATTGACTGGATTTTCTGCATTAATACCAAATCGGGGGGGGGGGGTCACATAGTTTCCAATGAAAGCGTCTGAGTGACATTTAAACACCAGGCAATAATTTTTATGAAGGGCTTTACAAGAGTGGGATCACTGAGTAGAGCTAACATCAGGTTTAGAAATAGGACTCAACTGAAGGACTGACTAGTTTTCACCCCATCACCCATTTTTCTGAGGATAGGAAGAGCTCTTAATTAGCCAACGGCAATAGTAGAGGCATGCTCTACTCGAAGATGCACCTTGGTCTTACTGGCCCATGGAAATGGCATGTATTTATTTCGTAGAATATTAAAAAATATTTTTTTAAAGTATTTTTTATTTATTATTTTGTTGTTACATATTTATTTATACATATATAAAAATTTAAAATATTTTTATTTAGGGTTGCCAACAAAGAATAATAGAAAAAAAGTTTCATCTAAATCGCCTGTGCTGTTGCATAAAAAGACAATAATAATAGTGTACTCCCGATTAGCCGCGAGCAGTTGATCCGCGAATTATCCACAAGTCTTGCGGGAAAAAAATGTAAAACCGTTTTACGGCACTCTTTATTTGTTTAGTACTGGTAACAACCAATAAAACTATGATAACGAAGTTGTGGAGCTAAATTTACTGTCTAGAGTGTTTGGACTGTGACGCTATAGATTTCTTGTTTTGCAGAACTGTATTTTAGAGTTTTTTATTAGTGTTTTTGTTAAGTTTTAAAAGTTTTTGGTTTATGGTTGAAGAAAAATGTAAAAAAGTAGTCATCAATAAACAAAACACTTGAAGAAAGCAAATATGTTTAAGCTACTGGATAGGTGAAACAACAGTTTGTGACATTTTGATACAAAAAGACAAACTTCCTTTGCATCAATGTCCAACAACATTTACGTGATGAAGAAAAGAAAAACTATGAAGAGGAAAACTTATGATGAAAAGAAAAACTTATGATGAAGTTAATTCTGCATTGGCAGGATGGTTGGCTTAAGTGTGTAGTGAGTGGAATCCAGTGTCAGGGCCTATTATATCGGCTAAAGCTAAAATATTTTCTGAACTGTTAGGCCTTCAGGGTAATTTTGATGCTTCTTCTGTTTGGCTAACTTGTTTCAAGCAACATCATGGTATTTAAGAGATTGGACTTCATGGAAAATAGCTAAGTAGTGATCACAAGCAGCAGAAGATTTTTTAGTGTGATTTTGAACAATTTATGTTGTCAGAAAAACTTTCTAATGAATAAATTTATAATGATGATGAATACGGACTATTATGAATTATCTTCCCACACTTACATTGACATTTGAAAGTGAACGTCAAGCTGCGGATCATAAAAGCAGCAAAGAAAGGATTACAATAATGTCATGCAGTCATAATAATTACTAAAGGAAGTCACAAGTTTAGGCTTCTTGTCATTGGAAAGTCTAAGAAACCAAAGTCATTTAAGGGAACGAGAGCAGTATGTTTACCAGTGGATTATTTCAACAAGAAGAAAGGATGGCTGAACCAACAAATATTCCAAGACTGGTTTGAAAAGACTTTTGTGGTCCAGTTGTGTAAGCATTATCAATCAAAAAAGTTCCCACAAAAAGCTATGTTGTTGATTGACAGTGCATGCTCACACCCAGCTTCAAGTGTGCTTAAATCCTCAGATGGGAAGATTACAGAGTGGTTGGACAGTGTAATCAATGTCTGCAGAAGAATGTACCTACACCATGATTACTCTTTTAGCTTACATGACCTTGTGAGGCTAATTAAGAGAATTAATCAATCTAGAGGTTTCTAGAAGATTCCAGAATGGTAAATTAGGTCAATCACTTCATCAGAGAGGAACTGGTTTGAGGTACTGTGTAGATAAAGACAGACTGACAGTATAGCCCATATAGTGATCGTGATCGTAGAACTAGTTTGATTACAGAGTTTGCCTATAAATATATTAGAAAACTATTGTTTTCCTCAACTAGGAGATCGTTATATTGCAAATAGAATTTATTTCTAACAATGTAGTCTTCTTCGACAGTTCAAGCTTTCGAATGAAAAATTTTCAGATATAAGAGTAGGCGGAAGAGGCTCCATATCGTGACCACCAAGAAGTCTATAGCTGTCACCTTGTGAAGATATGTCTTGTCATTTCTTCATGTGAGGATATGTAAAAAGCATTTTTTATTGACAAAAAGTACACAACTTATTTCACATAAAACAAAGAGATAAGAAGCAGTCTTGACAATTGAAGTAGATGTGTATGTGTGTGTGTGGGCAGAAATAAAATATCAATTGTTTGCCAAGTCAAAAATAGTTCAACTGTATTAATTATTATTAAACTGTATTGATTATTATTTAGATAATTTTTTTAAAACTATTTAACTAATTTTTTAAATGAACATGTAAATTTAAGTTATTTTATTTTTAAAATATTCAGAACTCCTTTTTACTTTCTCACATATATGTAGAATGTAGAAAGTTATGTGATGGGTAACAAAATTGAGATTGAATTTTTTTGTGGATTTATTCGTTTTGAGGTTTCTTGTGTCCAAAAAAGGTGTTTTTGTAGTGATGTCTATTGTTTGTGCACTGCTCTACAGCTTAGACGTGAGGACCAATTTTAATCAAATTTTTTATATGAACATATTTTAACTATAATTCAGGATGATTTATTAATTTCTCCAATAACTCAAAATTTTCTGCCATAAAAAACACAAAATTACGATTTTCTCAAAATTGGATCCAACGATTTTGATCAAAATGCTCAAGTGTAGCCTCTGAGGACCCAAACAAAACATATTTCAAAAAATACCGGATCATTTAGCTGTAAAAAAAAATCAACAATATTGATCATTGGGCTGCTATAAAAGAATTAATTTCTCAAAAGCAACTGTTACTATGTCATTCAATTTTTAATTAAATGTGAAGATTAATAATTCAAATTCATGTGAAAAATTGCAAGTAAAAAAATATATAGCATTTCCGGAATAATAATTTTTATCAAAGAACATAACATAACCTTGACTGCCGTCATTAAAAGCTTGATTTTAATCAAATGTGATATATACTGTGGATGCATTAGCAAAGAAAGTTTATTTCCTATTTAAATATATAAACAAATTTCACCGATTGCATCAATGGTTCATTTTTACTTTTTAACTGACAACTATCGAACTGACATATTTGATGATGAATAGTTTGGGGATGGGTGAGTGAAGAATATTGTCTACATTTAAAAAAATGTTTATTAACTATTATTTTATAATAAACCTATATATACTTCACTATGCCATTATAGTGTGTTTTGAGATTGCCAGAGCTGAAATCATTACAAACAAATTTTATATCCTCTTCTATTTCTACTTAACAACATTATCTCAATAGTATTATAGCAATTTTATATCCTGGGAAGTTACATTAAGCAAAGTAAATCAATACTTTAATTCATTGTAGAGGTCAGATTATATTTTGTATAAAAGAAGCAATATTTTGTTTGTTTTTATAAAACAAGTGCAAGTGAATTGTTTATATCTATGATACAGACTATCTAATAATAGTAGGTTGCATAAAATGGAAAAGCTCCAAAATAGCAAATCATGGAAGTGGATTGGGTAACATTGTAAATGGCTATCCAGTGTCCAATGACATCTTGACTTTACTCTTAGCCTCTAAGAAATTCTTTTAAGTAATAAAAATACCGTTCTTTCATGTATATACTTTGACAGTTCAATGTTCTTTTGTTTAATGGAATTAATTACCAGCAATTGAATGTTGATTCAAATTATACCTACACTGTAAACAAGATTTGTCTAGATGTTCATCTGGAGTATTTTTTTGTTATTTTAAAGGTACTTTATTTACACATTACTCATTATATATTATACATTTCTTTTCTTCTTTCTTACTAGGGTTCATTTTGTTGATTTAGAAATTTCGTAACCAAAATTTGTTTACATACTGTTTTGTACATTGGATTCAGTCATTAACAAATTTTATAAATACCATTTTGCTAAGTTTGATATGTCTTACCTTTTAAGCTCGTATCAGTAGCTCCTTTTCACTTTTTAGCTGATTACTCCCACCTCAAATTTTGTGAAAGTCCCAAATTTATTTGGAACTTTAAAACTTATATTTGAGCAAATATTTTATTAATTTTTTTCGAAAAAAATATGAAAATCTGAATATAATGTATTTTCCTTTTTTAGATACCCCAATTTGTGTGACGTCTCCACTTCTTTTGACCAGCTGGAAGCTCCGGCTGGCTGGAGACCATGTACACTTTAGCCGAATCTTGTCAGGATGAACCAAGGAGTCGGGCTAGGACGCTAAATGAATGCACGCAACACAAGTTAAATTAAATGTTATCTTTTATTTTAGCGCCGAATTAAAAGAATACAGCAATAATTATAATTTATAAAAAAGACAACGGCTAGATAAAAGGCTTTAATAGTGGCCGAAAAGCATGCTGATTAATTTAGATAGCACGTGGCCGAAAATGGACTGACCTCGTCCTCACGGCTCTTGGAACAGACTCTCTCCCAGCTCGCTGGTTCAAGCCCTCCATTCCTCATCTCCCCCCCTTCTACGTAATCTTGCACTGTTCAACAAAATTGCAAGTGCAAATTGATATTTTATTATTTAGAATCCCTTCCCATTACATCCTAATTTATACTTATTATAGTTTTTATTTGGTGGACTCCTTGGCTGGGCCACATTTGTGTGTTATTAAAAAAAAAATATTTAAATCTATTGATATTTAATTTGTTAAATATACTTACGTATATTTGTGAAATATTATGTCTTTATAACTTTGACAAATCTGTCAAACCATTTCAACTAGATGGTGGTCTTTCAAAAAAAGATAGAAATGTCTTCGACTCATATATATCACCAAAACAACATTTCATCAATTTTTTATTTCTTGTAAACATAATTTTATCCATAGTTGGTATATGTAAAATGTAAAAAAAAAAGTTTTTCAAAATTAATATTATGTTTAAAAGAGTACACAAACTAAAAATTTGTATTAACATGGTTTATTCTGACATTTTTCATCATTTGTGTACTGGTATATATGTTAAGGAGAATTTAATTATAGGTCACATTGAAAAATGTGCATAGTGCACAGGACTATGCACTGTGACTAAAACAGTGTGGTCCAGTACATCACTGGCAAGATGAATGTATCAGTGAACATCTGATTGCACTGGCCAATCAGCACCCGATCATCCACATGCTAGGCAGTAAACTTGTGTTGTTTGTTGTGATTAGCTTTTAGCGAGTTTATTTTATACACTTATTTGAAGTCATGAAGCATGATATAAAAACTCTTTTCAATAACCGATTAAGTGAAATATTAACGGCTTAAAATATCATCCAAATGTTTACCAAAAAACTTTATTTTGAGATAACAACTTGAAACTTTGAAACTTGGTATACACATTTATGTTATTGTTTTTAGTATTCCGAGTATTATGTTAATATCTTAAAAATCATCCAGACTACAGCCAGTACATTATCAAATTATAAAAAATTATCAAAAATGTTTTGGGAACTGGTCAACACTTGAATTGTGTTGAATGACTTATAAAATGAAAGTTGACACCCTTGTAAAATTTTTACTATCGACCTCATATTTATTCTGGTTTAAAGTTATTTCATAGTGATATTATTAATATGATATAATGATGTTTCGAGAGTATAAATCAACTTTCGTTATCAAATGGTGAATATAAAGCATAAAAGAGTAAAACCCAAACATAGTCTAGTAACCTAGGGCCATATTAGAAAATAAAACTAAATCTATAACCTAGGAAATGTTACAGTTAGCACAACATTATGTTGGGTCCACCCCTTTAACAATCAGTTGTTTGTCATCCTTTGTGTAGTGTAAGCCTGTGCGTATTGGTTTCATCTGATCATATTTGTATTTACTCTTAATTTTGATTGTGGGTCAGACCTAGTTTTAGATTTGACTTCTTTTCTTCGGTTACAGATTTAGTTTAAGTTTACAATATGGCTCTAGACTAACTAGGCTATGTTGGTGTTTTCACTTTTTTGTTCTAGGTTTAATATTTTATAACTAGAGTTGACTTGTACTCTTGAAATGTTGTGTTTTAGTATTTATAAACACAAATGATGGCAAATGTCCATTTAAATGATATTTAATAATATGAACAAATCATCATTGTCAAATCACTTTAAAACCCGAATCAGTAATACTACTTTACGAGTTTCAGTAGTTTGCTTGGGAAGAGAATCACAATCATAGATTATGTGGTAAACTAAATTAAAATAATTTCACTGAAAAATTAAGTTGTCTTTGTAGCTAATTTTGAGTGCTTTTTATGTATTAATAGAATCTGTTTTCCCGCCTGTGATTGGACGCCGCTTACAAAGTAGCACTGAAGTAGTGGGAAAGAGAGTTGTTTTAGAAGCTGAAATAACTGGTACCCCTGAACCTACAGTTACTTGGTTCAAGGATGGTCAGCAAATTGCGGCATCAAGTTCCATGTTTAGAGTGAGGAATCAAGGGGACTCCTATGCTTTAGTCATTGATTCAGGTTAGTACATCAAGCATCTAGAAGCTATTTGTAATAACCATTTACTCATGTTATTACTCTGCTTGAGTGTGAAATAATTTCAAACACATGCGTTGGTATGAAATGGTACTTATTTCCAGGGTTTCTAATCTAATCTCAGTTTTAAAATACATTTATTTAAAAAATCCTTAACATCTTCATGTTTAATAAAGCTATAAAGTTGTGTAAAGACTCAACTTGACTGTCTATTTAGCGTTCTTCATTTACAACCTCAAAACAATATTTTACGAAACTTCACAAAGTCTACAAACTTGGGTTATATCCTACATATTTCTAAATTTACGTTTTTTCTTGTGTAATTATATTTTTACAAATGTAGTTAATTTTGAATTGTGGTTGCTACATATATAAATCTGCATACATTGGCTAAAAATTTATCTTTCCTAATTTAGATTTGTTGAAAAAACAATATTTGTTTCTAATTGGTAAAAATTATTAGATTAGACAAAATTCGAGACCTGTAGATAGATTGCTTAGACATAAATATAGACATATACACAGTTTTAAATTATGGTTCATCTTCATTATTATAAGAGCCAATAGATTTTAATTGTTAAATATAAACTGTTGAAACACACCCTAAATTTGTAAATAAATATACATTTATACAAATATTTCTTCACTAAAATAGAAAAATAAATAAATATTAAAATGTGTATACAATTATTGTGAAACACAATGTCCACATATTTCTTTTCTGTAATATGGTACTAACTTTGCAGAGTTTTAAGAAACACGTTTCTCATGAATTTTCAGTTCAAGCTGATTTAACCCTTATAACGCTAGGCTAAAATATGTGGTCATTTAGTAAAAAAAAATTATAATTTTCACAGTGTTGTTTTAGTTTTGTATTGTTAAGGCAATGGAAAAACAACAATAAAAACCCACAATTCAATTATATATATATATATATATATATATATATATATATATATATATATATATATATGATTTTTGTAACAACTATCTAAAAATTGAGTTTTTGAGAAATTGAGTGTTCTTTACTCACTTTCTCAGAAATAAACATAGATTTTGTAAAGATTTTAATAAAAGCCATACATACATCCAAAACTAATATCGAATGAATAAAGAATATGTTTATAATTATATATATTACCATAGGATTTATAACAATTATAAATAAGTTATAATAAAGCAAATAAAAGCGAGATTTGATTTTACAGACTATTTAAAATTCTCTTGTGTTTCTATAAAGGAAACAAATAATTTGTAAAAAATCAATACCAAATTATAGGCTATGAAATTAATAAAACATGACACTGTAATCTGTGTATCTAAAAAGTAATAAACTGTATGCAATAAAAAAATTAAAATAGTGACATTAACAAATGTACTAACAGGTTAGTGACAAGATACTTTTGTGTTTCAATGCATAAAACCAAAGGGTTACTCTAAAACCACAAAATTCTGCTTGAAATGCATTATTTGCCTAACTAACCTTACCACTAAAACTAAGTCTACATCCATTAACATGACATAGAATGGTACAGTTCAAAACAATGATTAATTAAATTTTTCGGTTTTTTTTGGGGATGATGTACAAAAATTTCAATAGTCTGTCATGTTATATTCCTGTATTTTTATAAACAACAAATGTTTAAAATTTAACCGAACTAAAGATGACAGATTGTTAGGTAAAAGCATTAGCAGGTTGGATTTGTTTTTGTAAGTTTAGCAACATTTGGATTACAGATCTCTCTTGTAAAATTTGTGTATATCTGTATTGATAGTTGAAAAACAAATACTCACTCTCAAATAGAAAAATATGTAAAGCTCACAAATATACATTAAATTGTTTCTAAAGTAAGTCTACTATACAGAAATCTATTATTTGGATTGTGTAGAACAAATATTTCAAATTTGGTGTTTATACATTTAAAACTACTGAAGTGACACCTTCAGAAAGGTTTGTCAAAATGCCAACTATAGTATAAATAGTTTTGGTCATCCACACACATAAATTGAGAAGGGGTATAAATACATGCATGCTAAGAGAAATGGTGAGTATTAATATCTTGACATGTTGCAGCGGGACACGCCCACTCGGGCCAGTATACAGTCCGAGCTACAAATTGGGGTGGTGAGGCCAAGAGTACTGCTGACTTGTTGATTGTTGAACCTGAAATCCAATTAACAACGGTAAGAAAACAAACCATTTTGAATTATATTATATTGATTTGACATACTGAAGCTTCACAATGTGCCTAATGACTGAATTAAAAAAATAATAATAATAATAGAAAGTATGAAATGTGTTATATTGCTATCTTTTATATCAATTCTTTTGATTTAATTAACACTTTGTTGGAAATTATTTCAAATTATTCAGTAAACAACAGGAATAACAGTTTCAAATTTTACTTTGAAGTACTTCACACTAGTATTCATCAGTCAAAAATGGTTGTTGAGGGATGGCTCAGTCATTGTTTGTTTTGATTTTAAGTTCAAATTAAAAATATATCATAATTTTATTTAAATCTTAAATTTAACCTATTTTAAATAGGGAAATATAATAAATAGTTTGATTAAAGAAAATCACCATATTTCTCTTTTAAAGGAGGAGAATGGGGTGGTGGATAATAGTGAAAATCATTGCAGTCAGTTTGATTGTTTCTAAAGGTTTAAAAAAATTTGATGTCCTCAAAATTGCTATTTATAAAACAAATTTACTATTTTTAGCCTCAATTTTGAGATTGTAAATATATGTATTTATGGAAATAATTGTATAATTGCATTTTTCCAACTGACAGCTGTTTTTAATGTGTAAAGAAATATATGGTTTATTTAAGAATTAAAGTTACTTGCTTTTCATTTTAACTAATATTATTATAATTTTTAAACTGTTAAAATAAAACATACTCTACATAAACACACTTTTAAAATAAGGTATATATTATATTTGATTAACACGTTAACTGCCATATCGGTCCAATCGGACCGAAACTAAGGTGAATGTACATGCAGCGTTTCGGCACGATCGGACCGATAAAGTCACTGACGTAATGTTTTGTTTTGTGGCTCACAGTTCGATAGTGCAGCAACCTATCGGCCAATTTTGGTATTCTCTGGATTGGGTAAAGAGTGTGTTAGACGTAGTATATTGTATGCTTTAATAACCGTTACCATGGTTACTCAATATAATAATAAAATCAGTGGATATTTTCACTTTTTTGTCGGCACGATCGGACCGATTAAAAATTGACAAAAACATTTTGGTTTAGTAATGAATAATTCACAAAGAATACAGTTGTAAAATGAATATATTATTTACAAAATAAATATTAGACAAATGAAGTAGTGAGTGTTGCCAACATAAAGAAATGAAATAGCCCGTTTAGCTTTTTTTTTACACGAAAATTACCTTGGTCCGATCGGACCTAAACATTATACTACGATTAAAATTAAAGCTGAAAAATTGCATTTCGGTCCGATCGTCTCGAAACTATATATGCTTAAATGTAAATAAAATTAGTAAATACTATTGCCTTATATTATTTAACATAGGTAGATGCAAAAATAATAATGGAAAAATAATTTGGTAATCGTGGCACTCCAGGCAAGAGTATCGTATTAGGCCTCGGCAGCTAACGTGTTAAGCATTGTAAATATTGAAACGTTTTAAAGGATTACCCATATAAAGCATATGCCGTGCTTTGATGCATGCTACAAGAGAGTACGCAATTTACCAAAAACAAACCACGAAGGAGTATGAATTTTTTCTATTTTTTTTTTAATGTGAAAACTTTTTTATTTTAACTCTTAATAACATAAAAAGATATTTTAAATAAAACTTTTATTTTTTTAAATTTACTTTTAGAATTGTTTTACTATGTGATATTCTTATAAACAACAATATATACACAGGGAGTGAAAACGAAGTAAAAAAGTTTACTATTCCGAAATAAAAAGTCTATATAATCTTTATAAAAATTTACAAGCACATCTAAATAACCACTAATAATCACCAATGTAAACTACTCTTCTCACTGCTAACTTGTAATAAAGCGTGCCAAACATTGTAAACAAGTGTGATAAAGGCGGTAAAGTAAGTAATTGTTTTACATGCCAGATGGAACTAAAATGTTACCAGCAGATGTGTTGCGATAAATAAATATTTAGGAAGTCTTATTTAGTTTATGACACTGCTGCTAGATGTCAGGGCATTGACAAAATAAAATAGGCTGAGAGTAATGTTGAAAATGACAAATGTCAAATGCTCGTTTGGGAACTTATGGCAATTGCCATGCATACTTTTTTGGGATCATTATCGTTATTCACCAACAGGTTAAATTGACAAAAATACTAAAAGCTGTGTAAAGTGATCCATGATCTCATCTCTCTAGGTTGGTGGGTTTTCCCATATATTTATGTAAAAAAGTTTGCTAGTTACAAAATTATAAACATTCTAATGCCGTTATATAGTAGGTAAAACTAAATTCACTATTTATAAATATTAAAAAAAGAAGAAAATGCTGAATATAATTTATATGCCATAGCTCTGATTTTGAAATATAAGTTTTAAGCTGTTAATTTAATACATAACGGTAAAATAGTCTTATAAGACGTAAGTAACTTAAATTTATATGGAAAATTTATGTTATTGTAGGACATTTGAAGAGTGAAGCCTAATCATAATTTTTGAAAACTCATAAATGAGTTACTACTTCTCGTCTGACTATGCCATGACTACTTGGCTTGTTCTAGAACTAGGAAATTTTACTTAATAAACTGGTTGAAACAGAACTATTTCTGTTATTATAGGACATTTCAAGAGTGAAGCCTAATCATAATTTTTGAAAACACATAAATCAGTTACCGGTACTACTTCTCTTCTGACTATGCCATGACTACTTGGTTCATTCTAGAACTAGGAAATTCTACTTAATAAACTGGCTGAAATAGAACTATTTATGTTATCTATTGAGAAAGATAATGATATGCACCTCTGCTTGATGCTTTAGTTACTTTGCTTCTTTGACTATAAAAACAGAACATTGAATGTATTGAAACTGAGCCAAGCACTGGCTGTCATAGTTGTTGGCAATTTGACACAAATAGAAGACACCTGCCCCACAAAGTTATCTTTAACAATACTTATCTTGCAAGATTTGATGCTTACACGACCTTCAATGTATTTTTTTATAGATTATAATTAATCCTGTTCTAGCTTGCTAATTACTGACTGTATTAATAAAATTAACTATTTTTGGTACATGTATTTAAAAAACATATTCCATAACTAAAGTGTCTTCTAATACACTTGATCATGGACCTGTGCTTCAAGCATGTTTATACGTTTGTAGACTAATTGCATCCTTTATTTTGATAACAGTATTATAAACAAAGTGTCTATATAAAGTTATACCTGAATGTCTTTGCTTTCAATCATATATTAGTTTGACTTTTAAAATTAAGGTGCAAGTCATTTAACAAGTTCTTGTTCTTGAAATTTAAAATGGTTTTATTGAAGAACTCTTAAATTGATTTTAAGTTTTTTAATAAGAATATAATTTTTTTTAATACCTTCTATTACATTATAGTTCTGTACAGAAATATATGACAATTTCAAAACAACAATTATTATTATCTTGGTCTTTATATCAATAAAATTTTAATTATTGGTTTTTCCCTTCAAATTTAACAAGACCTGTGTAGTATGTATACAGATGATCATACAATTCTAAGCCTCTCCAATACTTTGTTAATAATCACAAAATAGCCGTAACTATATTTGGTGTAAAGACTACTTTTTGGCAAAGAATACTTTTTAGCTCCCTGTCCCTAAGAATGGCCTTAGAATGATCAACTCAATAGTAGTGGAGGTTGGTTGATAAATCATTTTAAAAATAATATGAAAATAGAGAAAAAATATAAAAACAAAATTTAATTCTTGAGAGCCAACCTAAAATGTTGCCAATCAAAGTTTTAAAAATGCTCTGCAGACACATAATACATAACATTTTTGTTGAAGTTCAGCTTTAATTAGAAGAGTGAAAAATGCACAAATTGTCTAGCATATCTAGTTTACAAATTATATTTTTGTCTGTTTAATTACCCTCTCCTCCTATTTTGTAAATAATTAACAATGACTTAGTCTTATTTATTTATCAGTTGTTTCTTATCCACAGCCACACACATCATATAACATATGTATTATCCTACATAAAAAATAGTGTGCTTTTGTTTTCGAGTAGCCAATAATGACATGGTATGTGTCAGTATTTATTCATGATTATATTATTTAATATTTGGTTTTAGGTTAGAGTTTAATAGGGCTACATGCCTATTAGTTTAGATTTTTTATGGATAGGAAACACAGGCCTACCTCAGAAAGTGGTCCTTGGTATTTTTACATAGTAGTACACAAGATAATGTAATATTAGTGTACTATTAGATAATACTAAGGACCACTTTCCAAGGTAAGCCTGTGTTTCCTATCCATTCAAAATCTAAACTATATTATTTAGTATTGATTTTTTAAAACTTTTCTTACTAGTAAATAAATTTGATTTAAAAAAAGGAAAGTTTAATAACTTGAAGCCCAAAGAAACTTTCAAGAAGCACAGCAGTTGTTTAGTGCTCCTCGTCAAGATACCACTTGTAGGACAAAGTTGATTGTAGTACAGTAGCAAAATTCAACACTGCTTTTTCTATAAAGGATTGCCCATGTTCAGATTGCAGTTTCATAAAAACTAAAAAAATCCAAACTTAACTGTTGACAGAGTTTGCTACAAACTCCATAGTACAATTCACATTAATTAACAAAGTAATTGTTTTTGTTTGACATCATACAACCAAAGAGAACAAAATCTCTACAAAATACAACCTCACAAACATTAAATGGCAATGACTGTGATCAAAGGCTTCCGTGTTATGAGGAATTTTTAAGCGTGCTGAATGGAAATAAACATTTTTTGTCTTGTGTATGATTTAGTAATAAAGCATTTTTTTAATAGTATTGCTTATAGGTTAGATTAAAACCTTCGTTGGTTTATACAAGTACATACCTTGCATCCCTAAAAGTAAAAATGAGAGCACATATTTAAAAGTGTAGCATTGTAAGTCCCCTTTATATTGATGGAATTCCAAGTGGGAAAAGGTACCTCAAGACGATTTAGCATGAAATTGTTTCAAGCAAATCTGGATTGAGATTATTCTTTAGTGGAAAGAAACCATGTACCCATTACTATTTGCCAGTGTGAAACAATACAAAGGTTGGTCAATTGTCATGGAATTAATGAATGGCCGGCTCAGACATCCAAATTCACTCTAATAAATTTTATGTATACATAGGTTAAAAATCGGTTGTTCAAAGACAACCTATTCATTTTCAGAACCTGAGATAAAATAAAATAAATTTGTGTCAAACAATTAGGCCATATATTCAATCTAGGTTGTATTTTTTTCTAAGAAGTAAGAGAAGGCCATTATTAACACTTAACATTGTATTTAACATGTAGCTACTACTTTAGTTTTCTTCTTACCATAATTCTTATAATTAAAATTTATAAATTTGTTTAAAGTCTTTATTTGATACCTACTAATAAACATAATCCAAGTCATCTTTATGTTCCACAATTAATATTAAATACAAATAGTTTGTTTGATTACAACTGTTCTACATATTACAAAATAATAATATTAATTCAAAATGTGCACAAAAGAGCACAGTTTTAAACTTTGACCAGCTGCTCTGGGTTTGGCTAAATAGTATTAACTTTGGTTTACATAATTTTTCTCTACTCTACATGTCCTATAAAATAATGTAATGCATTATCCCCTTTTACCCTTTAATATTTTTGAATTGACCTGATAGCTCTTATTGGAGTGGATTAAAGAAATTTTTCATCAATATGTAGTGCTTTTACTCCATCTAAGATCAACAAAGTTTCAATTTTCCCCCTCGTTTATTAACTAGAGTAAAATTTGATATTTGTTAAAGAAATTATGTTGTTACCATCAAATTTGTTTGTTGCAAATTTATTATGTTAATTACTTCTATTACTAGAAGATTGATGTGTTAAATTGATAAATTGTCAGTAATATATTATTATTAATGTATGAGCATCTATGATGTTCTTTGGTTGAGTTCCTATATTAAGTCACAATTATTATAATATCAACTATTATTAGGCTCCCTGATTCAAATTGAATTTTCTGTATGTCTAATCCTTCTCATGTAATGACTGAAATAAAATCCCACCATCTAAATTCTTCCTTTTTATGCCAAGTTTACCAGATAGTACAACAAAAGGCTGCCAACTCTATATTTACCATTGTTGCAAAATAAGTAACATTCAGTTTTTTATCCAAATATCTGATAACATTGTGCAAATATTATGTTGTTTTGTTTTTTATCCCTGTATTAATATGAGAAGAACAAGAACATCTTTTTTTCCAAATAGAAATAACAGAAAATACTTCTGTTTCTTGAAAAACTACTTGATAATAAATATTACAGCCTTTACTAACAATATTTTAAATAAGAGTTTGTGTAATAATTTAATAAAAAGGGGGTGGTGAGATTTTTAAAATAAAAATGTTATCCTTTAAGTTAAGATTATGTTAATTTGGAAAAATGAAGTTTACTTTACTTTATAGGCTACTGATAGTTATTTGATTTTTGTTGGGCGCCATGGCAATTCCATAATTACTAAAAATTTAATTTTAATTATTAATTTTAATGGGGCGTGAATTCCTTTAAAAAAGTGTACTTGATGGAACACTGGATGAAAAGTAGAAGTCTTTTTTGTTTAAACAAACAACTTATTTATTTAAGCAAAACATGTTGTAAAAAATATACATTTGCAAACCACAAAACTCTTAAAATAAGTATTTTTTAATACATATCAAAACATCAATATTATCTTGATAAAACTATCAACCAAAAGTCTTTATTATTTCCATTATTATTTAAGATAATGTGTTGGAGCCTAGTTGAAATATAATACTTCAAACTCATATCATAGATTTAAGCTTCAAAAATAAAAATAAATCAAATTTAATTATAACTGTTACCAAAATACTTTCAAGTCAAATTTTAATATTTACGATACACAAAATCAAATACAGTCTATTGAAATAAGGCAGTCAGTAGCAGCATTGTTACTCACTGTTCACGTGATACAGACGTTGATATACACGCACGGTTGCTGAAATCTACTCTGCAGGAACAGTTCATTAGATGGTACCGTAGTAAGAAGTTGTCATATATTTCTTTTCAAATGTTTTCATTTGTCGCTTATATGTGTATTAATAATGTAAAGTCTGCAACAATTCGTAATGGTTCAGAACAAATTATTGTATGAAACATGTAAGGAATTCCATTTAATTGGAATATCGACACCTACGGCACCTAGCGGCAAATATGCAAGACTCCAACCGAGTACTTCAAAATCACAAAAATCTCGACTTTCCATCTTCAAATAATTAAATAGAATTATTTCCGTACATCTTTCACCCACATAATCCATATCAGATCAATTCTAAATTAATTAACCTGTCTGAGAAAAATATAAAACCAACATGACACGAACATTCCAAATAAATATCTAAGTTTAAAGATTACAGTTTGTAGGCCTAGACTAGACAAAACAAATTTCTATCTTTGTAATTTTATAGTTTTCTAATTTATTTATTTATTGTTATAAGTTAGCACATCAGAGTGCAATATAAATTTAAAATAGAGAAAAGAGGTGTATAGATTGAAAACAAATATAAATAATCAATCATCTCTAATAATCATTCATATAGTAATTTTGTAAGCCCTTTTTCAAGTAGCTGTTGAGTGGACATTGTGTTATTATGGGGTCCAGGAGTGTACAAGAAGTGAGAGTGACAGTATATGTTGGAAAGAGAGACCAATACAACAACTCAGCTTATCACGTGAACAGTTTGTTGTCTACTACTGACTGGCTTATTTAAATAGACTATAGAGAGTTATAGATAGGCACGATTCTCTATAGTACTACAAATAACAAAAACATATTGAAATTTATGAATGGTTGACTATCATTAAACTTAACCTAATACATACAGGATTTGTCTCGTGCCTTTTACCACACATGTAGTTATTTCAATTATACTGAAAAAAGCGTTTATGTCCTGTTTATGCGAACACATTGAAAATGTAGTCTGAGCTCAATCCCACGCACTATTTTGAATCATGATTCTTTACCCAACACATTTTTTAATAGCCAAAATCACCAGTTCAATGTTTATAAACGTTGTCTATCAAAGAACATTTGTCCTTTACCCCAAACACTCAATTTTTCTGTTAACGTTTAGAAATGAACCTAGTCTCACTCTCATAGACACGTGGTCTTTCATTGCATACAGTTTGTTTTATCAATTTAGAGATATATTTATACAAACCAACACCGTTGGTCGAAAGTATTGACTGTAGACATTAAAACAGTTCACTTTATATCTGATTATCACTACATGGTTGTACTTTTTTAGTCTATCTTGTGGCACTTGCCATCATTGGCGACTCTCAGCTAAAATGTCCAACTGTAGACTGACCATGAGTCCTACTACACATTCGTCTCGTATGGTACCAATTACTTGATTCACATTTCGTTCAATTTCAATAATTCTTAACATTCCACTTATATATAAACATTATATGCATTTTTCTAATTATTTCCCATCATTTATATCTTTTCAAATTTTGTCCTTTCTTAAGTTATAAAAGATCATTTTACAGACTATTTTGTTGTTTCATTCCCGCCTACCGTAACTTCGAATTTACGTACCCCCCATTGTAACTTATGTTCAACCTTGCTTCTGTTCAAACATATGATATTCTATACAAACTAATAAAACTCAAAATTCACAATGTTACATTTGTTACAACACCTTTAACTTAAATAATTTTAGAAGTGTTTTGATTGATATGCAATACGAGATGTAATTAAAAGTGACAGAATTATGTTAAGGAAAAGTGTACATTATAATATATAATAGTAAAACACCCAGCTGGTATAAGCTGAGGGGAAGATATACTCAGGAATCAGAATAGAAAAAGAAAAAAAACTGATAAAGAGATACTCCCAGCTTATACAGTTTACAGAATGGATTTCCTGAACTATGGGAGATCTTAAACTATAACAGTTAGAACGATTTAGAAAGCACAGATTGAAAGATGAAGAAATTTTCTAATACAATACAGTTACTGTAGATTAGTTGAACAGAAATATGGACTTGTGTAAATGAGATGTAGAATGCTTTAATATTATGTTTTATTGCTACGAATGTTACCACTTTACGAAATACACAAAATTTACCAATTTATTAAATACTATTTATAATGCTTAATGAACTTTTGGTTGTTTGAATATTAATGTTTGGAAGATTAGCTTTACAATGATATATAAATTATTGTGGAACAATAATTTTTACTAGAGTAAATGTTGAATTGAAATAAAGTGATTAACCACTGCATGTGACGAGAGTTTGTGTACTACTGCGGTTAATATCAAACAATGCTACTTTGAAATCTAATATGAATGTGATGAACATAATATTGTTTTTTTTATAACACTGATTTATACTACCTATTCTTGAAATAATGCATGACAATTACTTTCCACCTTTACTCTATTTTCACATTTACCTCAAACAATTGAAACCAAAGTCTATTCAATCCTTTGGACACATATCTCATAGGAGACTTCAAAATTTCAGCTACTTGGACTATTCCTTCTTAGATAATGGTTGGCAGTAAATTTTCACCCAAACTCTTAAATAAATTTAAACCAGAAATTTAAACAATCCTTGAAACATATATTTATATCAAAATACAATATTTTTAGCCATTTGAATTACTTGTTCTTTGAGATATTGCCTGGCAATAAATATTTGTCCTGATCATATATTCACACCAACTTTAAACTATTTGGTCAAAATGTAATAATTCCACGAGCCACCTACTCCACATAAAACTTTAAAATTTCCAGCCTATTGAATCGCCAGCATTTGAAATAACAGATAACACAAATGCACAGATTGAGACTGATATTAATTTGATGATAATTTAAATGTATTTCTAGTATTTATGTTTTTTTGTTTTTTCCATTGTTCGTTTTCAAAATAACAGGTTAAAGACAGATTGTATTTACCATAATTTAAGCATAAAGATATATTTCCATTTTATTCTATAAATTATTTCATTTTATTAATATTATTCTTTAAACATTTTTGTAAGTTATTGAGAATACTCATGCGTAATAATGATTGGTGCAAATTATAAGTGAATGCCTTATATAAACATGAAGAACTGCTAACATTGTTAGAGCCAAAATAATAACACAACTGATTCTATTTCAAAATAAACAAACTAACCCTGCTAAGTCCATTATAATGACATAGACTAAATAAGTTTAGACCCTATTCAAATATGAACAACTTCAATGTTCGGCAGAGTTAAGATAAGGGTGTGAGTGAAAGGAATCCTATTTAAACGTTTTGTTTTACTTAAGCATTGTACATGTTTAGTGTGACTCTGATACTTGCTTAGAAGGAGTAGTTAGGTTAGGTTGTACTGTACCATTTGAGTGTCGGTGAATAAAAACATCTTTAAGACAATAACCACTTAAGTTTAATGTTTTATCATAAGAGGAATTTTATACAATTACTTAAAATACTTATTAAAACTACATTGCTATATTAGAGCTACATTTATAACTCTTCAATCTCACATATCTGTATACTATGTGAAGGAGGAGTGCTAGTTGTTTATACATACAAAAGTTGTGAATAATTTCTTTGACTGAAAACTTTGTATGATTTTTGAGCAAGAAGCTTTTGAAACATCATTTTATACATATGTATAAAATACACACACATTTCTTCTTTTCCGACCTTGACACTACTAGAGTATTGGAGAGCTAGAGTTTTTATTGTATGTTCTTTTATAAGGTAATGATGACCAAGAGGTATTTTACCTTTAAACAACGAGGGAATATATATTGCCCAGAAAATGATGTAAGCTATAGATATGAAAGTTGCTTTATTTTATAAATGGGGGCAAAGTTTTATCACTCTTCATATACAATGATAGTATTGTATGTTCGTAAGAAGAGGGCATGTTTATTAAAGGGGGAAACTATTTATTTTTTGAGTGTTATGTTGGTAAGCCACAATGTTGCTGAATACTTATACAATGCACAATTTAATTATGATTATTTATTTTGTAAGCTAAAAGAGATCAAATTAAATTATCAAATCTTTACACTTAATCTTTGAAGTTAACTTACTTTTTCAGGAGGAATATAAAGTATAATCTAACTAGTTTATATAAATAAACAGTAAAAATTTATCTTAGTATTATTATAATCATTTTCCAACTGATGTTAATGTTTAAAAAATATATATTTATTATTTATAATATTATATATAGGTAGTTTAAATTAAAATAATAGTAATAATTAAGTATAAAATTATAATTATCTACTATGAAACTTATAAGTCTAATAATATGCCTTTATTGTTTTGTATGTATTTAATCTGTATCTTAATGGTTTCAATAAACAGGACAGAATGGAATACAACTTACCAACGACTTTGACACTGAGTGATCTTCCCTTGACATCTATCTCTTCAACAGCTCCAACAGTTTTATCTAAAAATATTACAGTAACAGAAACGGTCAAAAGTGATAAAAAAATATCAATTCATGTTGAGCATTCAACAAACTCATTTGATGAAGCATTACAGCTACTGCCAAAAAAAGACATTTCAACTGTAGAACTATCAGAATATAAACCACTTCTTCCTGTTAGTGTGTTGTCAGAACCACCAACATCCTCAACAGAAACATATGAGATTCAACAGAAATTAGAGGCGGAACAGTCAAACATTGAAGAATCTTCAATTACAAAGAAAAGTGCTTTGGACTTTTTTAAAAACATTATTAAAGAAAATGAAGAAGATTCTAAACCAGTAAAACAATCTGAAGGAGTTACAAATAAGTCTTTCAATTTACCAGAAAAGTCAGATGTTCCTACTACACAGCAATCTACTCAAATGTCAGTCTTTGAAGAGAAAAGTAATATTGGTGAGACAAAAAGCAGTTTTCAACAATCATTTATTGAATCTTCACATATAGTTAGTGAAGTGAACAAAGAATATAGTCAGTTCAGTACTATTCAGTCTAGTGGTGGTATCCAAATCCATCCAGAACCACCACCTGAGATGGGTTACATACCTAAACCTACATGTACAACTCCAAAAGTGGATATGGCCGATCGTGTCAAGCGGTTGGAGGAATCACGTAGAACATTAACTGATATTGAAATTCCATCAGGTGGTGTACAGATATTTCCAACTTCATTTAAAAAAGATTTTTCTCAATCCCAAACATCTTCTCATGATTTCTCAACATTTCAGAATCTGATCAAAGAAGAAGTTACAGAGAAAACTACAGTTCTTCAAGACATTCCTAGGAAAGATGATGTTGATCTTGTCCCAAAACCAACCCCACAAACCCAATTAAAACCTACAAATTTTGAACCTCAACCTAATTTGTCTATTAAAGAAAGTCTTATTACTCCATCAGTTGCAGAAAAACCCGAAATGATTTCTAAACCTGTGGCCGTTGAAGAAATAATAGTTCCTAAAAGAGTTGAGGATACTGGCCGGGGAGACTGGACTGTCCAGTCAATTTTTAAACCACAATTACCTAAACCAGCAACAAGTTCACCATTATCAGATATCATACCAAAAACAGAAACTCCTCAAGTTGAGCCACTTAAAATGGATGTTTATAAATTTGAACCTGTAAAAGAAAACAATAAAGTAGAACCATTTAGTCAAATTTCAGAAGTGTCTGAATTTTCAAAAATATCAGAAACATTTTCTGTAGATAAATCTTGGAATAATCAGGAAAAACAAAAATGTTTAGAGTTCCCTCATGCTCCAATTATCAGACCATGTTCTCCAATGTATGTAAAAACAGAGAGAAGACATTCAGAAGAAATTGAAAACATTGGAAAGTCGTGGTCTTCTAAGGCACCCTTTAATGCAGTTAATAGTAAACAAACAATTTCTCCTCGGCCTTCAGCTGAAGGTGTTGCGATGGAGAAACTATGGTCTAGTTCCAATTCTGTGGAGCGAGTTAGGCCTCAGTCTGCTTTCTTGCCTTCTGAAAGATCAAGCTCTCCAATGCCCTCTGCTGAAGGCGTTGCTATGGAAAAGCTGTGGACCCAAAGACTATCAACTGTTAAAAGAACTTGGCCGCCTCCACAACCTATTAGCGAAAAACCTACAGCACCTTGGGTAAGTAATGCACCAAATGATTTACCTCCTGAAACTGAAACATCAGTTAAAACTGAACTCAAAGGTAATTTTCAAAGTGTTGAAACAGTAGATTCACTACAAAAAGATAATGCATTTTCCAGTTCAAAAGAAATAGTTCAAAATAAATCTTTTGTTAAGCCAAGTTATCAAAGCAGTCTTCCGACAGAATCTGTGAAACCATTAGAGCCTTCGATAATACAGTCGCCTCAAACTGATACAGCTCATACTTCAGAATTAGTATTGGATTATTCATCAATGGAAAGAACTTTAGAAAGTGATTCTTTAAAAGATAGTTGTAGTATTCAAACAATGCCTCAACCATTCTCATTATCACATGCTGTTTCTCCCTTTTTACCAGTAACTCTTGGTTCATCAATACCAAAACCTTCATCATTTGTACCTGTAATCTCCAAAACTAGTGAACAAAAAATAACCAAATTTGAAGAGTCTGCTCCCAAATTTCAAGATTTTGGAAGTTATAGTGTTCAAACTAAACGTACAGAAAGTGAAACTTTTGAAAGAAAGTCAACATTTAAAGAATTTGTTTCAACTCCTATAAATAAATCAGATTTTCCTCCAGTGTCTACTGTAAAAATATCAGAAAATATTTCTTCTACACCAAAAGTGATGTATGTGGCTGAAGCTCATGCTTTACATTCTTCAAACATTTCCCAGAATCAATGTATGTCATCTGAGTTTTCTAATGTTATACAAACATCTTCTCAAGAATCTACTGTAGTTGAGGAAAACATATTAAAACCTTCTGTGGCTAAAAAATTGTTCGAAGAACCAAAAGTTCAGCCAGTGCCTCCACCAATAAAAAGACCATTGCCACCGAAAAATTTACCTCCGCCCCCAAGTGCAATTCTTGCTCAGGAGAAAAAAACACATGATATTGTGTTGGAACCAGGACCTCCTCCTGAAATGGGATATGCGAAGCCTCCGCCATTAGAACGTAGGCAGTCTTATGTAGAATCAATTGAACAAGATTTAGAAAAAGACTTAGGAAAAGCACCATCACGACATTTAGTGGGAGCAGTAAGGATTATTCCACCTCCACTTAAGAAAGAAAAACCAATCCAATACAGTTCATCTTTAGAGAGCAAAAATGATACCAAAGAGTTTGGTGTTAGACAAACACAATCTTTAAGGCTAAAATCTTCAGAACCTTTTCCCAATTTAGAACCTTTCCCGTTTAAACCAGATCTTCCTACACCAAAACCAGCAAAATGTCCTCCACCACCAAAGCCATCAAAATTTGTTAGGGGTAGTTTTACAGAAAGTGATTATGAAAGTGATTATGAATCAAAAAAAATTTCTGCAAGATGGTCTCCATGGGAAAGTGATAATGAAGACTATCGTAATGTATCATATCGTAAAGTTAAACCTCCTTCTACTACTTCACGACCAGTGAGGCCACACTCCACAATTGGGCAACCTTCAATAGCAACACAGTTCAAGGAAAATATTCCTGCTGCTGCTCCCATTCTACCAAGTTCATCAATTTTCACAGGAACATCTAAAGAATATAAAAGTAAAGAAATTACAATTGAAAAATCGTATAGTAAATCATTAGTGTCTCAAGAGTTTCAGCACACTCAACAATCTACTGTAGTTTCAAAATCAGACTCTGTAGAACAAGTTGAAACTCAAAGTTCAAAACAAAAACCAGATTCTCCCAAGCATAAACCAGACTCACCAAAGTCTAAACAAAAATATACTCGACCTGTGTCAATACCTCCTGAAAGTGGTTACATGGCAGATACAGATGAACCTCGAACCCTCAATAAACAGACAAAGGCAGCTTTAAAATTAGATGACAGTGGTACAACAACCGAATATAGTTCACAAATGATAAAGGAAACACAACATACAATTGAACGCAAATTCCCATTGCCAATAGAACGCAAAGTGCCGGTCCTCATCAACAAGGGTCCTGTGAAGAAGGTTCGCATAGAATTAGTGTGTTGCTATTTTCCTGCTGTTGAATTTTTTTTTTTTTTGTGTGTTCTAGATAGCTATATTGTCCATATTAATGCATAATCGTACCAAAGTAATAATAATATATGTGTTTTTAGGAATTTGAATTATACCGCCTACTCTCTGCTTAATTAAATTAGTGATAGATAGTTCAACATATTGCCTGTATAAAACCAGGACATTTCTGTCACAACTAATGATATTTTAACAAGCATTTTTTATACAAGTAATTGGCTCATTTTTTTTGTACTAAACATTTATATTATTAACAACTGATTTATTCTGCATGACCCCTTAAAAAACAGTACAAATGTGTTTCCCGCTTCATTTCTTTGCAAAGCCTGCTTTGAACTTTAATTTTTAACCTTTACTAATATAAAATAATGACAAACACTTTTTTATGATTATCTTGATTCCTTCAAAACTCTTAAAGGTGTTTTATGCACAGTCAGTATAGACAAATCGCTTATTTTTACAGTTACAATCTCTAAGAGTCACAGACTCTTCCTTTGTCTTAGAGTAATAGGCAGTTAGATATAGTAAAGTTAGTTTCTAAGACTTTTCCTGATATGTTTGTGCATGGATTGCCAACATGAGATCTGTTTTATAATTTACCTTTTCTCATATTTACCACAATTCCAATACAATTTACTAATTAAGTTTTAACCCATCAACTATTTTTATTGTTATAATTTTTCTAAAATTTGAAATGACCAACATCTTATAAATTGCAAAATTTAAAATAAAATGAAAAAGAAAGATTCTTACTACGCAGCATTAAATAAATTAATAATACATTATTATTTTCTGTTATGAACACTATTAAAGTATTATTATTTCATAGACTTTAACTACTCTTGAAATGTGAGAAGTTATATAATTTACAACTATATAACTTTTTGTATCTTAAAAAATATTTAAAAACATTTATTTTAAAAATTAAAATATTCCATCTTTATTTAAACGTTTATAATCCTTTTCTTTACAAAAGTGTTCATTATCAAGCTTTTACTATCTCTATATATCTCCAATAAATAATTGGCATACTGGATCATTTTATAATAATTTATGTTAATGTCTGTCAATCCTACTTTCTTCTCTTTATCTGTTGTAGCTTCAACAAGCCATTGTCATAAAATTGATAAGAAACATACATACAATTCTCCAAAAACACAATAATACCACAATAACATGGTTCATAAATAAACTTATTAAAAAAAGAGTTATGTTCATTCTTCTATTTGAACTACTCTGAGTGTTGAATCCAAGGAAACATGTGGTAATGATAAAAAACAAACTAAGTTGATTGCAAGATAGACAAGTTTGAAGAACTTTTATCAGTTTGAAAACACTGCTGTGGAAGACAGTACAGTATATTTATTTGTTGTAAATGATTAAGTAAACAAAATAAATCAAAAGTTTGTGAAAATATATATGTTTGTTTTTTAAATACTTTGATAATGGCTTATTGAAACCAGAAGAGTTGTACAAGAAAATTAGATCGCCGTGCAGTAATGCAAGTAATTAAATCCACATCTATAAAATATAACAATTAAATTGTTATTTATTGAGAGAGAAATTTCTTTATTTAATACATCCAACTTGTTTAATATATATATATATATATATATATATATATATATATATATATATATATATATATTGAAAAACCATGTTTTGATGAAAACATTTATGTTAACAATCCATACTTTATTAACATTAGTGAATTTGGTAGAATAGTATCTTAGTGTGTTTTTTTGTCATACTAGTTGACTGAGACTTAGATAGTAATTTATAAAACAAATTTAAAAAATTTAAAAAAAATAAAAATGTATTTTTGGTTATTGTAACAATACTAAATGATTTTCAGTATTATTTAAACCCTTCCACATTTATGACAGGTGAAGAGTTTAGTTAGTTTATTTTTCTGATTAATTTCTTTGTAATTTTAAATTATGCAGTTCTTTTTAATAATAATTTTTTATTTTGTTTTTAATGTTAAAGGTGATGTCTCCATTAAATTTTGAGTAAATTATTTGTGGAACAAAAGCATTATTTCTTAACAGCTCACATAAACAATGACATTTCTCTCCCTTAAAATTTAGAGATTAAAATGTAACAAAATTGTATATAACAATGAGATAGATAAGTTTCTTTTTACCTTAAATCATTTCATCAATTCAAATCTATAATTTTGTCAATTTTTTATATTTTTCCAAATTCTCAAATTCTTAAATTATATAAATACCTTAAAATTATCATTTTTCTTGCTTTCTTTTATTTTCTATTCAATTTGTGTCTTTGAGATTGTTATTGATTTGGTTGTTTAAAGATTTTAAACTTCAGCCCTTGATGTTTTTCTTATATTTGATGATTAGTTTACTCTCCACATCAGTACGGTATCCAATTAGTTTCATTGTAAAAATTATAATTAGGAGTCTGAATTTTTTCAAAGTCATATTTTGATTGAATGTTATTACTTTTTTTCATTATCAGAGCTTTTGGATATTATTTTATAACTTGTTTTCACTGTATCACTCTTGCAACCACCAAATTTTAAACTTTTCATATAGTTATGTACTTTTTTCCTTAATATTATTGGATATTATTGAAATAATATTATTAGGTAGTTATCTTTTCTTTTTACTATTGTAATTGGACTGCTTCAACTGTGTTAAAATATAGGATATCAATGATATAACTTATAGCATGTTTTTAAAAATTATATATATATATATATATATATATATATATATATATATATATATATATAATTTTAATAATTATTATAATTTGATTATATTTTTTACTAATAATGGAAAACACATAATAAATTTAATTGTTAACCTATATATGAATGGTTATATAATTGAAAATTATTATTGCGTTTACCACACAACACCATTTTTAATGTTTCTTTCCTTGTGTTAATTCTATATATTAAAAATATTATTGCTTTTTTTGTTTTATAATTTTAGTAAGTATATTTCTGTGTATATAAATACAGAAAAAAAATTAAGCTTTATTTAAAACTGATTTTATGATGTTATAACTGACACAAGACACTTTACTTTGTTTTATTATAAACAAAAATTGAAAGAGAGCAGATTTTCAAAAAAATCACGTTTATATTTTAAAGATTTCTAAATATTGTTACTGATTAATTTCTGAGTCTTATTTTATACATATTTATTTCGTTTTCCTTTTTCCAAATATACACCAGGTGTCTCAAAAATCCTTGGACCCCAGGATATAACACATTTTTAACTACCCAAAGTTTCACATGCACACAAACAAACACACACGCACAGAGATAGAAAAAATTGTATAGTTGCTTTACATTAGGTTCTTGAAGTACCTTCAATTTTACAATTTTAATAAACACATATTTATGTTTCAAATACGTAGCACACATATATTGGTGAACCAACCCATTGATTGACACTTCATTGAACATATGGGTGATGTTGTTTCACTGATTCTTAATATCTGGGGATTTTTCTAGTAAATTTTATTTTTACTAACTATACAGGAAGTAATGTGATAGGGGTAAGTCTGCCATGTGAATTGTCTCAAATTTCTTGAAATTACTCATTTCTGAAAGAAAATACAAATAATCTAGATTGTTTCATTTGATATATATCATGTTGCTCTATTACTGGAACCAATAAAAACATTTATAAAGAAACAACAAGTGTTGTACGAGTCTGAGTTAATAAAAGATCCTCCAGTTTGGAATCCAACTTTCAGTAAGTGAAAGAGAGTGTGAGGATTCTTAGCATACATATGTGTAAGGTCTGAGAATTAACAAAGTAACTTATTTAAAATCTAGCTTCATCCACTTTAGTTTTGGGTATATTATTGACATGGCCTTATAGGGTACTTACTTCAAATAGAGTTTTCTGTATATAATGGGCAAAACTCTTGCACTATGTCTTCGTATAGGTACTATTTATTCAAATCATTGTTAGCGTTGTGAACAGCAATTCATGATACTCCCGCTGTTGTGAAAAACACTGTAATGATTTATAGAGAGACAGCAACAACCTTATATTCAAATTGTATCACAAAATCTGAGGTGACTAAACATGGTAGCCTTTTTTTCTATCTATCTTTTACACTTCCTGTAGCAAGCAAAAAATTGTATTATACCATAAATACTCGTCTTTGCCTAATTTATGTATGTTGGAAAATTTCCCTGAATATTTTAACACATTTGTGATAATATTTAGAAATAAAGTTTCCCTCCTAACAAAATTACTTTCTATGTGATATCATAACTGACTGTCTACCTATGCCCTCTTACGGTGAATAACCTGGTGACCAATTTTCTATTCAGTGTTGTATTTTAATACTGTCCGTACATGTCACAACCAAAGATAAACCATTTTCTGTTGCCCTTTCACTGCAAGCAATTTTTCAAAATTATAGTTTGAAGACTTTTGAAAAATAATTATGAAATTACAGAAAGTGTTTTAAAACTTTGTATCTTCTTCAGACATCAAGAACATCACAACACTTATTATTTCAGTGTAATGATGTCATAAGAAAAGTTTAAAAAATAATAAACTGTCAGCATTTTGAAACTGGTAACAAATTATGTCTCATTTGAGTAGTTTTAGAAAACATTTGTTTACTTGTAATATGTACCTAAACTAGGTAAGCCCAATTGTTGCTTTTATAAAAAAAAAAATAATAATAATAAATAAATTAAAAAAAACAAAAAACAAAACATTACTATTAAATTAATACAATAATAATTAGTGTACTAATTTTGAACTAACTATCTTATCTATGAAGTTGTTCTGTCATAATGACTATAAAAACATCACAGTTTGATAAATAGTGTAGTAGTTACTATGTAAAATGACGTAACTACTTTAAAAACATTAGTTTGAAAATCATTAGTGAATTCATTTGATGTTATAAAATTTGTATACACAGTACAATGTCAAAATTTCCTTCAACCCAGATTAGTTGTTTTTACATATTAAAACAATAAATATTAAAAGAAATGACCAATTATGCTAATTAACCAAACATACCTTATTTGATCAAACTTTACCAGCCCTCTAAATGAAACTTGTATTGTGTTGAAATTAAACATTTAAATTTGTATTTGTCTTCTTACAATTATGTTTCAGAAATTGTATAAAATATATAAACTTTCAATTTGACATTACAACTAATATTGTCATAATATTAACACTGATATTTTCAGTCAAATGTAACATATTATTTATAATTACAAAATGAATTGAAACCTTGTACTATTTTTAGCAAGGTGTTATTTTTTATATTTATGTTATTAACCTAGGTCCATTATTATTGCATGAATTGTATTATTGTGTAACTAAATTGTTATAATTGTTTATTTTTAACTTGTGAAATATGTTCTTGTTTGTTTTAGGAAACTATAAGTCAGCAGAAACTTGGACAAATTCATAAAAAAGAAGAGCCTGTGTTAGAACCATTCCCATATAAACCTGAACCTCTACGACCAACTAAACGACATGTTGGTCCACCACCACCAAGTCCCTCGAAATTTATTAAAGGAGATTTTCGTGAAAGTGATTATGAGAGCGATTATGAGGCCAAGATACTTCCTGTTTGGCGACCTACAGAGCCTGATAATGAGAGCAGATCATTTAAGCCAGTTCGACCCATTTTAACCCCAGTTACTGGAAAATCTCAAAATGCTATTAAAACTCCAACACCTCCAACAGAATTTGATGAACCACCTCAGTTCTCAGGACCTCCTCGACCAAAGTTTCAGCCAATTGACAGACCTAAATCTCCAGCTAGAATACGGGAAGTTAAAAGTGAAAATTTAAAAGTTATTAGGCCAAAACCAGTTTCAGCACAAACATCACCTATTGAAACAATTGTTGCAACACCAGCAATAAAGCATGAACCAGATTTCATCCTGAAACCAGGTTCTCCTCCTAAAATGGATTACGCTCCTCCTCCACCTAGTTATAATATATCTGGAGCAACTCAGCAAGTTGAGACTTCAAATGTTATGAACTTTGCTGAATCCACAGCAAGCACTAAAAGAGTGGTTAGTGTACAACAAACAACTCGAGTAATTCAATTTGGCGAACAAGATAAGAAAAGACAAATATGGAATGAAAAAGAAGAGAGAAAGATACAAAGTGCACCCACTCCAACGAAATTCATTCCTGGTAACGCAAGAGAAAGTGATTATGAAAGCGATTTTGAAAGTAAAAAAATTGAGAGTAAATGGTCCTCTCAGTCGGGCTCTGTCAGTACTATGGAAGTACAAGCAGAACAAAAGAGGTTACAAAGAGTTGAAGAAATGAGAAAAAGGTTTGGTGAAACGACAACTCAGATTCCACCCCCTCTGCAGCCAGGAGAACCACCTCAATACTTGGTCTCTAGTCCTAGAATACCTCCAGCTGCATCATGTGAGTAAAATTTTTTTAACATTTATCTTAGTTTTGAAAGGATTAAACATGTATGTTTGTTTTAACTGAAATTTGTTTTGAATATATTTTAATAAAGGATACTTTTAGAATTATGTATAACCGAGAATAAGGATAAAATTGAGACCAAAATAAGTAGAGCATGTGTTAAAAATCCATGTATTAAGTAAGCATGCTGTTAATAAATCCATGTATTAAGTAAGCATGGTGTTATGCACCTAATTCAATATATATATATATATATATATATATATATATATATATATATTTACAAATTATAACATAAACATCAAAGTAGCATCTGGAGAAGCAAATGAGTATAGATTAATAATTTTATTTCTTTATAAATCATTTCAAAAAGGATATAATCATGTTAAATTTATGTCATAATTGTCATGTCATTTAATGAAATATAATCAATAAGGTAGGGTTTATTGAATATTCCTTTTGGTTCATGCAAAAAATATAAATTGTTCCTGTTTTCTAGTGTTAGATTTATAAGTATTTCATTAAAAAAAATAAATAGATATTATCTCTGACGTAATTAATATGTATACATAATTGCACTTGGCGATAACTCAGGCTGTAATATTAATTGTGTGAGATTGATTAGAAGAAATGCAGCTACTAAGTCCCCAAAATTTAGTACAAAATCTAGATCATGAGAATTTGGGGTATAATGCCTTAAAATTTATATTTCAATTTTTAAGAATTTGTAATGTTTAAATTTTACATGAGAAGGGATTTCAAATTTACTTATATTTCAATCATATTTGTGAGAATTACAAGTTAATTTCATAATTATTCCCAAAGACCCATTGATGAAAATTAACTGAAATATTAAAGGAGGTTTTACCCAACTCAAATTCTGCCTGTATAACTGCACTAAGCTTTCTCAAATGACATGTGATATGCTAAAATCTTGATAGGTGTCAGCCCACAAATTTTAATATAAAACATTTGAATCAAAAATTATGAAATAGGCTAGTATAGTTTTGTTATTAAACATTAAATGACATCTGTTTGATTTGGTACAGATTTAAATTAATTAAAAACTTCACTTTTCCCTGTGTAATACCTGCACACAGGTAACAACAAGTGGTTATTATATATGTTTTATTACAGTCAGTTAGTTGTTTATAGTATTAGTACAAAGTTATGTCTTGTAGATTAATAACTGAGAAAATGAGAACATAATCTCCTCTTGCAGTTGGGATTTGCATTTGTATACAAAATTTATTTTGGCTGCAAACTGTGTATATTTGAGGGGGCTGGGGCATAAGGGGTAAAAGTGACAATAATCTAG
Source organism: Aphrophora alni (assembly GCA_963513935.1). Lineage (NCBI taxonomy): Eukaryota > Metazoa > Arthropoda > Insecta > Hemiptera > Aphrophoridae > Aphrophora > Aphrophora alni. Next base: position 56,664,146 of record OY740766.1, read on the forward strand.
TTTAGACAAAAAATGTTCTCAAAGTTTATTTGTGATAGAAAATTATGGAAAAGTTAGAAAATACCTATAATTTCACAGACTGTAATTTATGGTTATATAAAGTTTAATATAGTGTAATAAATATTAATAATAATTAATAATAAATAATTAAGCCCAAAGATAACCCTTTTTATTACATATTATTATCTAAAATGAGGTTTCCACTTAAACTCCTAGTGCTCCAAATATTCAGAAGATTTAAAAAAAAGGACACAAATGAAAATGAAAGCATTGTTTATTACACAAAAGTATTGTCATGTGGGTGTAGATTTTGTACACTATAATGATTATTAAACGAATATACATTGTGGATTTTTTTACAAAATGGTAACTATTTTTTCATAAAAAAAAGTAATACAAAAGTTATGGAAGAGTAAAATAGTAAAATTTGACAACTTTTACTATTGACAAAATTTGACAAAAAGGTAACATTCCTAAATTAATATTTTTTTTTTAAACTCATTTGTGTAACTATAACTAGTTAGAATAAGACTCATACAAACGGTTAAGCTCATCATGTTCAAAATTGATGTCATGAAGTTTATGTTCAGCTTGTTGCCTGGATGCTGCCCTGAGATTGGTGTGGTAAAGAGTTATAAAACTCATGATGCACTGTAGGCACAAATGGCAAGAGGTCCTTTAGGTTCTTGAATTTTAAGTATTTAATCTTTTGTTCGTTCTGTATTGGGTATCAGTTCGGGCAGCTGGAGGTGCTCTTGACCAGATTGGAGGGACTTCAAGTTCAGTTTAGAAAACTCTGAAAGATCATTAAAGTTGGTTTTAAATAACATTGTCTATGGTTCTTGTTTTTAAAATGGAGCCACGCCATCTTTCTTATCTAGTCACAGAATCTTTAAAATATTGCTTTAGTAGGCCTACATCAAAAGTAATAAAATCATCCTGTTTCATCCGCACTACCATGAACTTTTTATTAGTTTTTGCTACAACATTCACCTAATCTTGGGGAACAAAAATCTGTCTGTCATTGAGCTTCTTAGCTTTTTCAATTAATCCAAAGTTCTGGTCACACTCCATAAAGGAGTGCCCAGAAAAAAAGAACTTGTGATCTACAGTTTGAATATTTGTGTTGTGAACAATGTACAGCCAGAATTTAGCAATGAAACGGCTTTTATTCTGACCACCTGCATTGTCCCTGTATGATGTGAGATGAGTTACACTGTTGGGTAGACTCTTTATAAACAAAAAGTTATAAGTTCAAAGCTGTCCATAATAAGCTCATGAGAAACTTAAAACAGGTGATGACAGCATTTTTCGTAGATCAAAACATACTGCAACATAAGTTGAGTCATTTTTTTGCAACTTCTCTTACATTATCTTTATCTTGTTTGACACTTCGGCTCTCCAGAGATGAAGCTCCTTTTCCTTTTCCTTTGCTTTCACTTTTGCTTCTTCTTGGCCATGGTCTATAATTGTCTGTAATTTCACACACATGACTGCACATGTCAGTGAGAGCATGGTAGAAGCTCAAGTTGAAGCAGTTATTAAAAATATGCCTATAAAAACTTTCCTTTATAGGTTGGACTTCATTACCTTTATCTTGTTTGGCATTTCGACTATCCAGAGATGAAGCTCCTTTTCCTTCATTACTTTCACTTTAGCTTTTCCTTGGCCACGGTCTATAATTGTCTGTAATTATTCACACATGACACACGTGTCAGTCAGAGGATGGTGGAAGCTTATGTTGAATCAGTTATTAAAAATATGCCTATAAAGATTTTCCTTTACAGGTTGGACTTCATTATCTTTACAACATTCACAGTAAAGGAAATAAAGTATTCTTATATTTAAATTAGGACTTAAATATTTACGGTCAGGAGCTTGGTGCCTTGAGTAGTGTAGCTTGTGTATCAGGGAAATGAACTTATTTGTTCTTTCACTAACACAACAGACACTTCAGAAGTTTTGTTTCCCGGTGTTTTTTGACCCCTCTTATATTTAACAGGTACGGTGTTTCATCAAATGTTTTGACAAAAAACTGTTTACAAACCCTGCAAGTTCATATTGGAACCAATAGACTTCTGTCTAAGTGGCTGGTTTTTATCTTTTCTAAATGAAAAAGAATCTAAGAGTAACTGAAGAATTTAAAAAAGAAGACTCCAGACTATAGTCAAATATATGTTGGCGTTTTTGTTCACTTACATTAATATTACACTTAAATCTACATTTACGATCATACAATTTTACGGGCTTTCCTCAATGAAATTTTCTTTTCCTGTCTGTATACTGTTTACCTTCACTGTGAAGAGTTTGGCGTTAAAGCCTTTTCCATTCTTTCATTCGTTCAATTTTCTTCCTAGTGAGTTGTCGAGTTTCTTCCTGAACTTCATCATTTTCTTCACTATATTCATTACTACTACTTGTTAATTCAAAATTTGGGTCCTTATCACTGTCATCTAGAAGAAATAAAGAAGAAATTAGACTTTTTTATAGGGTATCTCATTAATTTCAGTTTATTTTTTATTTTATATGTAGAAATAACTTTGGTAAATATTACAATAATTGTGGAAAATGGGACTTTTAGTATGCAAATTATTTATTTAAGTCATAAATTTCAGGAAACTTAAAATTATTATTTTGAACATTAGACTAATCTATTACAATATTATTACTATTTAGTTTTCTACATCCAATCAGGAACTTCAAAATATAGTATTTAAAAAATTGTCCAGTGCTATTTTATAGGCCTATTCTACAAACTCAATACATCATAATGTAGGCCTTGGCCTAATTGTTACCACAAAATACTGGAAGCCTGCGTAAATATTTTTAGGTCAGATTATATTATTGAACATTGAAAACTATTGGTAAATATAAATATTAGTCTACAAAAGATAATTTTGTTTATTTATTTTGTTGTATTATATTTTTAAATTAAGGTTTATACAGAAATCAAAAATATAGGCTACATACCTATAGTTATAGGTTGAACTGTCTGCATCATCATGTAACAATTTCTTTATTTCAGAATTAACGACATTCATTTTTTAAAAGTAAAACATAACTAAATTAAACAACAAAAATATAATCAAATAATAAACAATAATAACACACTATTATTCTCCAGATAATAAGTTCAGGGAATCTATGTTCTTATAACAATCATTAACATAAACGATTGTAGGAATGCAAGAGGTGCCAATGTATCCTTTGTGCTCTAAAGTGAAAAGCTGTTTTTTTTTTTTTTTGTAATGATTGTTTTACTACTAGTTAGCAGCACATACTAGAGATATATTCTTTGTGCACCATGTGACAACTCGCTAATAGCCAAATATTTCAAATCAATGAAATTTGAAGAATTTCATTCATTCAAAAGTGCAGCAGACGGATAGCGGTACCAAGCGGAGGAAACTGATGACATCATACGGCCTAAATTAAACAAACGTTTTGGAAGAATATAGCGACATCCTACGATTACCAGACTTGAAATAGAATTCAAAATATTCCAAATTATCTCCCATAATTTTATTTTCAAACCCCAAATCAAAATTCAAAGGATAACTAAAGTTATCAATAGTTTAAAGCAGTCTTAATTTCAAAGTCATTCATAAAAGCCTAGATTAAACCGAGCATGACCTCCTCAAATGCGAGATTATTAATTAACAAAACAACATATCAAAATTCAACCAACACCGGTAGATTCCTCATTAAATTTCCTTTCAGAAAACTCATCCAACCTTATACATAAACATTCATACAATTCATATCAGTTTCGCAAAGCTATTGATGTGGTACAAAAACGAATACTTTAGTTGGACAATGTGACGTCAACGCTAAGTCATGTCCACTGACGTCATCTCAGTGTATTCTTGTATCTAATTTGAAATGTCATTCGTTCTGTATTAAATATGCAATTTAATAAGTATTAAATAATTAAGTTATGGTAAAAGAAGTAATATCACCGTTTTCGTTAGATAGTAAGGAGCTAAAAATGTTATAAAATAATTAGATTACATGTAGTAAGATTTAAGAATTGTTCTATATTAATGTTAATAAATAACTAATATTAGCATAATTCATTGAGTGCATTTAAGAGGTAATTAAGTGCAGTAATATAGAAGGCACGGAAAAATTGTAGGGGGGTCTAAGCATTGCATTTTGGGAATCGGGGAATTGTTAGGTCAGATTTTCAAGGGAGCAGACGTGCATACTATCACTACTAGACTTATCCAAAATGTGACTTAGCTGGAAGTAGATGGGGCCAGATATGATTCAAAGAACCGAACACTGATTTATTAGAGAAGCACAAATATTATGGATGACCCAAGAAGGGCATACAATTATAGAAACCTACAAATTGGTGAGACCAAACCATTTTGTATAACCTAACTTGTGAACATTTTTTTCTTGAAGTCCATCATCTATTGAACATAATGATTTTAATAATTTTCAAATAATTAATATCTCTATTGATCCTATATAAAGACATCAGAATTGACTTGATATTTCTTATATAATTTTCATTAAAATAAAGAGAGACTATTGTAATATTTTGTGAATGGAAGTGAACTTCTAACTGATTTAACATTTCTTTTAATAATTTCATATAACTAAAATAAAGACTATTAATAATATTAGTTGAACTGAAGTGAACTTTTATTTTAAACAAAAGAGACCAAAACTAGACTTGAACAATATAGGTTATATAATTTCTTATAATATAAATTTCATGTCATGTCAATTAGGATTAACACTTCAATCGAAAGACAAAATTTGTAACACTCACCGAGAGACCCGGTCTCCCAGACCGGGGATTTTGTATTTGTTTTGTTTTTTATTGTATATTCTTATTTAGATTTTTTATGGGTTCTTAGTGTTTGCTAAATTGACTTTTGTATAATTTTTCTTTATGAATCATATTTGGGGAAAAATAAAACGATTATACTAAATTCAAAATATTTACTTACATGAAAAAAGTGAACCAGAATACATAATTTACATTGTATTATGAGGATTTATTCATGAGAATGAGTCCAACACAGTAAAGTCACTGGACACAGTCGGTGGCACAGCCAATGCACATTTTTTTGCTGCATTCCAGACAAATTGGTTGAGAACATTTGACGCATGCATACTGGGTTTTCCTCTTCTTCTCCCAAGGACACTTACTGCATGTCTTCCTTTTGTTCATTTTGTCGGTGAGGAACCCCGCAGGCCGTTCTTGATCTTCTCCGAGCTCAATACAGCCCTTACTTCTTGGTCTTCTCCGAGATTTATGATGACAGCCCTTACTTCCCGAGGGAGGTTTTTCTATAGCAAGGCGCTCTATCCACAACGGTTCAACCAAATCTCGCGCTAACTTCTTGATGAACTCATGTCAGCTGATCACTGGCGAATTTCGATAGCTGAGGTAGATGATGTAAGAGTTGACGCTACCAATATTTACCATTCGGTAAAAAACAGCCAACGGCCATCGCCTTGTCCTCCTATTTGAACTATAGACAGCGCATTTCATGTCGATCAGATCGACACCACATTTGGTCTGATTATAGAAGCAAATTATTTCTGTTTTTTTTTTTTTTTTTTTTTTTCTTCCATCCATATCTATTATGTGGTGCATCGATGAGATCAAGATCACCGATTTTTTTTTCTTTTTGGAACATAGGAAACAAGAGTGGTTTTATCATTGAATGCGTGGTCAGCAGAGCCCACGGGTCTTTTAGAGTGAGGTAGAAACTCTGCAGGAATTATGAGTTTGTCCTTCCGCATAGTTCCTACAAACTAACTATGCGAAATAATTAAAATATTAAAAAAACAAATAATAAATATTATTATTTAACTAATAAATTTCATTAATTTATTAGTTAAATAATTGATTGACAATTAATTACTAATAAATTAATAAAATCAGACCAAATGATTAAATTGACAACTAAAAATAATTCAACTTGCTAAATCATTTATTATTTAAATATCTTGGAATTACTTGGAATATCATTTGTTATTTTAAGTAAATGTATAACTTAATGATTGTAATGATGTACATTATCTATCATTATCCACACAATAGATAATATGTACATTATCTATTGTGTGGATAATGTACAGATGTGTACGTCTGTTGGAAGACGTGTTTCAACATTATCCACGTCTTCCAAGTTCATCCACAGCTTCAATGGATGAAAAGTAATTGTCTGCAGTAATGTTCTTGTTTGAACGCTGAATGGGTTTACAAAGTTTGATCAAACTTTGTGTTGGTTTCATCATTTCATTTTCTTTTTCTGTTAGCCCATGGCCATCAGAACCTGCACCTGAATATATATATATATGCATTGTAGAGGTACGATGTTTTTAAATCACACAGGCACATTATTTTGATGACATATTTTTTTGGTTTTTTCGGCATGTACACTTTAAATGTTTTTTGGTTTTTTCGGCATGTACACTTTAAAATGAACATCTCCCTCTAAAAGGAACCAACATTTCATCGATTGTCATATATTCAGATACAGAGAATGATTTTGTTGAGTTCTCAATGAACAATTGAAATATTTCAGAGATAGCAGCTGCTTTGTCTCGTGATTTCCTCTCCAACTGAGTGGTGACATCATCGAATCTCAAGCATGACGTCAAAACCTCAAAGTGATTTCCTGACATGGTTGCAGTGAAAAATGGACGGCCAGTTATTTCCTTTGAAAACAGGGACTCCATCTTCTCGTGAGACGATTTGAGAATACTACTGTAGAGAAGTAAACCAATGTATGCGTTTATTTCAATTACATTAGTATTTTGGTAATTAACTTTTTCGGTATTGGGGCCTAAGTTTCCTCTAACAGATGCCAGCTTGACGTTTGTGTGCTGCACGATCATGTCAATGAGGTTTTCACTAAACAACAATTTCCAAACACTCACTCTGTCTGGACAGTCTCCAAGGGCTCTTGAAGTTCCTGTCAGTCCAGGTATTCTTCTGACAATGTTACTTGCGGGTGTCCAAATATGTGTACATGGCTCCTCGGTTGTCCAGTAAAACGGAGGGCCACACCCGTTTTTGCGCAAATGCCCAAATACATATTTTGGTAGACGACGCTATGGAATATCTTGAGCATTTGCAGCAGGCTCCTCTTCAATTTCAGATGACGAGCTGTCACTTTCATCCGTTATTTCAGGAACAGTTGAACGGGGCTCTTCTAAAAGAAAGTCTGGATCCGCATCGGAGTCGTCTACAAAGTCATCTTCCTTACATTCGTCACTATCATCTAACTCTTCATTCAACATTCTAGAGATACGGTCAACAAAATTCTCCTCATTTGCACGCACTTGCCTTGAAACTGTACGTTGTCCTCTACTTAAGTTCAAACTGGAAGTAGATGCCTTATCCATTGTAAATATACATATATTTATCCAACAAAATTAATAAATAAAACTATAACTAAGAAAAAACTAATGTACATAAACAGAAAGACCTGGTCTGAGAAGCATGTTCACCGTAACGCTAACCGAAAGACACGGTCTGTAGGACTGCCTAGAGTTTCACAATGCACTTGTCACTTTGCACTGAGCAAACAAAACATCCCAATAATATAATAGGTGTACAAAGGAAGAGTAGGGGGGAAGCTATTGTGACCTTCAGACAGCTCGGCCACCCAGTGTTGCAACACCACACAAACAAATATCCCCAAGGTGCCTGTCAGACCGATCTTTCGGTTAAAGTGTTAAGAGTAGTTATAGATATGTGTATATAATGTAATGTATACATATTGTATAATGTAATGTATGTTTATTGTAATAATTGTTTGTGAGGTGACTGGGAAGTGCCGGCGAAAAAAAATTTTTCCCGAGATTAAGAACTCTCTTACTCATTGTAAGAAAGTAATAACTAATTAATAAAAGTAATTAATATTATTATTTTATTTTTTTAAATATCCAATATTACTAGTTTGAATATTATTAAATATTACAAGATCAGTTTATCTAGTCAATAAAATAACTTGTTTCTGTGATTTTTATATACATGTCTTATTATTTCAAGAGTTAATTTAAAGATTTAGAATTTTATAGATATTAAAGTATTTCAACCAAAAAATGTAAACATATAATAGCTGCCCATTTATGCAGTAAACTTAGATTATTATCAAAATCCATTTATACCCCTTGTGCTCTATACCCCTCATTTATTCAAATTTGTTAAATAGTTATTTTTATATTAATACAGATGCAGCTTCGAAACATATGAATGAAATGACACATACTTTTAAATCCAAAGCTCAGCAGTTTGTTTCTGATATAATGACAGATGTCAAAACTTCTGGTCAAAATGGAGTCACCCAAGATAAAGGATTACTAAAAAAATCTGGAGAGAGTGATGAGCCTCAAGCATATAGAGAAGAGTCTAGACTTTCAGAATATGGCAAGTTGAAGACATTTTAACATTTTTTTTCTAAAAATTACTTTATACAGAAATAATTGAACTGTATATTTAAAATTTGTTTTTGGCATTTAGAGAGTGTTATGTTTCCCTTTATGAAGTACAGGAACATTTAATATATGATGATTTCAGCAGCGTTCTGTCCTAGAAAGTTAAAAGCGTGTCACTGATAGTCTATGTACAATCTTCACATGAAGACCACTGTTTTTTTGTCAGCTGCTACCAGAATATTCTTTAATTAAACTTTTGGTATTCCTGAGAAAGGAGCTACATTGAAATAAAAAACAAATTAATTATCCATTCAGAAATACCATAGTAAAATTAGGATGCAAATGACAAAATTTATTTTATGGTTTTTCTTCTTCTCCCCCTTTTTTAAAATTGACTGTCAGGCCTACAGCCTAAACGGCTGAAGTTATTTTAATCTAAAACAATTTTTTAATTTAAATCTAAAAGTTATTTTAATTAATTTAGGTGGTTGTATGTACTTTTTGTGTATATATTGAATTTAAGTAATTTTCATAAAGAATAAACATTTTCCACAATCCACATTTCAATAGTGAATTTCATATTTTGGGGTACAGAAATAAATACATCTTTTGTTTAAAAATGTAAATTTAAAATGTTTTGTGTAGTCAAAATTGAAAGTGTAAACTTTTTTCTCTTCCATAACTTGGAAATGAAGGTGTTTTGATAAATTATGTATAAAATATTTTTTACTGATATTCCTGGCAAAAATAATTTCAATATGATCCTAATTCTCTAAATGTCTCCGCCAAGTTTGTTTTAGCAAAAATTTTAAAACAAAACAGTACACATTTTAAATAATTCATGCCATTTGACTAAACACATCCCTAAAATTTTCTGATTAGCTGCTTCCCTTTTGTTATTACTATTAAATTAAATTGGCTTGTTTTAATTAAATATTGTTTTATGCAATGTACGAAAATGCATTTAATTAAAAATAATACTTGTGTTAAACAACGTATTCTGTTTAATTTAAATTCAAATATTATTTTACTTTGTATAAAATGCAAAACATCAAACTTTTATACACAGTTTTGGCTTTAGTCAGATTTAATCAAATTTAATTGTTGACCACTGAATAACCTAAACAAAACCATGTAAAAGAAAATGTTTTTGGTATAAATAGTTAAAATTGCAAAATAAATACTGACGTTCATCTATGAAAATTTGATAATGGGTATAATATATATTATAATTACTATACATTATGTGAAAAGTGTAATAATTATGATAAATAATATCGGTTTTTGGATTTTTGGAAATATCTGTTTTAAGTTTTTTTTTTGAATTTAAAAATTGTATTTAAATGAAATATTTGTCAATACTTAATATTTTTGAATATATATTATTGCTCATTTCTCAAAACAGTTTACTGATTACTACTGAAATTAAAATCTAGTTGCCATGAGTACGGTATGTATGGAAAAATTGTATGAATACAATTGAATAATTGACTTGAATGTTGGTTCGTACGTAATTTCAGTTATAACTAACAACTTTATGGTGCATTTATAATAATGTTTTTTCAATAAATTTATTTTTATTGATAATGCAGGAACAAAACACATAGACCCTGACACAGGTTTAATATATTTCAAATACGATTTTGGATATGAGTTTGGTATCGTACTTCCTGGAGAAACAAAGCCTGGTGAGAAGAAAACTTTCACACCATCAAAAAGAGAGGAGGGTAGTATTGATTTTCCAGTTATTCATGAAAAAACACCAACGAAAAAGACCTCCCAGTTGAAAAGTGTGAAATGGGAGCCGACATCTGAAAGTGAAATGTCTGATATTGAAGGTGAATCCAGCAGACGAAGAATTATTTCTGGACTTCAGAGGCAGCCTCATATTCTCATACCTCGAAGAACTCCTAGTCCACACTCATTGACTCCTAGTGTGCAGTCTATCTCACCATATCTACCTCCTGGACAAGAATCTGCAGGTGCTAACTTCGTGTGAAAGCAGTTACTAATGCTTTGTAAATCTTTTTGCTTCGTTTTCTCATAGTATCTAATACTATATTGCTGTATTTTTATATGAATTACTCTCTCTCTGACTGTCCTGCTCTACTCATTTTAATTTATTATGCTTTTGTTGTAACCATAGTCTAACATCCTCAGTATAAAAACTAAATAATACTTCTTTTATCATATTCATTTAAACATATTTATTAAGTATTTAGTAATCTCAATCATACAATGCGTTTATTCCCAATCCTATAACATTAACCAATTTTGGAACACTGTTTGTCCGTCCTGTATGGATAATGGTATTCGATACTGATATTCGTCAGTTTTCGAATATGCGATTGTAATACGAGAGATGACACAAATCTCTGACGTTATATCTCGCTCACGTCACACATCAAACCAAGTAGTAACTCAACTTAGAGACCCAAAAATGTGAAATGTTACAGAATGTATTGTAAATAACAATAAATGGGAATTTAAAATACAATATGGAAGTGAAGCGTTCATCAACTTTAACCCTCCATCTGGCAGATGTTAATTTGTTTTAAATTTTTCGTTTGTTTAAAAATTAATAAAATATATTATTTGTATACAAAACCTAACTTATAAGACATCATTTTTCTCAGAAAGATGCATAGAATTCATCTATGTAATAATTTTTTTTTTTTTGAAACGGTTTTGGAGTAAGTATGTTACTTGTCAAAAACGAAGTTATCATTTTTCAGGAAAAACCTGTATCATCCAAAATCAAAAGCTTACCACATTTTTCTAAGATATACAAAAGTTTTGTGTAATATTTTTGAATATATTTAGAAGGAAAAAAAAAAAAAAATGTTACATTTTCAAAATTTAAAAAAATAGTTTACGAAAAATGTTAATTTCATCATTATATTTTCAAAAATTCACCTCAAACAGTAATATATATCTTTTACACAACTTCTATATGTCATTATATTCAGAAAGGTGCATAGAGTTTAGCTGTGCAGTGAAAAAAAAATGTTAGATGCAAAACATTTGGAGTTTTTTGGTCAAATACCAAAAAATCGAAGAGTAACGAAGCAGAAATTTCACAGAAATTGTAATCAATAACATACTAATAGATTTTTCGGAAATTTTACAACGATTACTAGAGATTTGTAATATATTTGTGAATATATTTAGGGGGAAAAAATAATAATTTGTTACATTTTCAAAATAAAAATGACGATTTTCGCTAAAAAGTGATATCTGACGCTTGAGGTTAGGTTTTGACACCTCGACAATTTATGCGTAATTAGTAACTTTCTAAAGCTAGGCCTAAGACAAAATCATTAGATTTCACTAAAACAACATACTTTACAAAGAATAACACACATATTCATTTGTATAATCAAATAAAACACTTTATATAAGAAAATTTGGTTATAGCCTAAATTACAGTTTTCCTTTTAGGTTATGACAAATATAAACCTTTCACAAACTAGAAATTCACTAAAAACATAAACTTTAGAAATAAAAACACATATATTGTAACTTGTATACAAAATATATACAATTTGTATAAACAAACCTTCAAAATAAAATAAATATGTATTCCCAAAACAATATGCGCTACGTCATTTGTTACAGTATTTACATCTCACCATTGCGTATGTTCCGGGATCAAAACAAAACCTTCTAACTAAGTATTGCCTATATCAAGTGGTACCAACTTATAAAATTTAATTTCCTCTACAACATAGTGTAAAGAACGAATACGATTTCTGACATAACAAAATGGATTACGCCATTTCGTAAACTGCACCGAATGCCAAATGAATTTCGTCCTGTCAAGTTTCTTCTATGGTCAAGTGGAAATATCTCTGGATCTGTGAGATGCAGAAAATTTTGTAATCTACGGTTTGAAAGAGAAAGATGTGATCTATAGAACAGTGTTTTGGTCAACCCATTTGACAGAAATATAGATTTGTAATCATATCGGGAAAAATGGCGTCGCGTTTACGAAAAGGCGCAGAGTTTAAATTTATGATTTTACGCATCAAAAATATGCGACCTTCACCAATTTTTGGAATATTACTTATAACGTTTTGTGGTATTTTTTTTGCATGATTATGCATCTACGGAACATTAGTTTTCCAACGGTATTTTATTTCTTGCGATAAGACGATTCTAAGTGGGCGTAATGTTGAATTGCAAAAACTGTGTTTTAGAGTCGGTGAACTAAACCATATGTCTCGTACCAACCCGCCAGCGGGTTGTTTGCCACGTCGAGGGTTAAAGAGCAGCAGTTTGTAGATAAGGCAAATATAATAAAGTGGTTTGAAAGGTGTATGCCTCTTGCATGTTACACTATGGTCATTTGAAATTTAGTCAACAAATATGGAAATTCTAAAAAAAATTTAGGAATTATTAAGCTAAGCTAGGTTATGAAATCCTCTATATATACCCATTTGTACCCACTTTACAAAGTTTACCTAGACACACTTCATTGATGAGTTTATAAATCAGAAGGATTGGATTGAAAGTTTTAGCAATTTATGTAGTATCTTTAATAGAATTTGTCAGATTTTATTAAAATTCAACTTTACAATGATATTAAAATGGTTGGTTTAAAAACAAATGTAAAATAGGATATTGGTTTGTAGAAAATTTTACCCATTTTTATGGGTATAACTTCATGAAATATATTCATTTTACGATTTAAAAAAATATGTTTTATATTTTATGAAAAACCAATTAAACTCATTTATGACAATTTTTATGCTTCAGTTGTGTGTATAAAATTATTACCATTTACTTGCACGCGTTTAATTTCTATTTATAAGTTCAACGTGTTAAATCTAAACTGTCATGTAACATCTTCATCATCCAAATCTAGATACAATCTTTAATGTTAAGATTAAGTTTACAGTTACAGTAAGTTGTTTGCCATTCATTTTCACACTTTTTATAATTTCAGTTTATTTAAAATGTTTTCTTTGAGTGAATCTTTCTTTTAAACAATTATAATATTTAAGTTTTAAAAAGATAAATATAAATTAGTTAAATAATATACCCGGTTGCTTGAAATGTCCCGAGACGCTTTAATAAGTTTTTAACTGATAGACATCAAAACTTAAGACTTGAAAATTTTTGACCTAATTTTTATTTCTTTTTTTTCCCCCAAAAAATACCTTTTTAATGAGATACCACTCGATTGTGGATAACATTTGAAAATTTTGAGTTGCACCCATGTCTCACCCCCCCCCCCCTTCTTTTTCATCTTTATTTACAAATTTAGTTCAGATACAAAAAATAAACCTGTAAAATTGGAGTTGTTATTTCTAAAGGTTAAAAATTTATTTAGGTTTCCCAGATCTTTTCGGACCCATGGCATATGTGGTAATAATATATTATATGTATACTTGTGTGTGTGTGTTGCAACGCACCCCCTCCGCAAAGAGAGGACTGGGCATTCCTACGGGCGCTTGCAAGACCCTACCGGGACTCTAACACTTTACTATCGACGTGGTAGAAAATGCTTCTCCTATTGCCTACCTTTCTTAGTCCCTGATAAGGCTCTTAATTTTATGTTACACACAAGATCAAATTATTTTCATCAAACTTATGCTAACACATACAAATTTTATATATATTATAAATTCACTTCTTAATCTATCTTACCTCTTTTGAAACTTCAGACTCTTTCTCAAAGAGTGTGCCCTTTGGAGCTAATCAATTCATTAAATCAAAATTTGCTCTTTTTTTAAATTTAATTTACTACTTGTGAGCACTTTCTTCTTCTTCTTTTTGAATTTAAGAATTTATTTGCATAGGATAGTTTCAATCAAAAATACAAGACAATGAAATCTTACAAATTTATTGAAATCGGCACAATTTAATTTTTATTTCAGAAAACTATGGATTTAGTAATAATCTCTTACAACAGGTTATGTCGCCTTTTCCTTCAATTTACATTAAAAGTTTCTCTTTCAAACAACTTGAAAATTCTCTATCCTAAGTAATTCTAACAATAACTAAATCTAACAATATATATTCTTAATCTAACACATTTATTTATTTACCCTTTTATTTATATTGTTCCAATCTGTTACTTGGTTTTATTGAAAATTTGACTCGAATTTATTTTATTTGATTACTCTTTACTTTATTGAATTTAAAATTGACTTTATTTTTGACTCTTTACTTTGATTTTAAAACGTTATTATTGAACTTTGTTAATTTTAGGAATTTTGGACTTTTCTCAAGTTTATTATAAAATAAAATTTATTTATTAAAAAAGCTTGATTTATGCAGTACTGTACCTTGTTTTTGTGAATTGCACAAGTCCGCTCGTCCTGATTCTGAGAGTGGTTGTGGATCCTGAAGATTGTTTCTAGAGTTGTCTCCTGTTCTAGAATCTCCCGAAGTCCTGTCCCCGTTGAATCTGCTTCCTGCTGCTGATGACGATAATTACTTGTAGGATATTTGCCGGAGTCCGTAGTAAAGATCTCTTCTAATAACCTGTTGTAGGATGTAGTGTTGTCTCCTTCAAGGCCGACCCTGCTGTTGGATATCGTTATTAACCCAGAGAAGTACTGAACACTGACAAATTATTTTTACGACGATTTCCTCTTCAGACTTAAGTAACTGTGGGTAATCCTTCCTGGAGCTGGTACGAGACTGATGAATTAACTTGTTGCAAGTCAACTCGTCGAAGTTTGAGCTATACAGTATAGCCAACTTTTCTGATTTTTGTTCTTTTTTTTATTTCGCGATTTATTTAAGTTTCTATATGTTATTTTAACTATTTATGAACTCCTCTTGGCTTATCCTTACACTATTTGGCTATCTTCACTACTTTAGATTAATTATTTCTATTATTTTTAGTTATTTTAGTTTAATTGTTTGTTGTTAAATTTGGCTCGGGTTGGTAATCTACCCCTTCCTTGCGGCGAGAGTCTCTCATGCGCGCGACCTTGAACACATGTCTGTTCCTGAAAATCTTGAGTTTTGACTGACGATTTCTTCATTTCTTCATATCTTCCGTTCGCTTCGTTCGATTTTCTTTTTGGTGATTTCATTTTGAAGCCCCTTTCTTCCTGATGATTTTCCATCTTCATTCGAAGCGATACGACGTATATTTCTTCTTTTATGACGATTTGAAGATCTCGTGGTTTTTTCGGATTTACTTTTTTCATTTTTGGAAAATTTTGAATTCTTCTTTTTGGATGTTGTTCTTCTGATGCTGAAAGTACCAAAACTGCTTCCCTCTTCTTTCTTGCTTCATGGGTTCACAAATTACGGTACATTCTGCATGTTTGGTTATTTATGATTTTATTACTTTATTGCCTTTAATTGAATTTTGGTTTCGAGTCTTATTTATTATTAGTTTATCTTAGGGTTATGTACTGTTATTATTAGATTTTTGGTTTTATTTATTTTAAGATAGTTTTGCGTTTTATTACGTTTTATTTTGGCTATAACTTTTTATTATTAATCTGACAAGTTTATTTTCTTATTATTTATTACTAGGTTTTTCTAGCTCTACACGATGACATTATTTTATTTTTGGTTTTCGAATTTTGAAATTATAACATTGTTTATATGGGCTCTATTCCTGTTAAAACCGGAATGTTGAACATTTCCTGTCCAAGCCCGTTGACCTTGGCTCCGTTCAGCCTTGCTATGCTTTTAACTTAATGTATGTTTTGAATACTTTTCTTACTTCTACAGTTTTTATTCAATTTGATTGTAATTTTGGATTTTGGTTGTTTTCCAAAATTGTTCCTTGCGAACGGTTCAATTAAACCGTTGCTGTGTGTGTGTGTGTGTGTGTGTGTGTGTGTGTGTGTGTGTGTGTGTGTGTATCATTAATTTTTGAATTCAGTTTTCATGTTCAAATAATATCTGAAATATTTTACTTAGTTTTATATTGATGTTTCACATAACATAATATACATTTGATGAATATCATCAGTGGTTTATGAAGATTTAACTTTTTTTAAATGATATATTAATAATAAATTATCTTTTATATTTAATTTCAATTTTAGTATGTATTTTTTTCCATTTACTCAACGTTTTCCGACAAATTAAGAAAATTAAAAACAAAATTATTAATGAAAGTATTTTGTTTTAATGAAAGTATCAATTTGAAATTTTCGTCATTGCTTCAATAACTTTTATATTTTGTCAATGAATGGTTTTATCTTAGGAAACTAATAGCTATAACTTTTCAATATGCATTTGAGTACTTTGTGGAGAACAATATGCCAGGAACATAGAAAGCTATTATTGGTAGTTACGAAATTAGAATTATTAGCTACTAAAACTTTCCATGTGGTAACCCCACCTCATCCGATAAAAGCCTAATCTCACTCTAGCCTTTACAAATGTAAAGATTTGTTTATTATTTTTTTATTTATATGTTTTTTAAAATAAATGGTTTTTTAGTAATAATATTAGTTTGAATTATCTAAATTTATTGAAAGTCAGATAGTTCCATATATTAAAAATATATATATATATATATTGATTTTTGTATTGCAGCTTCTTAAGTTCTTAATAATTAATCCAAGCATTTATCTTCTCCACCAATGTCACACAAAGTGATTGCATTCTAGGTGCTTATAGTGTCAGTTATATTATAAAATATATTCATTTTGGAAAGTTGTCTTAGATTGCTAGGCAACTTAGCTACCACGATTAAGTTATGTTGCTTTAAATGTGTCGACTACTGAATTTATTATTATTTTAAAATAATTTAATCATATTGAGAATTATTATTATACTATGTTTTAGTATCGCCAGGAAGTTCTTGGTTGGGAGGACAGAGCCCATTACCTGGACATCATAGCACACCTGTAGTTGTAAATTCTGCAACATCATTTGAGCAACCTAGAAAACCTCCGTTCTTTATCACTGTGAGTTTTGTATTATTGTAGAGTTTATTAAAAGTTATAATTTTGTCTTGTTGGAACTGGATTTTGTATGAAAGACTGAGGATAGAGGTAATATTGTTTAGATTTCAGAAGGGCTTTGACAATATGTGTATTTAGTAGGAAATGACGTGGTAGGAGTTAAAGAGGAGTTTGTCCGAGAGGATCAGCCCTCAGACAACTAATGAGGTAGAGTGCTATTGGGATCAGCCGACAAACCACTCAGATGTTGGAACGTTCGTTCTAGAGGGATCAGCCTTCAGACAGGGAAGTCCGTGCTGCCGCAATCAGCTGACACACAACGGAGGAAATGTTGTCCTGAGGGGATCAGCCCTCAGACAATGAACGGGGTATCCATGATACCGGGATCAGCCAACAGACCACGGAAGGAAAGACAGTTAAGGAATAATAAAGAAAACAAAAGAGAACTTAGGTAACATGAGCAGTGAGAGAGAGAGAGAGAGAGAGAGAGAGAGAGAGAGAGAGAGAGAGAGAGAGAGAGAGAGAGAGAGAGAGAGAGAGAGAGAGAGAGAGAGAGAGAGAGAGAGAGAGAGAGAGAGAGAGAGAGAGAGAGAGAGAGAGAGAGAGAGAGAGAGAGAGAGAGAGAGAGAGAGAGAGAGAGAGAGAGAGAGAGAGAGAGAGAGAGAGAGAGAGAGAGAGAGAGAGAGAGAGAGAGAGAGAGAGAGAGAGAGAGAGGGAAGGAGAGAGAGAGAAGAGAGAAAGAGAGAGAGAGAGAATTGCAGATAACTCTGTGAAACAGAATTTATCGTAATGATACAAAGGAGTAGTGTGTCACTAATGATACCTCCGCCCTAGTTGAAGCTATTTGTCTGCGTTTATAAGTCATCTGGGGTTGCACGCACATGTCTTCCACTCTGCACGGCCTTGGTCAGTCCAGTATTTTCTCTCTGTTGTGTGTCATTTATTTATAAGTGAGACATTACAATTGAATACAATTACATTCACAACAATTTAGCGTAACGATGCAAAGGAGTAGCGTGTCACTACATGTGTATAGTGATTATATGATTTTAATTAAATTACCATCTTATGAATAATCACCTTTGCTTATCATAAAAATCCATTATTACTATCCACATAAATGTGGATATAAATGTTTTAATAATTAATGTATAAATATTCTATCCATGTATTCGTAACCATTAATTAGTTTTAGTATTAATATGTCAGTTGAAAATTACATGTTCTCATGCATTTTTGTAATTTATTTAATGTCCCTTAACCTGTTGATGAGTGCGGCCGTTCCTGAACGTCCCAAATAGCCACCAGCTGGTTAGTAAGTATTTACAAGAAAATTGTTGTCAAGGAGTAAGAAAAAAAATTTGAAAATAGTTGTTTTATTGGTTACAAATGTATTATAATAATATCATATTGAGTTAAAAACTTGTAAGAATAAAAATTTACACTGATAAATTTTTTTACTGATAGCGGTATCCCATTGTCGGCGGCATAAAAACACCGTGGCATTGTCACCCGTCGGTATAGCAGACATACACAGACAAAAACGTTGGATGGGCCGCTTTTTTTCCACGAATCAATTTAGTATAGCCTACATTATGGAAAATATAACATTTCATTTCAGTTTTCTTGGAAGCGTGTGTTGGTTTCGTTTACTGATAGCGGTATCCCATTGTCGGCGGCATAAAAACACCGTGGCATTGTCACCCGTCGGTATAGCAGACATACACAGACAAAAACGTTTGATGGGCCGCTTTTTTTCCACGAATCAATTTAGTATAGCCTACATTATGGAAAATATAACTTTTCTTTTCAGTTTTCTTGGAAGCGTGTGTTGGTTTCGTTTGAGACGCGGTTAAATGTGTCAAAAGACTAGACAGAGGGGAATCTGTAAAAAAGCTTTGTAGTGTTTAATTTTTCATGTTTGATGTATAATATACGTAACATAATAGAATGATACAAATCACTTATACTAGACAAGGAACATAGGCACAGGTGTGTGTAGGGGGGAAACAACCGCGGAGAAGACGATGCCACCGCCTACATTTACGCGCATGGTGAATTCTCCTGAAACCACGCCCCCTGGCCCCTGGAGTTGTCCTGCTTTACAATTGTGAAAAACCCGATTTCATGTGTTCTTAATACTATTTCTTGTTGAATTGTGACAACACAATAAGCCATGACTAATTTGTTTTATTGCTCAGACGTAACCTAAAACGTTCCGGAACGTCCATACTCATTTACGCAATCAGCACAGAGGACGTTCAAGAACGGCCGTACTCGTTAATCGGTATTTTCCTGTACTCTTCAACAGGTTAATTTGCTGATTTATTTAGAAATGTTTTTTTTTTTTTTTTTCATTTTACTTCAAGGGAGAATAATTGAAATAAAAGAATATAGAACTTAGTAGCTTGTTATGTGTTGACATCGGCTAATTTTGATATTTGGTCATATTAGTTCTAATATCTCTACTGTTCTGATGATCAAATTTAAAGGTGCTTTTAAAACTGTTCTTAAGTCAATCTCCCTGAAGGAGAAGTTTTGGTTTCCAAAGTGTAAGGGAATTTGACA
Source organism: Aphrophora alni (assembly GCA_963513935.1). Taxonomy (NCBI): domain Eukaryota; kingdom Metazoa; phylum Arthropoda; class Insecta; order Hemiptera; family Aphrophoridae; genus Aphrophora; species Aphrophora alni. The sequence continues at coordinate 56,684,017 of OY740766.1, forward strand.
TTAGAAAATTTCAAAATTTCGAGAACTTATGAACTATCAAATTTACAGAGATTTACAAAAACGTTTAATAGAGAAATATTTGAAGTCTTTTGGGTTGCTCAGATATCATTACCAACATTTTTTTATTACCACAAAAAATAGTTAATTGCGTCAATTTTTATATACGAAAACTTTATGTCTAATATATCACAAACTAATTTTGCAAAAACCATATCCTTATACAATTTGTCAATAAAAATATCCTAAGTCAGTCCTCCTCTATAAAAGATCCAGAAGGCTTTGGTATTTTATTTTTCAACTCTTTTTGAGATACATTGTATGCTAAGTAATTACTTTTTAGACAAATAAAAATTACATTTTTTTGTCTATTCAAAAGTATGAAATAAAGATACAAAATTTGTCTTATCAAAAACATAAAGTTTTTTCTTAAGAAGCGCTATAAAGACTAAGCAAGCTGTACAGTAATCCAGTATTGTAGTAGATATAATAAAATTCGAACACAATATCTCACAAAAATTATGTTTACTTAATCAAATATGTTTCAACGACTATAATTCGACAACTATAATTCATTTAGTTATAGTTTAGTTATTGTAGTTCATGTATCACTGAGGATGGCGACTTTGTTGTTAAAACACGTTTGATTAAGTAAATGTAATTTTTGTGAGATCTTGTGTTAGAGTTTTATTCTATCTAATATTATCTCACAAGCTCAATATTTATTTACAGTATTTTAGATATTGCAAGATAATGAGTTTCTTATAAGGAGCCAAAATCATTTCAATTTGAAACACAAATTAGTTTGAAAAAACATTTGGCATCTTTTTTTATATTTACACCAATTTTACTAATCTATAGTTAAACTAGGAGTAAAGGATTATAACTACAAAATCCACCAGTCAATAGCTTATTTTATTGTTTTTACTTTTTCACATATACATAGTAAAGGGGAATTTATATAATGGGTGAAAACATCATTATTAATAAAGCAGTTAAGTTTTCATGGAAATATCTGTTTTGAGGTCTTCTTAGCCAAAAAAGAGGTTTTTGGATCTGTTACCTGTTTAGTGCCCTAGAGCCCAAACAAGTGGATGATTTTTATCAAATTTGGCATATATGCTTAGTTTGGTCTTATTTCAAGGTATTTCTTTGATATCTCAACATTTGGGAAGTAGTTGCCATAATACCAAAACTCTTTAATGACTTTGATAACATTTTGCTTAAGTGTAGCTTCTTTGGATCCAAACAAATCATATTGGTCACCATCTCACCAAAAATGTGATTTCGGGAGTTATCGGTAAACTTTTTTTTTTTAATTGTTCAATGAGGTCTTATAATAAACGTAATTTCTCAAAATTGTCTCTACCCATTTCGTTCAAACTGTTGTGAGATGTAAATAACCTAAATGACGTCAAATCGCAAGTTTAAATAATTTACTGTTTATGAATAATTGATACAAAATTAAAATAAACTTTTACTGTTATCACTAAACACTTGATAAGATTAACACTTAGGAAAGGTTAATGGCACAATTGTACGGAGCTTAGGATTGACATAAACACTTTTTTTTCTAATTTTTGTTTTAATTTCTCAAAATGTCAATAATCAGGACTTCTATACCAAGGTATCCCCCAAAAGAAATACAGGAATATAACTCATTTATAATGAATATTAATTTTTTTTTCTCATGTGTAAAGTAGTTGAAAACATTCTTGGAGACACTGCAATACATTTTATTTAGGTTAATATCTTCTTTTGTACTTGTTTGTTTAAGGAACACTAGTTCAATGTTTTTGCACCATTTATTAAAGTATACCTGTTATGGAAAAGTTATAAATTTTTATATTTAATTTTTATTTAACTCCAACTGTTCTTTAAATTACAATGTTAGGTCTTAATAAGATGTATATTTATTAATTAGGAACGTAACATTTTAATTTCCAGCCTTTGCGAGATATAGCTTGTATGAAAGGTCAGACTGCAAGGTTTGAGTGCATAGTACAATCAGAACCTTCTCCAAACATTCTTTGGACTAAAGATGGACGAATCATAGAAGAAACTCAAACTCATAAAATAGAGTACAGGAATGGTGTCTGCAGACTCTCATTACATCAAGTTATGCCATGTAATAATATCAGATAATTACGTATAATAGATTATTCTTAGATATGGACATTCTCGCACATTATAAGTCAATGATTTGCTAATTATGCCATTTTGAATGCATTTTGTAATTCTTTTTTATTACCCTTAAAGCAATTAGCCTCACTTTGTGAGCAAATTTTAACTTTTTCAAAACCCTTTCTTTTAATAATTATTATCTGATTTTATTTTTATTTATTTGTTAGAGGCCAATAAGTCATTTACAAGGACTTATACTCTTCACGCAGGGTCATGAATTAACGATTGGTGTACTAATTAAAATTACTCACGGAGTCTAAGTTCCTGAAATACATACATATTTATTTCTGAAATATGTATAAATTTATAGGTGAAATACATACAAATATAATATTTTTTTAAATCATAGTGAAATCTAGATAAGAAACCTAACTCATTTAACATGTTTAACTTGTACATAACTAAATCATTTATTGTCAATGTAATCCCTACAATTTAAAATATTGTCAATAAAAACATTATTTTTATTAAATTGTTCTTTTAATGTAAAGTCTTTCATTTTATTTCTTCTATTAATCATTAAGTTCTTTTATGTTGATGATACACATTTAGATTATAGTTTTGTGTAACATATACATCTATACCACACTATTCACTGACTCTAGCTGAATTCTGATATTTGACTAAAGTTATTTTGTATTTTTTCGTATGAAAAAAATACTAAATACTTGACATTAATAGTGGTGTCTATAACTTGGTAGATTTAACTATTATATTTACAAAAAACCATCAACTTTAGGACAACTCGTCCATTGCTTTACTAATGTTCCTCTCTGCCTATCCACTTGTTTTAGAAGCTCCCCAAAAACTGTCTAGAAGTTCTTCTCTCAATTTTTACTGAATACACCCTTCACTATCCTTCTGATTGATTTACTTCTCTACCAATTAGAAACAACTACGTTATATGTTCCTTTGATTACTAAGCAAATCTCCACAGCCTTATTATTTTGATATCCTATCATGCTAAAAAATATAAATAAATGATGTACTTATTATTGACATTTTTTTAAATAATGATTTTTACAAACATTCGTGGTTGTCATCTTACATGATTAAATTTCTTACAATAGTTCACATAATAATTAATTATAAGATGGTTTGATTCTATAACACTCCACATCATCTGTTTATCGGCCCAACCCGATTCAATATGTAAACAATATTAACCACTCTTCTAATCTCTTGGTAGATTTCATAACAAGTTCAATCTTCGGATTACATATTTCATCCAATCAAATCGAACTCCAATCTATAGAAATATGTGAAATGTTACAAAACTCCCCTAAGATTGGACGGTCAATTTCTGAAAACCGTACGATCAATCATACTATCATTTTACATTTTTCTATTTAAGTCATCTTACCCTTAACATTCTTTAATTTAAGATCAATCATTAACAAATTTACTCATATTATTATTTATTTAAAAAAAAAATCAATGTTACTGATTCCTTATCAACATAATGTTTATTATGACTACACATTACTATGTTCCACACTTTTCTTCAAATAAATTTAGCATTTATTACCTTACATTCAACATAACAATATTATTATTACTATTATTTTTAAACTACCAGGAAAATTAAATATTTATGGGTATTCTTCTCCCTTTCCCTTATAACATTAACAAAAAATTAACTGAAAAGGCCTTTTGATTAACTCAAATTAACATAATCCATAGTTTTAACCTATCTTATTAATGAAGTCAACAGTAGAATTTCATTATTTTATTTCTCATACTTAATTATAAAACTTAACTGCCTTACATATTTCATTGCATTCACAAATTTGTTGATAAAAGTCTATAGATAAGAACTGAGTTTCACAGTTGGTTATCTTTAATAACATAAAACCTAAAACCTCAGGAGATTCCCACACTTGCTTGGTACCAGTCATCTGTCCTATCTTTAGCTGATACCAGTAACCAACTTGTTTACTAAATCTCAGTAGGCAAAATATTTCTCAGCAGCCAAGACATTTTATTTTACTTTAATTTTATGCACTAAGCATTTAACCGATATTTTGTTCTAAGACACATTTATTCTACATTCAAACTATATTTTATCTACATTAAAATTTATAACACACACACAAACATATAAGTCAACAATCCATGCACATTTAGATAATATATCTAACAACTTACTAATAGTTTAGAGAATGAACTTTTTACCAAATTTCATAAAAACAGTTTTTCATTTGAAAATTTTATAAATTAATTTTTGTTTTTATCAATATTTATTCACAATTGCATTACAAAACTTTTGTATATCTTGACATTTTTTTTAAAAAAATTGTTGAATGGTTTATATAGGCTTTTCTGTGTAATTTTCACTTCATTTTTTCATTCCTAACATATTTCAAAACCTTTACTTGTAACATTTTTTCATTACACAGATAAATGCTTTGGACCTATCTTAGAAAAATGATATATTTCAAGCTATGTTTTGTATATTATCACTATTTTTTATGATTTAAAAAAGGAAAATGTTTACATAGGGCGGTTCAAGGGTTAAGAAGGACATTTATGACAAACAGTGTGTACAAAGTGTTCTTATTTATTATCTGATATAAAATACATAAAACATTTGAGTTTTAAATTATTGGAAGAATATTTATTGAACTATTAGTTAACATTAAAATGTAAATGTTTTAAATATGTAGATATTGCATAAAAATCAAGTAACATGGTTGCCATGAGTTAAGTGAGTAGCGCCTTGGCTTAAATCTGATGTTTTTAAATATAAAGAAAAATGGACATTTTCACTTTTTATATCTTTGCACGCATATATTTGATATATTGATCCATTAATTTCAGCTCCATAACACCATTTTATTTATTAAATATTACCATTATGGTATAGTATTCATAATTTTTGTTAAAAAACACTATATATTAGATAAAATTAATTAAATATTTACTAAACCTTAATATAATTTGATGCTCTATATAGTAATTCATCAGAAAAAATTAAATTATTTCAAAGAAAAATTGTTGGCCAATAATTACAAATGTATAGACAGTAGAGGAAAAGTAATATGCAGTGAAAATGTTAAAGGGTTAAATTTTCTTGACCTTATAAATATCTGAAATTACAACAAATGTGTGCCCTAATTTAGTTAAGTTTGAACCCTCTGTGTTTTATGTTAAACTGAAAGGACTAGAGTATTGTTTATGCAATTTTACAATTAAATGGTTTTCAACTTGTAATTATTGGTTGGATGTATAAAATCTTATTATTTTCTTGAAAACATCAAGAAAATATTTTGAATTTTATAAAAATGATATTATACTTATTGTATCTTCTTATTTTTCATCCAAAGTCATAAAGTATAAAACAATGTTTATTTTGCTTAAAATCAGGATTAAATTGTTATTCTAAAATCAAAACATGTTTGTTAACAAGATAATTAATTATCATTTTCAAATTTAATTTGAATCCATTTTGTAGATATTTTTGATAGAATGATCTGCGATAATTAAATTACCGTTACTGTATACTTGTTATTATTTTATAAAACCTATTTATATTTTACAGATGATGCCGGATCTTACACATGCACTGCTACCAATTGCTTGGGAACAGCCGAGTCCACAGCAAGTCTTCAAGTGCCAGGTGAGAGGAGACCTCTATTCAAAAAATGATCTGTCGCTGCATCACCAAGATTAAATTCACTGCCTCGTAAAATATTTCTGTATCTGGTTGCTAATTTAAGCTTTGGGGCTTCTGGTGGTGGGCTTTTCATTTTTATATATAACTGCTATATTTTTTAATAGCCTTTCAAATAGTAGAAATCAAATAAGGCTTTGAAAGATTTTTACTCATACCTTCATCATAAATATTATTTATTTGTAAAAAGTGTGTAAAATTTAACCAGGCTGTTATATATTATATTGTGTGCCTTAACTGATAGCACTCCCTTTTTTGATATGTCACTCCAAATTGATATTTTTGGATTATTATTTACATAAATGATAATGTATACAGGAAATTTATTATAATTGTAAAGAACTATAAAATTTGTTATGCTTACAATCTTACAATATGATGGGTTGGTAGTAACACTCTTATATGCCTTTTAATTGCAGTGTTATTGTGGACAGAATACCTGTACTGAGTTTTAAATGCCAAATATTACTTTTAGTAAAAAATTTGTCACAACAAAAGGGAGGTGAAAAATTACAAACGAATCATGACTGTACAGAACATATAGTTAACATAATCTATTATTTTATTAAAATCAACCCATTAATTAGGTAATATTATTTAATTGTGTAAAAAATAGAACTATTTATTTTTCTTAGAACAAAGTACTTACTATCTGTATGTAAGTACTAATTAATGGCTAGTCAAACATATATTTATTTTTCGGTGATTGTTTCCCCAACATTATATATTCAATGATAATATTTTATAAACTTTTATTTGTTTATAATAATATTTCATATATTTTGTTTTAAGTGTTAACACTGCATTTTAATTTAATTTAACTATATATATTCTAAATAGAATATATTGTTAGTTATGTGTATAAATGTATCTGAACAGATTTCTTAATGTTTGTAGTTGTAGAATAGAATGTATTTCTTCGTACTCTTTATATACATGTTGATGTCTCCTCTAATTTGCTGGTGGTGGAGCTTTTTGAGAAATAAAAAATTATGTTTGTGCTTAAATTAGTGGTCTTTTTTCTTTTACTGTTTCTTGAGATAAAGAGTGTATTTATAATATTAGTTCACATATATTCAGAAAAATATAGGTTTCATAATACGACTAATGTAATAATCTATATTATATGCACAATGTAATATGGAATGAATTCCCCATATATTGCTTAATTTATTCTTTTCTGTTTTATGTTTAAAATATGTTTAAATTTTGTATGGATACAAGACACAGGCTTACCTTGGAAAGTGGTCCTTGCTATTATACAAATAAAAAACACAATAAAACACTAAAGTTCTGAAATATTTCGTAAGCATGGTTCACTTTCTCAATCAGTAGAGAGAATAAAAAAGACATTCTATTCTCTCTACTGATAGAGAAAGTGAACCATGTTTATGAAGTATTGTACAACTTTAGTATTTATTGTGTTTTTTATTTGTGTACTACTTAGGTAATATACTAAAGACCACTTTCCAAGGTAAGCTTGTGTCTCCCATCCATACAAAATCTAAATATAATAGGCTATGTCTGTACCCTATTAATCTCTAACCTATATGAGAAATATAAAACACAATTTTAAATGAAGTGTAATAATCAATTATAATTAATTAATTATTAAGGTAATGTAACATAATTATAATACGTTAATATATAACAATTTGTAATAATAAATTGAATTATTATTATAGTAGGGTGGGGGTAGAATTCATTCCACCAGGTCTTTATTTTCATACGTATTGCATATATTTTATTTTCATATTTCATGATTGAAACCTATGAATCAAAGAATCTCACTAAAAAAAAATAATAAAATAAAATTTTAAATTATATACAGCGAAAAAGTTTTTAAATGATTTAATTTTCGTATATAAACTATACTTACTATTTCAAGTTGAGTTTACACTAAAAGTACTTTAAAATTTAAATTGAAAGGGTTGAATCAGTCTTAGATATAAACATATTATTAACACAAATCAGCAGACAAATAGAGTTAATAGACAAATCAGCAGAAAAATAAACAGACCTGGTCATTTTAACTTCTCTCTATATGGATAAAACATGAAACCATAATATTTGAAGCAATGCACAGACAAATCATTATTAAAAAAGCAGAATTTGATTTATGCTGCATATAATAGTATATTTTGCCACCTGAGTATGATGAGTACAATTTAGGGTATAAAAGTTTTATTGGCGACAAACCATCATCATACTTTACAGTAATAATTTAACTGGTTGAAAGATCCTAATATTTGTTTAGAACAGAGAAACAATTTGGGCTAGAGAATTACCTAGTCTTAAAGATAAGGAGAACAAATAAATGAATTGAAAATATTAATTTTCCAGAAGAGTTTATTAACTTACTAAAAAAAAACTTAAATAAAAATTTTAATGAACACAACCTCAGATTCAGTTATACCGATTATAAATGTCTATAACAGTAATGAAGCGGGAAATCGGTGCAGAAATTTTGCTCCTCAATAAGTTTAGTTAGTGATATCGAAAAACTCATTTGAAATTATTTCGTTTAACAAAATCATTATCTACGCTTATATAATGGACACTTTTCTTTAAACACAGTGCAATATATTTTACCTTAAACAAAACTTTCACTCTTTTCACACTGCACTAATGTTATTGACATTGAGTTTAGTTGAATAATATGTTCAGCTTTAAACAAAACTTGCACTCCATATACTCATGTCTTTAACACTGGCTCTGGCAAGCCTTATATATACATTTTTTCTTATTGTTAAATTTATACAATTATGGAAAAATGTAAAATTGTAAAAGAATATTTAAAGTTATTGAAATTCATTATGTTTGTGGAAAAGTGCTTAAGTTCTTTATATCCAAACCTTGCAACTGTTTTATGACTTATAAAAATAATGTTTTTTCTTTTCTAAACTACCGAAAAGATTGAGATTTGCCAAGGTATATAGGCTACTTACTTTCATAATAAATTGTCAGATTTTTATTTTATAATTACCATCAAAACTCCGCATAGATTAATCATGTTTTTCCCATATGTGGGATTAGGTAATAAAAGTATTGGTGATTAGCCAATTGAAGCAAATTGAGATTATATTTTAAACCTTAACTGTAACACCTTTCCTTTGCATAACAAACCATTTTCATATTGGTAACTGCATTGGAACAATTAAATATCTATGAATTAACTGATACAAATTTTATCACAAATGTAGAACTCACGAAATATATGATATCAAATATCGTTGATAATTAAAAAATACTTTCTTACTCTTCTGAAGATTAAACAGAAAATGTTAAATAATGGATTTACGAAGGTCCTATTTATTTTATTTTTAAGTTATTCACAAACTATAATTTTCTTTTTTTAAACTATGGCTTCGTAAATTTATTTACCGTACTAGAATTGCTTAGCTCAATTATATTAGTTTGTAAAACAATTTGTCTATTGTATTGCGATGGACAGATTTTGTCACATAATATGTGCAAAATTTGTAATTAGTTTTGGTTTACACAGTTAATATATGGTAAATGGTATAAATGAAAATTGAAAAGTTTTATTTCTTTATTAAATGTCATTAAAAACTTTTAGTCTAATTAAACCAAATTTAGTTCAGATATCTGTAATAATGTCATGAACTTAAATAGTTATATATATATATATATATATATATATATATATATATATTGTGTCACATGAAGGTATTCCAATGTTTGACTTGTCGTGGAACAGTTGTTTTAGAACCGATAAAATTCTGCATGAATGTTGTAGTTATGTATAAAAATAAACCACAAAATGTTCAAGTAAATATCTTGCATGCAACGAAATGGTGGCTTTTTACAGTAAAACACAGTTTTGGGGCTATTGAATCATCTTCTTTTTATTAACTACATTGTTTTTACATCAGAAATATTACTAATTTTATTCACTTTTAAGTTAGTAATAGATGCAAGAACAATCAACAATAATTTATCAAAGAAGAAACAATGATTACTATTCAAATTGGAAAACATCTAATGCAATGCATTGAATGAAAGCTTCATACGCATGCCAGAAAAAGTGTTGTGGGATCTTGATTTCATTTTCAATAATTGTGTTTAGCTTAGCTCCTCATTTGTATTGATGGTGTTAGAATAAACTCGTTCTTTAAGTATCCCCACAAAAAGAAGTCATTAATAGTTAGGTCTGGTGATTTTGGTGCTCAGTCTATAAATTAATTTCCTCTCCAATTCCATAGAGCAGGAAGTTCATTGTTCAACAAATGTTTCACAAGAGTATCATAGAGTGCTAAACATGCAAGAAACCATTTCTAGAACTGTATGGTGTGAAATCATGTGTTGATTCAATACACCATGCTACTTTTCCATTCATAGTTAAATGAATGCTACTTTTCTCAGAAATGTCATAGATAAACACACATTTGAGATTTAACAGCTACATGTATTAGTGAATTAGTGATGTGTTAAACAATGTCATCAGTATTGGGGCAAATATCATTTTTTGAAATAATTAAAATTAATTTGACAGAAAATTAAATAAGCTTGTATGCAGCTGAATACTGATATATAGTACACAAGTTTACTTTATGTTATTTCATGAACCACTATTATTCAGCACTGTATAGATTATTTAAGGGCTATGGGGGTTTTTATTTTATATTCTTTTCTTCCTTTTTTTTATATATGGCTATGATAACCGAATTTTTTTAAATCTTTAAACAACAAGAAAAAAAATCCACTTATTTGTCTACCTTGATCCTGATAATAATATGTGTAGATCACCACAACAGGTATAGAGTAATGTAAGATCTAGAAGAAACTTTTGAATAACCGTTTCAAATTACCAACATTTATTTTTTTAGAAACAAATACATTCTAGAATTCTAAGTCTAATTTACATTACAAATTTTTAAAAAAATGTAATTACAATTTGAAACTACTAGAGAAATAATTAATGATTTTTTGTGTGTATAATTTTAAAATTATTCAGTGAAAATAATCAGTAATATTTTTATAGAAATTGCAATACTCAAAAACATGTCCCAAAGGTTATCGATATCAATTTGATAATTAGAAGAAATTTATTTAAAAAATTATTTTATTTTAACTTTTAGGATAGAACATAAAACAAATAATTATATGTCAAAAATCCCATTTGAGTAAAATGGGAAAATACCTGGTTGAAATATCATACAGGTAGATATACAGGTTGTATGTATCTATACAGGTAGATAGATAATGTTTGGAGATAAATAAACAGATTCAATTAGAGGTTAATTATAGGTATACATAGCATTAATTATTTAAATATAAAATTTAATGGTTTGGTACTGAAATAGACTTTTTATTCTTCATAATTTATCTGAGAAATTACTCTAAATATGCCTCAAATTAAAATAATATCTAATTTTATTTTCCAACAGTATACCATAGATATTTAAAGTCAATTTAAATAAAATTAATTTTATATTTGTGATACTGTACAATTCACTTAATTATACAATCTTAGCTTGTTGTTAAACACATATTAAAGATGTATCTCTACTTTGTTATTTATTTAAAACATCATACTTTACTCTTAATATTTTAATAATAATAAATTTATTTATATATTTTTTATGCATTAAAAATTGTTAAATTATTGAGATTTAAAGTTTTGGAAAAAAAGAAACAACTATAATTTTATTTTATTTTTAAAAAAAATACATTAAAAGAGTAGAAGACAATAACAAATTTTATATATGGAATTCTTTCTTGTATGGTATACCCTGAAACATTTCTCAGGACATGAAACTATATTACAATCCATACACTACCACATAGTCTCTTAGTAGAATATTTTGCTTCAGATTTCCTCTTCTTCGAACACACAACACATTTTCTTTACATATGGCAAACTTTGTCAGGTATAGGGATATAAAAAAATAATATTTATGCTTGTGTGAATGGTCTCACATTCCCAAACCACCAATTTATCACAAATTTTAACTAAAAAGTGGTCATTGATAGCTAACTTTTATTTACCTTATATAATAAAATCTAGAATGTGTTGTGCTAATTATTGAATGTATTTCATTTGAACACAACATATCTCTGTCTCACCATGATGTCCTGCTTGCCATGATTGTGTCCGAATGAAATATCAAGGCACAACACAAACTCCTAAATCCTTCATATCAGTTTTATATGAAATACAACATCAAAGATATACAATAAAACTTTTATAAATAGTTATACTTCTAATCAAATTGAAAAATATTATAGTTGAAAACACCAAAATATAGTTGAAATCATACTGAATATGACATCAGCATTAATAAAATGACTGAAATGATTGTATTAGGTAGAACTTCGCCACACAAAGTGCTATTTATTAGTTTGGTATTTTCTAAAATCCAATTATAAATACACTCTTTACCTTTACATTCTTCACCAGACTTTCTTCCTTTAATTCTTGTGTTTAAAAAATACTTTTTTTTTTCTATGGGTTTTTATTTTATATATTTATGTAGGCTGAGTTTGCTCCCCTAACCTTTTTCTACATTTTTGTTATATCGATCCCAAAATATTGCCATATTTAGTTTTTTAAATGGAGTAATCCGTTTTTGGGTCTTGTTTATTAAAATAATTAACAAAAAGTGTTAATGTACGAATATATTAAAATGTGTAAAAAAATAAATAAAAAAATCATCAATTTTATTATTAAATAGTAGTTTTATTAACTATAGATGAAATTTTCTTTCATGTAAACTAGGGTCACTCACAATGATTGATCACCATATTGCATCCACCATCTTGAAAGCATATTCATTTGTTTAATATAATTGTAGTCTTATAACACATTAAATACATTGCTGTTTCCTGGTGAGAACAACCATGTATTCATTTTAAAATTCTAAAATAATTGGCAAGTAATTTTATTTACTATGGATGAAGTTTTCATTTAAGTATGTTTAATCCTACATTCGAGGTAATTCACAATTGTTGGCAGTCAGGTTAGATGCGCTTTTTTCTTGAAAACATATTGAAATATTTTAAATTCAAAGGAACCCTAGTAATACAGTAAATGGCATAACTGTTTATTGTCCAAAATAATCTAAAAAATCATCTATCATTATTGTATTTAGTTTATGATAAAACAGCTAAATCACATGCCTTATTTTTATTAAAAATATATCCCCTTTCCATTTATAATTTGTATTTCAGCTTCAAGACAGTGGATAAAAGATGACAGCTTACAATGTGTAATTCCTTAAAATATATATTTATACCCCCAATTAAAAATGGCATTATTTTTAATCAACATAACAAAAAATGTGAAAAACTTGGGTGGTACATAAATCTCACCCTATGTAAAATATACAGCTTACAGGTAGATAACAATAAGTTGGGACATAACACTTGAAACTTTAACAGGTAAGTTTTTAAACCTATGGTTGTTTTCTTCTTTGTTTGTAATTTTGAGTAACTAACATTTTCTTATAACATTTACTTTTTACAAATTTACAAATTAACCAAAGAAATGCATGCTGCTTTTAAAGCTTTTCAATTTGCATGTGATTTGGAGCAGAATGCTATTTTAAACATTATGTATAACTATTTGTATTAAACATTTAATAAAGCTGGACATTATTATTATTGAAGCTGAAAATAATATTGTTCAAATAAAATTAGTAATGTGGTTCCCTCCTGAATTCTAACATCAATTAGCGAGATGTCACTCATTGCACTTATCCTACTTTCTACAACGTTTTAATGTGCTAGTTTTGGGGTGATCAATTAGTATTTGAGGTCAGTAAGCTAACTAACTACAAAAATAATTTTACTAGTTTGAATACCTTTGTAAATGATGTGATGCTAATTAATTACAATAAGAGTGTAAAGTCAGTTCTGGAAATAGAGATAAAATTAATACCTGAACCCTTATGATATGAATATTTTAAAATATTATTGCAAGTCAAGTGAAATATGAGTTTCAGAGTCACATATAATCTTATAACCAATAATTGCCATTTTATAATGTGCAGCTATGTGTTAAATTAATTCCATGGTTGTCTTCTGACTTGTGTAATTAATTATACTATTTCTACCTTGTGGGTGTCAAATGAAAGTCTATCTTATTATATAGTGCAGCTTGGTTTGTTAACTGTTTACCTCATCAGAGTTAGCACATTTAACTCATTATATATATATATATATATATAAAACGCTACATACATCACTTATGAGGAATGTCCATCATCATTTATAATAAAACTGGGCTCGTATACTATAATGTTAGCCGTTTAATGTTAATATTGGTACGTCTATGTATTGCGTGTTTTGTTCGATTGTTATGTGTAGTCTGTTTTTAAATATTGTGTATTAAGTGTGCTAAACCTGACGAGATCAACGGTTATCATCGACATGTAAACCTAACGACATCTTACAATAAAATGGAAAATGATTTTGTTTTCTTGGATATGCAAAAAGAACATAAAAGGTGCACACTTTTTCTATAATTGTGCCTCAAAAAATGTCAATAAGCAAAATAATTCTATCTGTCCTAAATCTATTTTTTAGTTATAAATAGTGAATGAACTATTTTGGAGGTGTTTTCACACTCGCATTTACATATAGTACAAACAGTTGCAAACTAATTTTATCATCCAGGGTGTGTTTGGTGTTATTCCTGTCATTAGTCAAATTTATCTTGGATTAAAATAATGTACCAGTTGTATAAAAATGGCAATTCGAGCTTAATTTTTAATGTTTAATTTCCGTTTGGAATTTCAAGTATAGGTTTAATTGGAATTAACTCTTTATAACCAATAAAATCAGGTGCAAAACCTTAAATAATGAAATCCCGTTTGTATATGACAGATTTAAATAATAGATTATATATTTTGTAATGACACAGTGACACAGTGTTTACCTTCTATTTTGTGGCATGTATTTTTGTTTGAAGCTGTATAATTTATTTTTGAATTAATTTAATTGCTTAAATGTAGTTTTATTTTTGCATACTACTATTTATTTTACATAAATAACATAGCATCTGAGCATTAAAAATTTGATATTTTAACAACAATATTCTCTATTTTCTGTTTTTAAGTGATTATCAGATTTTGTTTATTCTACAGTGTTTACAGCTCTGTATAGATTTCTTATTCTGTTAGTAGGAGCCATTTTGATCTGACACACCAATCAAAAATTACAAAATAAGTATTCATACTTTAAAATAATTAATAAATAACTCATATTTAATGTAAATCTAAAGTCTATTTTAAATTTGTAACACGTAGTAATGCTTGAAGTCAAATCTCCTACCATAAGACATTTTACGAACAGCTGAGTCGTGTATTCCCTGATACGATGGCTAATGATATGAGAAGCAGATGAGATATCCTATTTTAAGTGTTATACTATCCATTTACATAGAGCACTCAATAGGTGCTATCTGATTAGTTATTACATCATGTTTTCATTTCCCATTGCTGTTGTCTTGTATTAGCCATGTTTACAGAAGAAATATTCTTATATCTAAATATAAACCAAAGTAACTAAATTATTGTGTGATAAGTTCAATTATTCTTAAATTGAATTCAAATTTTTCCTATATAATAACCTGAATCTATTATTTATTTTACTTTTCTAAAAAGCTTGGAGGTAGGATGACTTCTATGGACACCCACTATTCAATATCACAAGTGCCACCTTAGTAGAATGTAAAATTACCAATCTATACAATAGTAGTTTTTAATAATTAATAAATCATTTTTATGCAGAAAAATCAACACAATTTATTTAAATCTCAAACATTGGAGATGTTTTTATCACTTGCTCAAAGCTGTAGCTGAAATTTGATTAATTACATTTTTGTTACCTTACATCTCTGAAAACAGTTGTTCGTTTAGGGAACCATAGTTGACTAACCAGTTTTTTTTTGTTTTTTTGGTTTTTTTTTGTTTTGTTTTTTTTACTAAGTTTCACTGCTTTATTATATTTTTTGAATTCAAATAAATTTTAATTATTAATAAATTTTTCTTCCCTTCTCCAATAGAAAAATTAAAATTTCAAAATATTAAGATTAACTATTTTTAAAATTCAATAAAAAAATACAAATTCTAAATACTAAGTGTTTATTTATAAGTAAATTTTCTAACCATGTTTATATTGAGTTTCTTATGGGCCAAATCATCCTGAAAATATAGTTACCCAAATTTCTTTATCATACATAATGTTTAATGGATCTGTGTTTTCGAATATAATTTTTATTAGTAGTTGCTACTGTAAGGATTTTAGTAGAAATATAATTTTGTATTGATCATTATACCCCAAATTATGAGTAGCCTATTACTTATTCTTAAAATAGCAGTTAATTTAAGGGATTTAACTGGAAAACTAATCCCTCATTCATTTCCTTTTACTACGGGTTATAGAAAATGGATACTTTGGTTAGACTTATGTTTTTTTAAATTATCTATAATATTAATTTTGCCTTCAGAGTACTTTATTACAATTAAATGGTTATAAATACCTTATTTTACATCTACAGTAGAAGCAACTTTTTTCATATTTACACAGAAGACAACATCTTTAGACTGATATTCATCGACAAATTCTTAAAACGCTATGCACATACATATAATATAAATATAGGTGTAATAGTAAAATTATTGTACTCGTCATTATGTTCATAAATATCAAATGTTATTGCCACATGATTATTCAGCCGGTTCTACTAGTTAACTAGCTTGTAATTTAGAAGTTTTATCTTGATATGGATAAACACTGGACTTTTGTGCGTTGCTTAGTATAGTTGGTTGAACTGATTGATTAAATCATATAAACTGTTTAAATAGAATTTTAGTTTTTCATTCAAAATTTTGCTTCGATTATTCTTGCTGTGTCTGTAAATTTCAAATTCCTCCAATACATTTGATCATACTTCTTCCATTGTAATGACACGTACAAGAATTTTAACATTGCAACTATATTTTTATTATATGTATGTCTATAGTACTGTATATGTATAATGTTTAGCATTTAATAATGAATATCAGCCTGAAGAATATGTCGTTTGAATAATGGCGAAAAATGTGGCATCATATATAATGAGGACTACTATAGACATACGAGATGTAGCAATTAAATAATTAAACTACCGATTAAAAGCAGCATGCCACCAGGTTCTCCTGCCCCACAGAGCTTCTCCCACCCTGAGCCCTACGGTCACAGTTGTACGTTGGTTAGTTTCACTGTAGCAATAGCTCGATTAAGTCCTTGTACTAGCGTATCGTCAGAAAAATGCAAAGTGTTCCGGTGGAGCAACGAGTTTACCTAAAGATTCTTGTGAATCTGGGAAACACTGCTACAGGAGGTCTTACCATTTTAAAGGAAGTGTATGAAAGTGAATGTTTATCAACACACATATTTTTTATTGGTTTAAAAGGTTTAAGGAAGTATGTGAAACAACCGATGACGATCGGCGTCCTGTACTACCCTAAAAAAAACCGATCACAACATCCAGAAAATTGGCAAATTGATCTGCAAAATCGTAGTCTGAGTGTCCGAGCTCTTGCTGAAATCTCCGGAATTAATAAAGAAAATGTTCGTCAGATTTTGCATGAATCATTGAACATGCTGAATGTTGCCCAATAAAGGTGTCAAAACTTCTCACTGCAGAGAAAAAAGAATTGAGAATGAACATTTGTGCTGACCTTTTGAACTAACTACATTGACAATGATGCAGAATTGTTAGACAGAGTGATTACTTATAATGAATCTTCTTTTTTTTTACCTATGATCCTGAAACAAAGTGCCAATTGATGCATTGGAAGAGCCCGGGTTCACTACGGCAAAAAAGAAAACAGTGAAAATGATCAAATCAAAATTCAAGACCATGATGATTGTGTTTTTTAAAATTTTTTTATAAACATAGGATTGTCTATGTTCATTGGGTCCCCGAAGGTCAGACGGTTCTGAGGTACATTGTAGTTCTGATAGTCCTTCGTTCCATGTTGGACCACCCACCATACTCCCCTGACCTTGGCCCCCTGTGACTTTTTTTAATTTCCTAAGATCAAATTGGAGCTTAAGGGGACAATATTTAACAGCGTGGTGGTGGTAAAAACAAAAGTGGCGGAGGTTCTCAACAAGCTGACAAAAGCAGACTTCCAGCACTGTTTTTAACAGTTGAAACTTTGTATTGAGCGTTGTAGAAATCGGTATGGAGAATATATTGAAGGGGATACATTTTTTAATGTAATTGGTGATCAATATAATGTTTTTTAGCAACAGTTCGGTTATTTAATAGCCACACCTCATAAAATAAGGTATATATAACCATTTCATTTTTTCCTTAAATACCTTCAAGGGTTCACTGTAGTGGGTACAGGCATGCCATTCAAGGGATTTTAACTGAATCTACACCTTTTTAATGTAGTCTTGGGTTAGGTCCCTCTTTTTCATCTTCCTATTATATAAACTCTTGTTTTTTTTTCTGACGCTGACACTATTAGAGTATTCGAGGGCTAGGGGGTCTTTATTTTATGTTCTTTTCTTCTTCTTTTTTTTTTTTTTTTAAATGTGATGATGACAGAGAGGTTTTTGTGTTAAAAACAGATTTCTTAAATGTTTCGCCTTACTGCTGATTCAGAAAAATGTATAATAGACACAATTATCATTAAATTTTTAGAATAGTTTTTAGATGTAGTTAGTTTCTGTAGGCTCTCAATAAGATTACCTAACCTTCACAAAATTTTAAACAGTTATACAGAATTTTACTGATATTCCATTCAACCATTTGAAAGTTATAGCATGAGCCCTTGGAACAAAAACATTGTAGTTCATTCTATTGCCTTCACCATGGCTATTGAAGCGTGTTTATCTGATTATTATGACCATGTACTAATGCTATGTTTCAAAACCACTTAACAATCATGAGCTTAATTATCCCACAGTGGAATTGGAATGCTTTGCTTTAAACTAAACTCCATTACTACCCCATGTTTTTTTAACTATAGTAGTACTCTTGAAATAGTGTTTCAAAAGGTAGACTTGAATGTAATTACGCCTATATTATCTTTAAGAATAAGATTAGATGGATTGTGAAGTGTATTACAAGAAAAGAAGAACAGATTAAGGATACTTGATGAAAGATATGGTAAGTAATTTCTGAACGGAGACAAAGGACCGAGAGAAAGATGACAATCAAAGAAGTATGGCAGTGTGAAAAGAAGATTGAATACTTTTAATGGAGTTAATATAAATTGTTTTAAACATTTATTTAATATGCCCAGGTCAAGCGAGAGTCCTGGTGGGACCACTCTGACAATTCCATCTTTCCTGAGTGTGTATTAACCCTTACCGCGCGGCTAGCGCCTACAGACGCGGCACTGCCCACTGCCACTACGCGGCTAGCGCCTATAAGCGTGATCGCTCAATCATCTGCCATTACTGCACTGTAGATCGTAAAATATCCGATAGAGTGCATAGTAATGTCGCTTTTGTCTATTTGGACCCTCTAAACCAATATGGCGACTATTTAGAAATATTTTGTTATCGTTATTGGTTGCCTAGCAACAAAGACTAGTATTCGTTTCCTCCCGTACTGCTTTTTGCGCCTATAAACGCGGGCTACTACGGTCAGCTGTTTTTGTGTTTTCACTCTCACTTGCATTTGTTGTTGACGTCTGTTGAGTGTGTTGAGTGTTGTGTGTTTATTTATGTCGAGTTTTGGCAGTAAATAAATATAAATATTTTGTTAGTTTTGTCTTTTTCTTATCGACTGTGTATATTTGATATACACTGTAATGGTTCATCCAGACGATCCTGATTTTGAATTTTATATCCTGGTTGGAATTCTCATTTAACAGTTGTAAATGTAGGATTTATATATCGACTGGGTCTCATAAGATCAAGCTCTGACCTGATATTTTTTTCAAAGAATAATATTTCTGGAGGTAATCCAGTTGTAGATTGTGATGTTTTGCGATATGATAGAAGGAAATTTTGTATTGCTTCTTTCAACTCCATAAAACTAGCTCCATCAGTCATCCCTAATGTAGCTTTTAATGAATTTTTAAAAGATTGCACACAACGTTCTGCAGGTCCATTATATAAAGTAATAAGATTATATTAAGTATACCTTTATTTTTTCAAAATAACTTAAATACTTCAGTTGTAAATTGTGCCCTATTATCAGACACTAAAACATGAGTGTACTAAACGTTTAAAAAAATTATAATTAGCAATCTATTGTTATACCCCTGTTGATTGACTTTACTTTACAACATTTACTTCAATTCAGAGACTGTAAGCATCAGTAATAATTACATAATAGTAATTTCTAAAAGGCCCTTCATAATCTATATGTACTCACTCCATAGCAGCAGAAGCTCTTTCCCATACATGTATAATTTTTGCTGGATTATTAGCTACTTTGAGGCTTGAAATATGAGATTTAATTATTTCTTTAATATCATAATCTATTCTAATCCATCAGATATAACTGCATGGTAGTGCATTTTATCATTCCCCGGTGATGTCTAAGTAATTCCAATTATATTTTTAATCAAAATTCCTTGTTAAATATACTCGCTGTCTTATGTATATGATATGTATCCATCAACTATATGAAAATCTTCTTGACCTAAGCACTTTTATTTATCTATTGTTACTCTATTCATAAGTGCTAGTGTTAATTCTCTTATCTCTGGGTCTAGTTCTTTCTTGAGCGTTTTAGTTGTTACTGGATATATCGTTTGCATTTAATTAATTTCAAAATGATCTGTGGAAAGAAAAACCTTATTACCAGGAAAATGACATAAACAATCTGCATTTCTTTTATCTTCACTTACCCAATATTTAATATCATAGCTAAAATTCTGTAAGAAGAGCTAATGTTGCATTTTCATTGTGGGAAATACAGGCAAATCTTTCCAAGGACAAAATATAGATGTAAGAGCTTTATTGTCAGTTACTAATATAAAATGACGGTCATACAGCCAATGCTTCTAGATCAACAGTAAGGCCCCAATTATCCTAGCTAATGTGGACCAGAGGACACTCGGATAACACGGGCAGACAGACCGGCGAATGAGAGCGTCCCCCGCCGCCATTAAAATAAATGGTTTCGGCCGCCGGTCTGTGTTATGGGCGTTACAAAGACGTTTTGGGGTTGATACAGTAATAAATAAAGACGTAAAATTGAATTAAAATATTGGGTTCACTTTATTACGAAACCAACAGTACTGCACTATACTAAATATTACGTTCATAATATAAAAAAATACAGAAATATGCTGTACTGAACAGCAAATAAAAATACAGTTTTTGTAAATCAAAATTCTAGCCTACAAATCTAAAACAAGGTCAATGGTGAATATGAAAATACACTTAAAAAGAGCTACAGTACTGAAAACTGTTTTGTACTGGTTCTTTACCAATGAAAATTGAATTTTAAATGTAAGCCTACTTCTAGTAAAAGTTCATCAGAGTTTTCTGCTTTACTGAACTGGCCCGCTTCTTTGCAGCTGTTTAATCGCGAGGGCTGTGTCACCTTGGCATAGTAGCAGTGGTAACCCCACTACGCTCGCTCGCTACCGTACTGTACAGTGTACAAACACTCGGTTACACCACAACCTCGGTTAGTCGGAGCTCAGATAATTGGGGCCTTACTGTATTTGGAAATATTCTTCTCAGTTTTATTTAAAGTTCGGCTTGCATACTCTATTGGTCTTTCAACTCCAGCTATTTCATAAAATAAACAGCTGATATTTCTTTAGTACTTTCATCTTTAGCAATAACTATGATTTTTTTAGGTAAACATAATACAATATCTGAAGGCAAAATAGTTTTGAGTTCATAAATGCTTTTCGACAATTATTATCAAAATTAAATTTTACATCATTGTGCAAGACATCGAGTAAATATGAGGCAACTTCACTCAGACTGTGTCATAATTTTTCATAAAAGTTTACAAATGAAAAGTTTTCAGCTCAGTAACATTATTAAGTTCGTGGATATTCAAAATAGCTTCAATTTTATCTTTACACTTCTTTAAACCATCCACAATATTCAATAGATTTTTGAAAGAAACTACACTTATCTGTATTAAGACAAACATAATTTGTAATAAATATAAAACTTATGGTTTCTACTTTACACATTAATTGCCCCACAGTTGGTGTGGCAATTGTAATAATATAAAACTGAAGGTTTTTATAAAATATTACTTTTATACAAAAAAAAAAAAAAAAAAAATGAATTTTAGATTATTGTTTTTTATTTTACTTATGATTTTAAAATTTTGCTCAGCTTATGGGCGCCAGGCAACTTTCGCTTACCAATTTTGAAAAAGAAAAGAAGTTAAATATTATATATCTCGGGCATGGATTCTTTTAAAAGGGTACTCCACAGTGATTCCAGGTTTCAAATGAAGAACTCTTTTATATGCTGAAATTTTACATAAGTTTATTAAAGACAAGTAATTTTTTATACATTAGCATTTGTTATAAAGACATATATCATGAAAACAACTATAGCTATCATCTTAGTTAAATTACTTTTTATCTTCTCAGAAGGAGAACTGATCTTTTATTCTTTGAATTTAAAATTGACTCTAAGTTGCAACTAAAATTGATTTTATGAATAAAAACAAATTGAGAACATCTGCTTTTTTTTCTTTTAATATGAATTTTACGTTCCTTTAATAAGGATAAATATGTCACTAGACATTTATTATTCTTTTACATAAAAAGAAATTGCTATCCTTTATACATCAAATTTATATAATGAAAATTAAAATATTAAACATTGTAAATTTTTATACAATAACAGAGTAAATATAATGTGTTATTTAACACTAGTTACCAGACCATAGTCATATTGTACATAATTCAATGGTGTTCCTGCAGCGTCCTAAAAATGCCGTCGTTGTGTCCGTAGCGAAATTGTATTTGCCCCTCACGAATGTTTATAAAAAGAAAATCTCTTTACACATTAGTCCATTCTACAATTTGTAACTGTTCATTTGCCGACCGCATTGCTATAACACACGCTAATTTCTATTGTCTATTCGCGTGAACACGTCTAACCAATTTAACTGTTCAAACAGAGTTTTAACACACTCTCACCCGTAATCGACCAACGATTAAACTCTTCACATTTTCTATTTTTCTACATATCAAATTATTACATCACACTATGTCCATTCTTTCCACTAAAATCTCTGAACTTCTTACTCAACTCGACAAAATACATCATTACTCTCCAAGCTCCTTCTTAAGACTGAGGCCACATGCTGGAAATCTCACTTCCGTTATTTTTCAGGGTTTTCCCTCTCTGTATCATGGACTCTATTCAAAATCTCGCCATATCAGCGTTATCTATTTCATCGAATGCACTGTTCAATACTACGCGCATGACAGCTAGTTTTTTTTACAAATTTATATTCACATACAAAATTATTTAATTTCTTATAACTAAAATTTCTTAAAACCTATACATTATTGTTTATTTGTGTTTGGAAATCTATATTAACTGAATTTACTTTATTTTAACTTTTAAAGACATAAGTCACGTTTTCGACTTATGTTTTCCCCCTCCCCATTTAACTATCTCGATTCCCGGTTATTTTTCATTATTCAAATTGGATTAACTTTTTTAGGTGTTACAAATTCTCCGTGTCTTGCAAATATTTTTTCCAAAAAAACATAATGTTCTTCTATATAGTAGTTGTTCCTAGCGCTATATCATCAAACATAATAATTACTATATTAGAAATATCAGAAAGAATGTTTCTATAGGTAGTTTCTTGCCAAATAAATAGCCAGTGCTGCAATTCCAGATGATAGCTTATTCATTTGATATAGACCTTTATGTGGTAATATTGAAAGTTTTATTTTTAATCTTCTTCTCTTAATTCACTGTGTGTATAAGACTTGGAAAAATCTAGTTTAGATTAGTACTTTTTACCCCTAATACATGAAGTAACTTATCTACACTTGGAATGGCATGTTGATCGACTCACAATATTAGATTAACTTTATAGTTATCAAAAAGACAAACGGTACTTTAAAAAAAAATTTTATTAATAGGCACGACAGAATATGATATTTTAGTTATTATGCCTTCTCTTTCTAGCCTAAGTAATTCATTGTTAACTAATGGTTCTATTTAAAGAGGAATTTTAAAGTTTTTTTTTCCTGAAAATACGTTCATCAGATTTTAAATGTATAGCAGCTGGAAGCATACTTGGTATTTTTCTCACTTCGCCTTGGAAAAGCGAGTTATATTTAGACATAAGTTGATTAACATCAAATTACATTATTTACATGATTTACTCTGTACTCACTCATTCATTTTTAAAAGGCTAGTCCAATCCAATTTTATACTCTCTAAGCCAGTCATGTCGAAGATACCAGCCGGCAATCGCAATGTGACACACTAAGAAGAATCATGTTTTTTAGAGCGTTTAGACTCACTTGATTCCTCTACGGAAGTTTTAAAATGCGCACACTACATTTATAATTTCAAGGGCAGTGCATGCCTAGAGAAGCGAGAGAAATAGACAGTAATGCCATCTCTTAGCAATAAGCGGAAATACCCTATTATTTTTGTTGAGAACAATAGAATCTTCCATGCGCTTCGAGTCTAGACTAGAACCTTCCTTATCGATATAAAAAAAGTGCGTTGGCGCGACGTGAGTCAGTTGAGTCGAGTAATTGAAGCGATATGGTCGGAGAAGGATTTTAGTTGTACTGCGAAGTAGTGATTGTGAAGTCTAGTGATTGTGAAGGTATTGTGCATTTGTTTGTGTCGTGCACGTGCGATATCCATAATTGTTGTGTCGAGTTCCATAATTGTTACGATTTTGGCATAATGTCACAAAAACGTAAAGTTGATAGTGAGTGCAGAGTTTTTCAGTCTAAATGGGAAATTGCATATTTTTTCATAGAATGGAAAGGTAAACCACTGTTGCTGTTTGTAAGGAGTTTAACTTGAAGAGACACTATGATACGAATCATAAATCAAAATTCGATTGTTACACTGAAAAAATAAGAATGGATACATTGTCATCTTTAAAATCTAAACTTCAAGGTCAACAATCGATGTTTGCTAAAGCTAATACTGAGAGCGAAGATGCCCTGAAATCAAGTTTTATTATTGCATTAGAAATCACGAAGAGATCAAAACCTTTCACTGATGGTGATTTTATTAAAGATTGTATGTTGAAAGTTGCCGATGTTTCATTTTCATTTCAAAAGTCAATAATTCAAAATATTAAATGATTTATCACAAAATTTGGTTCTTCAACTGAAGGAGAAAATTAAGGAATTTACAAACTTTTCACTGGCTGTTGACAAGAGCACCGATACTGTTGATACATCTCAACTTGCTGTTTTTATACGAGGTATTAACAGTAACTTTGAAATAACTGGAGAACTATTAAAGTGCGTTCCATTGACAGGTACTACAACAGCAAATGATATTTATCCTGCAATTGAGCATTTGATAGCAGAATATGAACTTGACTGGAACATACTTAGCAGCACAACTACGGATGGCGCTCCTGCCATGGCTGGCAAACATTTGGGCGTTGTAACTAAATTAAAACAGAAAACATCAGGGAATTTTGTGGGATTTCACTGTATAATTCATCAGGAATCATTGGCCTTATCATGTTTTGTTAACATGAAAGTTAACAAAACTTTCATTTAAAAATGGACCATGTCATGCAACCTATAATTAAAATATTAAATTTTATAAGGAGTAGAGGACTAAATCACTGACAGTTCAGGCAGTTTTTATAAGATTTGGACGAAAACTTTTCTGATGTCTCTTATTTCACCTAAGTTTGTTGGCTTAGTCGTGGAGTAGTTTAAGAAAGATTTTTTGCATTACGTGACCCTATTCAAGTTTTCATGTTAGAAAAAGGCAACCCAATTGATTATGACAATGACTGGTGGGTTGATTGTGTCTTTTTGGTAGATATGAATATTCACTTGATTGTTCTGAATGTAAAGTTACAGGGTAAAAATCTGATTGTCACTCAAATGTATTCATGTATTCAAGCCTTTGAAACAAAGTTGAGGCTGTGGGAAAATCAGGTAAAAAATCAAACTTTGGATCATTTCCCTCATAACATCATTTGGCACAGGGATAAAAAAAAATGGATCAATATTCTCAACTTCTGCAAAATCTGATCACGGAAATCAACAATCGTTTTGAAGACTTCCACAAAATGAATGAAATGGAATTCCCAATTTTCAACAATCCATTCGATTTTGAAGCTTCACAGGCACCAGTTCATTTGCAAATGGAGTTGATAGATCTTCAATAGGACAGTATTTTGAAAGAAAAATTTAAAGAGGTTAACGCTCTTACATTTTATACACAATATTTCAAGAGTTTGGAAAACTACCCGGAATTAAAAAAGCATGCAGCACGCATTCTGTCCATGTTTGGTAGCACCTATTTATGTGAGCAGATGTTTTCCGCCATGAAAATAAATAAGAACAAATATTGCACAAGACTTACGAATGAACATCGCCAATCAATTCTTAAAATAATTACAACGAATATGATACCTGACATCAATGAGCTTGTCAAAAACAAGAGAAGTCAGGTATCTGAATCCTTGAGCTCAAAATAATTACCCTCTTTTATAACTTTGATATGATTTTTAACAACTTTATATTATACTATAAAATTAAATAAATAAATTGTTAAAATAATTCAGTACATTTTTTTTTTTATTTGAATCTGGCCCGCCTACACATTCTAAATTTAATATATGGCCCTCTGCAAAATTGAGTTTGACACATCTGCTCTAAGCCAATCCCATCCAATCAATGATTTTCTTTTTCTTTCAACTAATTAAATATTTAATTTAGACAATTCATAACGGACCTGGCTTTCTACGTGAGCTACTGCTTTGCCTGTCAGATTAGTTGGAGATTCAGTATTAGTAGTTAGGTTTACATTTTTTTTGTTTTATTCAAACTTTTGGAAACATGTTTTTAAACTGATCATAAGACGTTAATAAATCCAAAAGTTAATAAATCCTTGATCCTGTATCTATCATAAATTTACAAATTTTCCCATTTAACCAAAGATTAGTAAATATTGGTTTATTTACTGTTGTTGTTTTTTACTTTTAAACTTTTGTAACATTAACAAAATTTTCTTCAGAGTTTACCCTTTTTATAAGATTTGTATCTACTCTTAAAATAGGCCTATATTTACAAACTGTTATGACTTTCTTTTTAACATAGCATACATTATCCTGACTTAAAATAACAATTATCAGGTATATGATTATCTTTATTATACCTAAAACATTTATTAGGCCTATTTTTTGTATAATAATTTGCTTTGATTTTATTAATATATTTAACCCTAGAACACTTATGTGTCGTCAAAATGACGACATGCAAAACCCAAAATCGGTGTATTTGACAGAAGAGTGGTGACCGCGCATCCCCCCTCCCAGTACCTTCCTTACTCTAATAGACAAGGCCAGTCGCGGAATTTCACCCCTACCAGCCACATGTGTCTGTACTTACTTGTGCTCACGTCGTGCATTTGACGATACATAAGTGACTGCGTTACTTTTTTTGTAGAGGGAAAAACCATTGTTTTTACTAAGGTTTTACTATAACCTTGTTTAATAGGTAAAATAAGATTGTACAACCTGTATACTTTAGATAAATATGTGTTTCATTTAATAAAAATACTGTTATACATAATTTATAAAAATATTTTCTAACCCTTGTTTTTTTCCTTTCAAAAAAGTAGTCATTAATTTTTATAGTTTTTTATTACTAGTTGCACTAATAAGTTTTTAAAACAATTTTTTTCCTAATTCTAAAGAGTACTAAAACATAACTATAGCAACGAAAAAATTTTAAATTAGGTTTCCGTCAAGTAAAAAACAAAACAAAAATGAGTAGTCAAATTTACGATACTTAAGTGATAGTGTGACTCAACCCGGACATAAGTGTTCTAGGGTTAAAGTTGATACGCCCAATTTTGACAGCCCATATGCTAAATCAAGATTATCATTTCTTCTAGTTATTTGAAATCTTTAATTTCATCCATTGAATATATTTTGCTGTACTCTTTGTTTTTGAGACCCTATATAAAGAGAGTTATAAGTACTTCATGCAACCACTCTTCTGAGAATTTATAAAAGTAAGATGCTCTTTTTAATTATAGAGCAAAGTCTTGAATTAACTCTATTTCATTCTAAATGTATTTAGCAAACCATGACCATTCCAACATATTTGTTTCTTTTTCTTAAAATATGAACCCAAGATAACCTCTAATTCATTAAAAAATCTTTCTTCTGGTAATTGAGTCTCATTTAAGTCTAATAAACGTTCATATATTTTAAATCCTGTCACATTAAGTACTTGCTTAACTTGTGGAACTGCATTTAATTCAAATTTATTTTCAAGTCTTTTAATGCATATGGACCATGATGTAGAAATGTAGATAGTTCATATTTTATGGTTCCACATTTATTTATTTTTTTTTGTTTCTGATTTATGTAAATTTGTATTTTCTTCGCCCAAATTTAAATATGTTTATGTATTATTAACAAAAACTAATTAGTTGTCATCACTAATATAAACATATATAACAAATAAGTAGCATAAAGATTATTTATTTGTGCTTTAATAGAATAACTTCTTTATTAAATTGAAACTAGTTGTAGTTTTGTATAAAGTAATATTAAAATACTACGGCTAAGTAATATGTACATAACAATAGGCTTACTTATGAAAGTTATTTAATCCCTCATATACAAATAATTTAACTAGTTTATTATTCCTTGCAAATTATGTTTCTTTAGTACATAAAATTATAGCCATATTTAGGAACATAAAATTAGTAGTATTGGTAGTAGTATCTATAAAAATAGACTCTTAAAATACCTTTATAATGTTAACAAATTTAAATATTTGATGAGAATAAAGTATATAACACTTTTTGTAAAAAGGGGGAAAGCAAGATGACTCATGAGTTATCAAGTATGACTATTTTGAGCATGACAGAGTGGGAAGTGTGGTGCAACATCAGAAGACACAAATAACTTTGACTGTATGACTAAAGCATCAAAATATTTTCTTAACAGAAATATTGTTTACAAATTTATCCCCTGAAAAAATGTATATTTTTCCATAATTAATTCATTATTACCTAATGAAAGGAAACAACAGTTTTCTTAATTTATAACAAGATGGCGAGATGGGTCGGAAATAATATGTTTGTTGTAGAAAATGGTGTTTTCTTTTATTTGGTGTTTGAAGTTTTGCTCATTTTAAGTGAATTAATTATAAAATTTAAGCATATCTCCATAACAAATAAGGTATTGTAATATAGCTGTTCTCATGGTAAAATCCAATCCTGGAGGAAAGCATTTGAAAGACAAAGAGGTTTTACAAAATTGTATATATAGCTTATATTATAAAGCCATAATTTCTCTGACTAACTAATCCAAATATTTGATTAGGTACATACATGTGTGCTAAAAACTTTAAACTTGGTCTTTTGTTGAAACCACCCTAGACAATTTTGAAAACACTGCTTTTTTTATTTAATAGACTGTTATTAAACACTCTTCTACTCCTGTTGGTACAAAGAATAAGGTTGTCAAAATTAAAAAGTACTCATTTAAGATTGGTATATTTATTTTTTGGTTCAGAACAGTTTTTAATTTGTTCAAAAGTCCATTTTTATCTAAAATCCTAATAAAACATACTTTAAAAATAGGGTTAAACATTTTTAAATTTTGATCAGTCATAAATTTTATAACCTTATTTCAAATTTATATTACCACTTTTGATGTAGAACTGTTAACTGTTCCTTACAAAAAATGAGAATGGCAGTTAAAACACATGTTCTTAGAACATAATTTTATCCAACTTATTTTCCACATTTTTTATGATTCTTATTTTCAAATTTACTATCATGTTCAACGTCAGTTTCTAACATTAAATTATAGTTGTTGGTGGATAATTAAAATGTTTCAAAACTAATAAATTTGTTTGAATCTCATATACATTTGAATGTACTTTTTGATGAGAAGTTCAGAACTTAATTTTTTTTCTTAAACTGTTTTTATCAAATTCATTTTCCATACGTTATTTAGAAATGAAATTGATACGTATTTTTATGATTTATACCTGTGCCTTAACCCTTAACTGCCCTGGTGAATTTAACACTTGTACCCTGGCGGGGTCATTTTCGACCCCAAATCTTTTTTTGGGCTAAAAAATTTTAAATAACTATTTTTCAATGTACAGTATTTATTTTCTTGTAAATAAATACAATTATAAAGACCAGGTTTAAAACATAATATTTTCATTTTGACATAAATGTAAGTCCATAAAAAATATTTTTTTAAAGTTGACATACTTTGACAAAATGTTAGTAAAATCCACATAAATTTTTTTTCATTGAAGTGATGCTTTTTCCCACTTCCAAAGACATAGTTCTTGACATCTGAAAACAAAAACAGATGGTTGTAAAACCATATTTGTTGAAACTATTATGCAGAACATTTATTTATAATTTTTTTTCTTATTTTTTTAATTTGTTCAAAAAATTGGTTACCTTTTTTAGTCTTGGCAGCTTTCGCAAACGACCTCTTGCTTGCTGTGGGACTTGCGGACTCCATTGTAGCACTTTGAGCATGAAGTCGATTGCTTTATGTCACAGATGACATCTCTTCCTCTTTGGTTGAGCAGGTCCCGGGTAGTTGGGTGGTTGAGGCTCATCTTCGACATTCCAAATTCGTCTGATGGTTGATTTGAGCTCCTTTGGTATATTGGTCATGAGCATTCATCTTCTTAGTTGGTTTTCAGTTTAACTTCTTCCCAAAGTAACTAAGAACTGATGTTGCAAATTTTCATCTCAGGGTTAACAGCATGGAGAATGATGTTAGCATTTACCGCAACAATATTCATTACAGTATACCACACTGTCCATCTCTGAGTGTGACAACTGACAGACAACTGGGCACATTTCTGGTCCAGAGAGTTTACTCCTACTTTTGTGATATTATAGAAATCAATCACTTCTGGAAATTGCTGCCAGTGGATCGTTTTCTTGTCTTTCCGGTCTTGTTGTGATACAGTCAAAACGCAAGGCAGTTAGCAAAAACAAAAATCTGTTTTTAGTCATAGTAGCCCTGAAAATATCTCGCCCAGTACCGTCAGTGGCAAACAATGTAGAAACGTCCTCATGATTAGATTTGAAGTCGCCAGCTAAGTAAAGCAATCCCAAGAAAGCCTCAAGTTCTACTTTATCAATGTGATCAATATGGTGACAGTTCAAAGTGCTAGATCTATATCTACCAGCTAAATCTGTTATTTTTTCATTTGTATGTTCAATTATTTCATCTAACATATCATCATCAATTTGTAACCGCCATGAATCTAATGGGGGTCTTCGGTTGCTTTGTACAGGCATTTCCTATTAGACCAGGGTCGATAATTTTTGAAACCAAAAAAAATAATAGTAGGATGAAACCCATTGGAAAAGGAAGAGAATATAACAAAAATGAAAAGAAAAATAATTTACGGGCGATCTGAGGTCAGGAAGTGGAAAGGGGTGAGTTTTTAAGGGTAGAAAACGGTTTATCTCGATTTCCGGCAAAACTACAAATACTATGGAAAAACGTTAAATAGCAAAGTTGTAGGTAATAAAAAGATCTACAACTTTTGTATTTACACTTTTTTCACATATCCTCAAAATTTATGTGAAAAATTCAAGTAACCAAGTTTTTGGTTTTTTATTTTTATCTTTTACAAATTTTTTTTTTTTTTTCTCCACGAAATTTGGTGAAAACTTACCTTTTTATGTCCCAAACACACTGTAATTTTTAAATATTTATTTTTTTCACCTTATTTTGACTTAATATTGAAAAAGCATCCTAATTTTTAATCGAAAATTCTCGCGTCAAAATATCTGCTTTTTAAAAAAATTCGGTTGGCTTTTTGTTTGTTGAAATCTCTACTTTGTGATGGTATAAAAAAAAAAAACATTACTATGGTAAATGTTCTCAAAAAATGCAAAGAAACGAAAAAAACTCGAATCCGAAAACATTGTTTTAAATCATTATATACAATTATTGTGAGCTATTTATTAAAATTTATTCTTTAATTACTCGAAAAACGTAAGATTCCATGTTACATTGATAAACAAAAAATTACAAATCTATAAAACATAAAGATTGCTAAAAAAATTCGAAAATAGTTGTTTTAAATATAATTAAAGTTCGGATTTAAAGGGGATTTAATATAAAAAATGTGACTACTGCTATTTTTTTAGTAAAAAAGTTGTATTATTAAATTTTAATTACATATATGTTATAGAAAATCTCATAATATATAAATATACGTGTAAATCGTACTATTGAATTTAGATACTTTATACTCATTACGCTATTCATTAAAATATTTTAAAAAACATTAATCTTGTTATTTCTAAATACCTTATCTTGAATTCTAATCACTTAACTATGCATGTATGATGCGGCTAAGGACAACCTAGATTAGACAAACCTTCCCGATTCTAGTAGATCTTCGAAATCTGCAAGACCATCACCGTCTTCGTCTCCAATATTATTTCCAGTCTGCATTGGTTCTTCATCCACAATTTCATCTGAATCATTAACTTCCTCATAGCTTTTTTCTTCCATATTGGAGCATTTTTCAGAACCATGACAATTTGAGCATAAATTTGTGCATTTTAAACCATGTTTTCGGCAGCCACATTTTAAACTGTTACATCCAGTTTCACAGCAGCAGCAAATAGTTTTGAGCAATATTTCCTGAATTAATTCCTTTTCTGTAAATGTGTGCATAATACCACGTTGATGTTGCTTCCAGCCCCAATCTGTTGCTGTCAGTTCGTTACCCAGCCAAGTTTGAAGCTGATAATATGCCCTGTAACAATGTTGTTCTGCTCCACCTATGGGTGGGAGATTTGACAAAATTAAAGATGATTTAATTTTTGCCAATTGATATTTTCGAAATCTTAATTGATTAAGTGTTATATTATCATTTTTACATTTGTAAATAGATTTGATTAATTGTAGTCCATTTTTTTTTATATCTTCTTTGTTTGCATCCTTTAAAAAAAATATATTGGCCAAATTTGACAAATTTTTATCGTCTAATAATGAATTTACAATACTTTTCTTTCCTTTTCCGGCAAATCCAGATGTTGTACCGCAAACAGAAAAACAATGCAGAAATGCAACGATGTTTTTGAAGGATTCATATTTGAAACTGAAGATTAAACCGTTTTTAGAGACAAGACTTAGTTTTTTCTTTTAAATTTGACACTGCCAAAATTCATTCTAACAATAGCTTGCAAAGATTTCTTTCCTTCTTAATACGCTTCGTAGCAATTACAGAATTACTGCCAATTATTCCAGAAAATATTGACATCATGTTATCAGTCTGGAAAATGATCGTACCTGTTAAAATTTTTTTGTAATATTTGTAAATCATCTACATCTCTTTTTATTCGATATTCCCTGGAATCAATGTGTTACTCTGTAGTTGCAAAGGAAACATTACAAAAATCTTCCATTTCATTGCAAACTTCAACAAGTATGATCATTGTTAATACGAATTTTGTTAATACACTTTCAAACAAACCCCGACCATGTGTAAGTCCACCCTGAGGTTTCATAGATCTCATCAAAACTTGCTCGATCGTCATATCCGTCCAAACTCCCGACCAATATTTATGAGTACGTCGAATCGTAAATAATCCTTCGGTGAATCGCGTAAATTCATAATAATAATTTATTGTGTCATTAAGCTTACACATATCTTGGAGATAAAGATGAGTAGATTTTGCGTATAAAAGGTGCCCACTTGCATGAAAATAGGGAAGCATTCTTTCCACGCATTTTAAATGTAATTTCCAATTACCTGCACGTTCAACCCATATGAAATCTTTAACTAACGAGACCATTTGCCAGTACTGCATCCAAAGTTTTGCTGTAGGACCTCTTTTTTGTACTGATTTTAGATGCTCGATTAATTTGTTTATATGATCTTAAAATCTTCGTGATGCAAATTGTCTTCAAAATTTTCTGTTCCTAAATCCAGCAAAAATGCATCCATTAGCCCCTTTTCTGTGTCCGACAACTCCATTGATGAAAAAATTAATTCAGACAAGGCGAGCTGTACTAGAAAATGTCCTCTGATAGCTCGTGCACATGCTTGCCCGGAAAGAGGTTTATCGGACGAATTTTCTGCATTTATTTCTCAAAAAGCCTCCTTAAGTCCACTACCATCCATGATGAATCCAATCGCTCCGAGGAACGACATCAATAAATGAAATCCCCCAAGTCTTACCTGGACTGGCGACAAATTGTAGGGATCATTATCCAAACAATGCTTGCTATGATTTCACGAGCTTTATGGTATAGCGGTTGGTCAAACGTTACGAACACAATATTTTGCTCTTGTTTTTGGCATTGTTTAGCCGCTTCTACCAATGACGTAAAAATAGTATCAAAATCACTTGGTGGATTTCTAATAAACGGCACAGGAATAATTCTTGAAGTATGATAAGTCAAATTAGGATGTATCTTCTCCATGAACCCATTCCAACCATCGGATTTGTTGTTTGAAAAATTTGACTAAGACCATGTAAAATCTGCCGAAGAAATTTCATGGCTCTCCATAACATCTAAAATATCTTCTATCTGAACTGTTTTCAATCCATCGGAATTTTTGTTTTCAAAACGTTTCAATTTCACAAATCCAGTTTCGCCTATCTCTTCAGAAGATGGAATCTGTTTTAATCTAGAGATGGTTTTCTTTGAAATAACACTAGATGCCGGAGTAACAACCATTATTCCACCCATTGCATGGAAAGTATTCTTGCCATCAATTGTGAATCTATTATGATCTGCATTGTCATAAATAAATTGAACATATGAATCCGGAGAAAACATATGGTTAGCAGGGTCCTTGATAATCGATGCTTCAAAGCGCAAAGTTTCTTTATATGAGGTATACAAACCAAAATTAGATAATGAGTCGATCAATCCTTTAGAGGCATATTTTTTGTGAATCATCGATGACAAACCAAGTAAAATTGGAGATAAAAAATAACGTGGCCTTACAGATGTGATGATGCAATGAGACATTGTGGCCACTTTTTTATCCATCCTATGGACACTATTTGTACTCTTTTCTTTATTACTTTTGCACACAATATTCAAAAAAACTTGCAAAGTTTCAGGAACACCCTTAAAAAGATTGCCTTCGTTAAAATCTGGAATTTCATAGTAATTCATATCGTATACTTTAGAACGTATACCGTCTAAAACAATTTCAGCAGCCATTTGAACAATTCTAGTTCGTTCGCCCTCTTCACTTTTCAATCTTTTTTCGTCAGTCTTTGCAGAGTTTCTTACTTGCAGTACCATTTTTGTATAAAATTATCATGTCTCTTTTAATTAAATGACACTCGACATCGTTCTGAAAATGCTCTTTCAATTTTTTCTTAATAGTTGTGTAGTCTGGAAGATCTCCAGAAAATCCATGTTTTATTTCATTGACAGAAAATGGACATTCTGTTTCGTTGTCAACGATATAATTAATAAAAATCTTAGTGTTTTCACCTGGTGAGCGACCCCTTTTTCTTTCAGTTCTTTTCTTATAAAAAGTAGACATACAAGCAGTATGATAATGCGCTTTTACTGCGACTAAATCAGGCACATTTCTCAAACGAGCTGAAATGTTTTTATCAAAATCATTCAATGTGTTTTGTTTTTTAATATACTGTAATATATTATCTCTTGACAAATGAATATTTTTTTTTTTTATATTACCGAAAAACCCACCGCAGAGAAAGCAATGAGATTGAAAATTAAATCTAAGAGCGTCTTTATTTACTAGTTTTCCTTCGTTTGATTTTCTATGTCTTGAACTACAGAATGTAGCTATTTGCAGTCTCATCATTATATTTACTTTGACAAGTTCGATGAATAAAAGCTGATGGCAAAGTCTCAAATTTTTTGTATTTATTGTAAATTCTTTTCTTGCTAGACCCCACTAAAGGAATCAAAGCTGCTTTTTTTATTTCATACACTTGCTTATCATCAACCTTATTGCAGATTATGCAAACAGATTCATCCATACTGATAATCTGAAAAGACTAAATCAAATTGGACTAAAATATCATTCAATTTTAACTTTTTAGGTTATGTTACGTTAAACATACTATTTATGAAAGAAAATATTACTATTTTTATTTTAGAG
This sequence comes from Aphrophora alni, assembly GCA_963513935.1. Taxonomy (NCBI): domain Eukaryota; kingdom Metazoa; phylum Arthropoda; class Insecta; order Hemiptera; family Aphrophoridae; genus Aphrophora; species Aphrophora alni. The sequence goes on from OY740766.1 coordinate 56,720,149, forward strand.
CTGATTGATACAGATTAAAATACAGGTAGTATTTACCTTGCTATGTAGATTCCAAAAGTTTCTTTTAAAGTAAATTTGTCACAATTCTCTTAAAGTAACTCAGCCTGCACGTGTATTTTCATGAAAGATGTTGTTCACTGCTCTGTATCTCGAATACTGGCTAACGGTTTTTGCAGCTGCTACGAAATAACAGGTAGTAAGGCCCAGACCCTCCTAGCCCCTTCCCCACTTCTCTATGAAATACCTTTTGATGGGCTAAAATTTTCCGTAGATCACTCAGGTATATATGTTATCTTTAAATAGCAATAAATAGGCATCACGCATATAATTTAAAGAAGATTCTACAACTTTCTCAAAATATTGTAGATGTCGTATTACATATTAACTTTATTAACTTATTTAGTTGTTAATTATAATTGTATATTTCGACTTGCAATTTCTTGTTTATCAATGTAACATGGAATCTTACGTTTTTCGAGTAATTAAAGAATAAATTTTAATAAATAGCTCACAATAATTGTACATAATGATTTAAAACAATGTTTTCAGATTCGATTTTTTTTTTCGTTTCTTTGCATTTTTTGAGAACATTTACCATAGTAATGTTTTTTTTTTTTACACCATCTCAAAGTAGAGATTTCAACAAACAAAAAGCCCACCGAATTTTTTAAAAAAGCAGATATTTTGACGCGAGAATTTTCGATTGAAAATTAGGGTGCTTTTTCGATATTAAGTCAAAATAAGGTGAAAAAATAAATATTTTAAATCAAAAAAAATTACAGTGTGTTTGGGACATAAAAAAGTAAGTTTTCACCAAATTTCGTGGAAAAAATTTTTTTTTGTAAAAGATAAAAATAAAAACCAAAAACTTATTTGAATTTTTCACATACATTTTGAGGTTATGTGGAAAAAGTGTAAATACAAAAGTTGTAGATCTTTTTATTACCTACAACTTTGCTATTTACTGTTTTTCCATAGGACTTGTAGTTTTGCCGGAAATCGAGATAAACCGTTTTCTACCCTTAAAAACTCGTCCCCTTCCATTTCCCGACCTCGGATCGCCTGTAAATTATTTTTCCTTTCATTTTTCCTATATTCTCTTCCTTTTTCAATGGGTTTCATCCTACTATTATTTTTTTTCACTTTTTACCATTTGCGAAGGCGTCAGCCCTGGTCTATATAGCACCAGGAACTTTACTAACGATATTGTGGGCACGAGTTCTTGATGTATGTGGAGGGTCCAGTGACCATTTGAAAAATAGATTTTTTTTCTTTATCATATATTTGTTTCTATGCCCTAATACACAACTCTCAGCTACTCTAACCACAGGACCGTCTTGATCGTCTACAAGTTGATCATCATCTTCACTATTCGATTCATCAACTTCATCATTCGATTCATCATCTCCAGAACAATCTGATCCATTTTTTCATTCGGGTCGAAATCAGGATAGTCATCTGTATCATCACCAAATAATTCTGACCCACTATCATGTTCAATTTTTTCCAAACCATCCTCATCATCGTGAAAACTTTCATTCAAAATACTCACTATTTGATTATCCGACAAATCATCGTCTGATCTACCAGCCATTATATACTGTTCTTTAAAACATATGCACGATTAACCTGCAAAAAAGTGTCATAAGGAACATAAACCACTTAAATTAAAAAGTACTGCAACACAGTATAAGTCCTACACTTCTACCCTGGCGGGTTCAATTGAGACCCCAGGGGCCACTAGACAGTAAACGAGACACAGAAACGTGCAGCCGAACCACACACTACCGCTGACTGGCAGGTACTGAGATTACATGAGCGGGTAGCTCCGTACCACGCAACCTAGCAAAGAAATATTGAACCCAAACTCATGGGGTCAGAAATGACTCCGCCAGGGCAGTTAAGAAAACAAAATTTAAGCTTTCTCTTTCCTTCTCATCAAACAATAAGTTAAGAAATGTATTATTTATGTGTTTTAGGATATCAAAATGTCAGCCTCAATTTTTCCTAAATGATTTCTAATTAAACCCATATTGTACGTTTTTATTTTCAAATTTTTCTTCAACATTTGATTCTTTTCAAATGGAGACACATATTTCATCTATTTGGTCCTAAAAGTGTATTACCAACTCATTTTTCTTAGGTTTTTGAGTACACGGATTTCAATTTTAAAAATTTATTTTTCTATATAAGGTAGAACATTTTTGTACATATTAGGAAGTCTTTACTACCAATAGTGTGAGATTCATACTCACTAAGAACCACCTCCCTTCCTGGTAGTATCCCTACCACAGGGAATTAGGAATGTTTTTTCAAATGCCAAGGTAATAAGTTCTTTCAATGGAGTAGTCGAGAAAGTAAGTACAACAGAGTCCAGTCAGGGAAACTCATGTTGACGACGGACATAGTCAGTAGACCTGACTAGAATTGTCTTAGATGCAAGTGTAGGTGAAGGATAATATTACCTTACAAATACATTATTAGCTGAAACACTTCCCTTCATGCATCATCTTTTTCTACTCCCTACTTAAACTGAAATAAGCATTCAAAAGTGCATGCCCTATTCAGCTGCATTCTGATTGCTGCATCTACTACAGAGACATTGTTAGTGCAGTACATGCGATGTATTTCTCTGCGAGTTTGCTGAGGGTAAGGCATCTTCTGCACAACACAGGAAAAAGCAGAGATTTAAGGTATATTGTGTATTAGGGGTCTGTCAGTGGTTGTATTATATCTACCTAGTGAACAAATTAAGAGTTGATGAAGGTTGTGAGTGAGCTCTCTTTTAAAAGTTTACTGCTGTCTATTGGATGTGTTGTTTAAGACAAGGCGCATTTAAGGCAATGTGTAAGGTCCTAAGCTTGGTGCTTTTGTCATCCTTGTGTAAAGCCTCTTATTTATTCTCAAAAGCCCAAATCGGTGCTAAGAATGACAATAGCTATGGTTCTCGTGAGAATTTACATCTTTTCATATATTGGATTGGCAACATTGTGTAAGTGATCCCATCTCGATTTTCCTTTAGTGTCAGCAATGTGAATAATATAATTTCTAACTATTCTGTATTTCAGTTTTACATTAAATTATTTCAGTTCCAACCCTCAGTGGCTTATTGTAGTGAGTATGGGCTTGGCAATCTTGAGAAAAAATTGTTTACCACCTTCAACCCATTTTAAATTCAGTTTTTGATTTATAGAATATAGGATGCCTAAATTTTTCTCTTGTACAAACCTTTTAAATTTACATTGCTTTTCATAAGGAGTTCAACTATAGAATTTCTCTAATGGGAATTTTGTTAAGAAAAATTCATATGATCTTAGGGTGGTTGGTATACATAAATAGTATACTTCATTCCATATTATATATACACAAGGTGCTATCAGAAAGGGCCCAGGCTGTACTTATCACAGCTGTTGGATATGACTGTACAAGTCGGTGTGCCACCGTCCGATTATGTAATACCTAATGAGTCAGTATGCCGAGTTTTGTTCCATTGTGAGGTTGTGTTTGGTCTACGAGTTGTGTTTTGTAATTGTGTGTAAATATTAATTTGTAAATTTTATGATGGCTGATAAATTTCAGCAACAACCTTGCATCAAGTTTTGTTTTAAATTTGGTAAATCACCTACTGAAACTTTTGCATTGCTTTGAGAAGAATATTCCCTAAACTGAACTCAGATTTTTGAGTGGTACGCTTTTGTTTCAAGGCTTACAGAACTTCTCTTGAAGATAATCATCATTCAGGACGACCTTGCATGAGCTTAACAGATGAAAATGTTGTAAAAGTTGTCAACTCATTCACGAAGACCGCCGTCAAACAAACCATGATTTGTGTACAAATGTCGGCATAAGATATGGAAGGTGCCAAGAAATTCTAACTGAAAGTTTAGATATGCATCATTTTGCTGAGAAAATCGTTCCTTGATTTTCGTCTGTGGATCAGAAACAACATCGTTTTGATGTGTACAGTAAACTCAGAGAAACATTTAAAATATTCACCTCCAAGGTCAAACCCATTTATGAAAGCTGGTTTTATGGTTATGATCCAGAAACAAAACAGCAGTCGTCACAGTAGAAAAGTCCACGATCACTGAGACCGATAAAAGTATAGCAGGTCGGAAGTGCTAGAAAACCATGCTTATCAGTTTTTTTCGACATCAAAGGCATTCTCCTTCACAAGTTCATGCCAGCTGGTGTTATAGGGAATTCAGATTTTTATTGTGACGTTTTGAGCCGGCTGAGTAATAATGTGTGATGAAAAAGGCCGAAATTGTGGATAGACCAAAACTGGCTATTCCATCACGACAATGCACCTGCTCACACTTCAATGTAAACAATACAGTTTTTAACCAAAAACAAATGGCTGCCATCCCACCCTCAATATTCACCTACTGTGACTCTGCTCTGTTCCCGAAAGTGAAAATTCACATGAAAAGTCACCATTTTAACACTGTAGAAGACATTAAAAAACATACGCAGGAGGTGCTTGATAGCCTTCAGGAAATTGATTTTTTGGACACTTTTCAGGCATGGAAAAATGCAACGGAACTCAGCAGACTGACTCATTAGGTATTAGGTGTACATAATTGGACGCTGGGATGCTGGGTTGTACAGTCACATCCAACAGCTGTGATGAGTACAGTCTGGGAACTTTCTGATAGGACCTCATAATCTAAAGTAATGGCGCTGAAATGTTTTGAATTTATTTAAATACATTAAGTCAATTTAGTAAATACCTTTAAAAGGTAATCTTTCTAAAGTTACCTTTAACTGACTATTAGAGAAACATCTACTCACAGAGTCCAAAAACTATTTTTACCTTACATATAATCCAGAACTATATTCCAAAACAAATAACCTAAATTGTACAAAATTTTACACAAACTTTCTTGTTTGTTCATTATCATATAAAAAAATACTACGTGTTTAAAGATATTTTGAAAATACAGGGTATTATTTAGAAGATCATATTACAATCTCATATATACAAATCATTAATCTTCATAATTTTTGTATTGTTTTATTCTTTTAACTATTGTAATTAAAAGATAATTTTATCACTGGTATATCACAGCGTTTCATTTTGTCACTTATGCCATCATAACATTTAACTTTTATAATTTCACCCTAACTACTGATTGGTCCATTTGTCTGTGCGCGCTGCTGGCTATGGCGCGGGGGGAGAGGGGAGTGGTTATCGCTCATTTCCAAAAACAAGTGGTCAATAAATTTAATATTGTAAATCAACTTTTAGTATCACAATTTTTAGATGTTACCTTTGCTAGTACTGATATTTTAAAGGACGTAAAACAATAAAATTTGTTTTTTTCCCTCCCCAGATAAGAAAGGAATTTTAGTTTTAGTTTATTAGTTTAAAGTTTTTTTTAAATTTCCATGTAAACAGGTTACCAGTAATTTTCTTAAATAGCGTACCTTTATTTTTTCATTTTCAGCCTAAGTAAAAAATAAATTTTACCAATACACCAAATTAGTTTTGCCGTAAAAATTCTAACATAACAACTTCAAACACAAATTAAATTAAAAGAAACAATAATATTTATCTTTTTATCAACAATTAACGTCACAACCTTCCTCATTAAACGCAGAAGATTTTGATGTAAACATCATGTTTCTATGTGCACTACAAATCTTGTAAACTGTAATTATGTCTCGGGAAAGGTAGACAAACATAGTGGGGTGAGCGAGCCCTACTTTTACAGGACGGCTAGTAGCGTCAGAGCCGCATGCACAGACAAATGGTCCCATCAGTATATTTACTTAATACAACTGCTATTTTTAGGGAACATAGTCATAGGTGGTTATTATTATTATTATTATTTATTTTTTTTTTAATGTATACCAATTGTCAAGTATATAAATGATCACTCTAGCTAGCAAAATCGGAAAATCAAAAGTTACATTTTTAGGTACGTAGATTTGTTAAATTTTTAACACCAATTATGCTAACTTTTTTCTACATTAAATTCTGTCAAAAGAAATATTATAAATTACCATTTTAGTTATATATTTTTTATTATTTTGATTCCTTTCATGTTTCTATGTAGACATAAATATAAATAGTTTAAAGATGTATAAATTAAAACTCTACAAGAAACAATTCTTGGTACAACGGACGGTAAATTTGTTGCTTTTATACTTCTTAATATAAATTCTACTTTTTGATCTCTTATTAACTAACAAGGAAAATTTGTAACTGTAAAATTTGGAGAGAAAAAAAGAAGTTTTCTCAAATTTTGATGAAATATTGATCAACCTGATCTTGGTCTCTAGCATAGATAAAGGTGTTTGATTTTTTAAATTATTTAATTACGATCCAATTTTTTATAACTATACATTTGTCTGAGTACAGTCGTCATGAATTGTGAGTGCAGGATAAATTGGCCCTAAATTGTTTTTATTGGAAGGTTTACACATCTTCATATGTAGAATAAAATTAAAAAATCTTCACATTTGTGCATTGTCCATTTTTTATTTGGGCAAATTTTAATAATCGTGTATTTTTTAAATAACTTTGTAAAAATAAAAAATACTCAGCAAAATTATTAATAAATAAATGAAAGAGCATCTAGTTCCTTGTGGAAAAACTATGCAAATATTTCTTAGATATAATATAAGAAAACACAATTAAAAAATGTAGGCATAAGTGGCCATAAACTCAGACAGTAGGCTTGAATGGCACTGTGACAGATAGGTGCCCAAAGATAAGCGTAACTATATGAAAAATTATCAGATTTGTATAAATCAATATGTAAATTAAAGGAAAAAACTTCATGAGGAAAGTACACATATTATTATATTAATGTTTTATTTTAGTTTGTGACATTTCAAAAAAATTTTTTACCACTTTGATCATATAATCTGCAACTTGAAATGACTTGAATCTCCCTATCTATATATTCACTAAAATCTTATTAATTTTACCATTTTTAAACATTACTTATTCAAGTAAGTTATTAAATCATTATATGTATTTGTTCTTTTTTTAACTCCATTAAAAAATTTGTTGTTATCAAACTATTGTAAATGAATAAAATATTTTTAAAAAAGTTTACACAATTTTCATAAATCTGAAAGTGTATACTTTTTAATGGTAATGTTACTTTTTACTGAATATTTTACTTTTATATTTGTATTTCAAAACTTAGACAATGGAGTTATTTTGTATTATTGTCCGAGTCTTTTTAATACAATATTTAAAACAAAAAATAACTACAATATACAATCACAGTTAAAGATACACACTATTGATTAAGTTTAATGAAAATAGGTGAATAGGTATTGAATGAGCCAGTATAAAAGTTTCAAAACGGTGCCAAGAGACCAGCCAATGTGTTGCAGATGATTGCTATTTACATAGCACTATGTACATATGTGTACTAAACAGAATGAATAGGAAAAAATACATAAACCTACTCTGTTTTATACCAATAATAATTATTGGTAGAGGCGTATACACGTTTGCTACTAAGCGGCTCATATATGAGCCAATTTACATAAATATTGTATGTATGTGTACTAAAAAGAAAGAAAAGAAAAAAAATACATAAACTTATCCCATTTAATACCAATAATAATGCAAACTAACTGAACATAGTTGAAAGTGTAATGTTTACATGTTACTACCAAGCAGCTCATATATGAGCCAGGCAATTCATTCCCACAGACCAGCAAAAAGATCACCTCACTTCCACAAATCAGAATATAAAATTTTTAAATCACCATTTTTGATCATAAGTAATTCATAAATAATGTCTAAATCATAAATAAACTTGTTGCTAACATTTTTAAAGAACTTTTACCGAGTGGCTCATATATGCGCTGTCCAGTCTATAGTGATAAAATAATGTTTATGTTACTGTAAATCAGCTGTCTCATATATGAGCTACCCATAAATTAGCTGAACTACGCATAATTTGTGGGAAATTGTAATAAAATATTTTCAATTTATTTTTTATTAAAAAATTTTTTTTTAATTAATTTTTTTTTTTACAGAAATCTGTATGTGATATATTTATAAATCTTTTACTTGTCTGAGCAATCTTATATAAATTATTAAAGTTTATGTACTGTTTCACCTATTTGTCAGTCTTCATCAGAACATGTAGAACACTTATCACATTAATATATGTTAAAATAATTTATAAACACTCTCATATAGAAATCACAATTTAAATGTAATGAAAAATTCACTTTCAAATTTAAACCTGCAACTTTGTGTTGGAAATTGCTTTTCTATCTTATGGCATCATTTAGATAACATATGGTGAATTAAGAGTGGAGGAACTCAAACTTCCAAGGTTAACTTTAATACCACATTGAGGTATGACATTAATTTTGAGTATATATATTGAAGATAATGGGTGCACAGATGGGTCTGCTCCTGAATATTGTAGTGTAATTATGAGCTACAGGAGGTTTTTACTTCTCTCGAGACCGTTTTGTATTGATGAACCTGAGACAAGAGAGGCTAGGAATGATATAGATAAGCTGGCGCCTTTTTGAAAAATTTGTTCAATGATCTGTAAATAACTACAGTATTAGTGAATTCATCCCAGTGGATGAAAATGCTTGAGTCATTTCGTAGAAAATGCAGTTTTAGGCAATATATAGTAAATACAAGTAGTAAATACATGACCATGTTCAGAATATAAGAGTTTATTGCCTTTGATGAAGCATGACATTGGCTTTCTATGTTCTAAAAAAGTATAGGAACATAATTCTGATCTTCAGTATGCTTGAAACAGAATTGTTTTTCCATTTCATGTTATGCTAAAAAAAACAAATTGGAAGTTAACAAATTTTATTTCAATAATTAAATACCTTAAAAAATTCATGATAAACGAAAAGTTTGTTAGTAATAAGTACTGATTAGAGAGTGTCAAAAAAGTGAGCAATTGTGTTCACCTGTGATCACTATTTGACCGGAACCGATGAAGGATTAATGCATGACTTTAATCCTGAAGTTTTCTCCTTAATTTCGTCTTGATTAACACTATTTCTATCAATTGTTACGCCCTTTTTTATTTTATTTATTTATTATTTAAAAAAATTATTATTTTTTCTACCTCTGAATTTTAAAATTATTAAGTGTCAAGGACTGTACTCACAGCTGCATGCTTTTCAATCATGTTTTCCAGAATATTATCACTCTTAAAAAAAATTTGGATAGAATATTTGTTATGTAGAATTACATGCTTTATCAATTAGTTATTCATTTTGTTCTGTATATCCTTAACAAATACGAAATTCCCAATTTTTAAATTTTCAACATGTTAAAAATAAAAAGCAGCTAATGTAGATATGTAATGATTTTTTCACTTTATTCCAAACTCCTCTTCCCAGTAAAACAATATTAGAAGTGATTTAATATGAACTATTAGATAATATTTAAGAGGAGTTTTAAGTATTTGTAAATTAAGAAGAAGACAAGGTACATGGGACATCCTTGAATCGTTTGTGTTAAATGTTGATGTTGTTTATTTTTGAGAATACACAGGCAGCACTGGCTAGCACACATGAGCTCTGGGTCTTTCCAAATTTAGTTTTCTGGGTTCTATTTCTGTCCCAATTCCCCACCAAGTGTCCTCAACTCCAAGGCGATAAACTAATTATCATATAATACTTTGCTCTGCTTAAACTTAGTTTAATATATAACCAAGTTTGCAAATGAACAAACACAATTAATTATTTAATTGTTTATATTTCTTTTTTTAGTAAGGCTAAATTATATGAAATTATAAAAAGGTACAAAATCATTATGAACCTTTAAATACAATATCAAACTTAAGATATTGTAATTTCTAAATTAAATTTCAACAAATTTTGCTTTAAACTCATCATGTTAAAAAAATAGTGTACGGTATATGAAAAAAGTTTAATTGAATTTTAAAATGTTGGATTTTATATAATCCTGATAATGTATAGTCTTGAGGGAAATTACTCCAAACAATTGATGAGTATAACTGGTAAATTTATTTGTTTTTTTGTTTTTTCCTTTTTATACATGCAACTGAATAGGAAACCAAAAAATTTAGCAAAATCAGACTGGAGCTTCGCTAGAAACCTCAAAAAATTCAAATTTCTTGATTTATGATTTTTATTACTAATAATGCAATAAATGGTGTAAAAATCATCAAATCTTCACGAAAATTGGACAAAAGGTCAATTTACCCTGATAAACAAATTCTTGGACATGTTCACTATAAGGTTGGTAAAAAGAACTAACAATTTAAAAAAAAAAGTTTGCTCTACAACCACTTCTCATTAAATTACAATCCTTTCAATTTTTTGAAAATGGCCAACTATGACCTTCAATTTTTTTTGCAAATTTGATCACCAATTTCTACTGTAAAGACACATCCAATTTTCCCCCCTTGGAAAAAAAAAAAAAAAAATCATAAATTCTTATGTTACTATATCCTACCATTTTGATACCTACCTACCTTCATTTCCGAGTATTTTCATTTTTCTACGGCCCATAGAGCTGGAGATATTTAAAAATAGTATAGCGATGCACTCAAAATGCATAGAAAATGAACTTTTCTAGCAAAGCTCCAGTCCTATTTTGCTATTTTTTTCCAGTTTACCACTCAGGTGCATGTATAAAAACAAATAAATCAAAAAAATTAACTTCCCAGTTTCATCACTTTTTATTCTAATTTCCCTCTACTGTTGATTTTCTACCATAATGAAGCTTTGTGTATATGGGAAGGGTTGTATGTCTGTGGTATCTTATTGGCATCACTCAATCTTTTATTTAGATTACTTTGGTGTGTCATTAAATGTTCCAATTTATGTGTTGGTATTAACTCAACCTAAAAAAAAATGTAACCTTGATATTTTCTAAAAACAATTCCATTCGAATTTATTCTACCTATGGTTTGTCTAGGCTTCTTGATCTTTGTTACAATAATGCAGTATTATCCCAATTATATATATTTTTTATTTTTCTCTTCCTTGCATGTTTTATTGTCAATACAAAATCGGACTGGTTTAGATGAGCATTTATTTTAGTATATAGCTGGATTTGAGTGTACTTTGTAAACCACGGCCCCCACATGGCCGGTGCTACCGTTGCTACGACAACGGTGCCCATGGGCCAAGGATCCCGCAAGGACGGGGAAATTTTTTAAAATAAATCATAGAAAGAAAACAATAATTAAATCACTAGGACTAGATTTATGTGTATCAATGAAATATTACATCAGAGTAATTTAAATTGGTTAATTGGATATGGAGTGCATTGCGTACAAATCGTGTCTGAATCTACAACAGCTGTGAGTAACAAAACCACTCCTTAAACAGAATAGAAGTAATTACAGTAAAAATATGCCCCGAAATTATGACCTTCTTTGGAAACGTGGAAACAATGTATTCTTTTTTTCACCCATAGTCCTTAGAAGATGGATATTTTGACTTCTGAAGTGCCGCTTTCACTAAAAAAACAATCACAAACAAGGTGGTACGAAAGATTTGAAGCCTATGTTCCCGTTACTAAGCACTACCCAGAACTATTAACGACCTTAGCATGAGTATTAACCGAGTTGAAGTCATGCCTAGAACCGAAAGCATACAATAAAGCTATGGGTCTTAAAAATACTTTTCTTATTTTCAAGGCCTTTGTATGACAGTATTTTGGTACAAAGTGTTAGGCTGCATCAATGAAAAGAGTGTAATAATTAATTTGCAGAGTATTTCTCTGGACATTGAAGTGAAACTGATGAATTATCTGAAGGAAGACATGCAACGACTGAGAAATTCGTGGGAAGACATCATCAGTGAGTGACGTTTAGTGGCAGAATCCATCAACGTACCATCTACGTTTCCAAAATCAAGAGGTCGCCCTCAATTGGAAACGACTATTGAAGAAGAAGAAAACCATTTTAAAACTAGTATTGTGTATAATAGAGCTTTTAATCTTATTTTGTCTGATCTCAAGACAAGATTTGAAGCAACTAATGCACTGACTGAACTCTTCAGCCCAGTTCTTCAATTCAGCTCTATGGAAGACAGTGATTTAAGGGATAAGGCTGATAACTTAGTTAAAACTTGTAAGAATGATCTATCAGTAAACTTTTCAGATGAAATTATACATCTGAAATATATATTCAGCTCTGTGTTTCAAGTTGACCAAAAAAACATTTCAAGTAACCCGTTAGAGTTGTTGAATGCAATCTATGCCAAACAGTTAGAACCAATATTCATAAATGTGTGTATTGCATTAAGAATATTTTGTGCAATACCAGTTTCTGTTGCATCTGCAGAAAGAGCATTTAGTCAGCTGGGCAACGTATTGAAAACATGGCAACGTTCATCAATGACTCAAGAACGTCTTAATTCACTTGGAGTGTTAGCAATTGAACACCGTCTTTCATCTAGCCTTGACTTCAGTAATGTAATTGTAAAATTCTCAATGATCAAATCCAGAAAAATTTAGCTTTCATTCTTTCAATAAATTATCAGAACTCAGAAACACTACAATGCAACATATAACTTTCATAATTGGTTTTTAGCTTTGAATTTAAGTTGATTTTAGTAAGCTATTAGTATGACCAATTTCTGTGAAATACTTATTAGATTTTCCTTCATTAAATTTTTTCTTTATAAACATGTATTTGCTTTGCTTACTTCATTTTTACCTAAAGGTTGTATCTTCTGCTTCTCAATATCTCAATAATAAAATTAGGATGTTAATAATTTTTTAACATCCTAATTAAAATAAACTTGTAAAAGATAATAAAAAGTGAAATAAAACATAATTTTTTTTTCCCTATATATGTCTCAACGTATCAGAACACAGATATAATAATAATACAAATGCATCAATACATATTCAATATACATTAGTCAGCAATTAATATACTCATAGTAATTAATTTCTTTTCTTGGTAGTAAGAGGGGGGCCCATCGTGACTTAGCAACGGGGCACATGGAATGATGTGGGGGGCCTGTTGTAAACAAATATAATATAGGCTATTGAGTAAATCATGTATGTAGCAAAAACTGGATAATTCATCATGTTATGTAATTCATCACCTTAAAAATTTTAGAGGTGACTTACATCATAGTCCATGTCAAGTCAAGGATTAATGATGCAACTTTGAACATTGGCAATGTATGGAATACAATTCCACATGATATATTATCATGCAATTTGGAAAAACTTTTGTCATTGTTTAACTAAGTTAACAAGTCTAAAATGAACAATTACTGAATGAGGTGTCTCAAAATGGAAAGAAATTCATATCTTTCCAACAGAACAGTGTGACTTACATGTGTAGTAAAATGTTGATAACTTAAATTTGAGATACAAGATTTCAAACAGATTGAATAATAGAAAAAGACAGTGCAGAAGAAAGACAAGTTTTGCTTTTCTGAAACTGTTTATTGTAAAGGAGTTGAATAAATGTTATTAAATGTTCAAAAGTAACCTATATTGAAATAACTTTTTTAATTTATCTGAATTATTGTTTAATTCGTCTATTTCTAGAATGTGGCATTCTTTCAGTCCCAGACATGATGAAATATTGTATTTTCACTGGTATATGCCTGTAACAATTTTTTTATTTTGTTAGATCTGTTATAGATATATTGATAAGTATTTATATATTAATCTTTTTAGTTTAAATCTAGCATACAATTTTGAAAGTCACTTCATGTTCTAACAGGTTTAAATAAAAAAATACAATTTTTGAAAAAAAATATCATTTTTGGACTTTTTGTAATTCATGAGCAGAGATGGAGTAGAATTTTTATTTTAGCTGAAAAATAATTCAGTTATACTGTATACATATTATATTTGTTTCTTGATTTAATTTTCGTCATACCATAGTTATTGTGGCTATTTCATGTTACTTGTACTTATGTTGTTATAGTTATTCGAATATTTTTTTCTGCTTTTGGCTATTTATATTTATTATTGTAGTGTATATTGTAATAATATTATTATTATTAGCAAAAAAGACTATTACAATTCTTAAAATCTACGCTATGTGTTATTATATCTATGTGATAGGTGTCATATCTATGTAATCTCGTAGTTAAGTCACAGATTATTTTATTTGCGCTTTTGATAGTTATCTTTCTTTCTAAATAAATATACTGGTCAATGAAGTGTTAGATATTTCATCACCATATATTGTATTTATTTTAAAAAAGCTTTGACCTTTTAATGAAAACTGATTTTATATTTGAATCTTTAACTCAATAATAATAGCTATTTTTTTTTGGTTACACATAAAGGCAATTATTACAACACTACATCAAATGTTTTCTTAGTTAACAATATTTCAAATGATCTTTTAATCATATTTGTTTCTATTCAAGACAGATACAAACCACATTCAATTTGTATTATATATTTTCCTTCTTTTTATTAATTTTGTCACAGTTTTTTTTGTAAAGGAAATGGGAAATTTTATCATTATAGTTTTTATTATATATGTATACATTTTTCTAGACATTTATTTATAGTATTGTTTTGTTTTAACAGACGAATATTATCAAGAGGGAGAATTACTCATTGAAGAGGAATGGATGACAGAAGTGTGGGACGGTGTGGAAGAACTGGGTGAGTCATTTCAGTTACAGTTTTAGACTTAGTGAACTAGTTACGGTAGAAAACAGTTATAATAACAATAGTCACAGGTTTGTGAAAAAACACACACAGTAAGTATGCCCATTGATAGAACAGTGTTAAGAAATATTACTGTATGTGATGATTCACTCACTCACTGTCAAAAAGATGAAGTGATGAGCTACAAACTCGAAAATTGGCATGTAGAATATATGTGGCATGGTTACTGTAACCAAGGAGAAAATATAAATCGAAGCAAGTTTGCCTCTTTATTTATATTGTGTTGGATAACAGACAAAGCCACAGGCTATTTATTTAGGAAAATTTTTGTTTTGTACTTCATATCAGTTGTTTAAAATACATGTACATACTTTAACTTTGGACCCAAATTACAATTGTACTAAGTAATTTGTTGAACTTAATAATGCAAAACTGTATTGACAAGGAGATTTAAAATATTTACAATATAATCTAGTTGTATGTGAATTATTTAAACATTATTGGCAAAAAGTAATTTGAATAAAAAAGTACCATTTTGAAATAGTTTAAATGATATCGTTAGTTAATAAACTTGTAAAAGATAATAAAAAGTGAAACAAAACATAATTTTTTTTTTCCTAATTTGGGCAGCAAATTGTAACTATATAGAATTTATTGAGGAATAAAATCTAGAAAATAATTTTCGTTGGGCTATTCAGAAAAAAACTAGAATTTATTTTTAAACCAATTTTGTTTCTGTTTGATGTACACACATTACACTACTTTTTGATATAGTGTCATTCTTAAGGCATTTGTCATAGTAAAATACCTTGTGCTGTATACGCCTTCATTGTAGAAAGATACCATTTCGATGCAAATCACATGTTAATGCCTTGTTTGACCTCATTGTCTTGGAACCACCAGCTGGCAAGAAACGATTTTAGTTGTTAGAAGTTACAATGGCTATCCAGAAAGTAGATTACGTTTTGGAATTAAAAATAAACAAAGTATTGAAAAGTAATAAAAAAGTATTATATACATATGAAAGTCACACTTAAATACTACTTTTCTACATAGTCACCATTCAAATTAAGGCACTTATCGTAGCGATGGACGAGCTTAGAAATTCCTTCGTAGTAGAATTCGGCCGCCTGCACCTTCAACCACTTGGTTACCTCTTCTTACAGCTGTGCGCCATCATCAAAACGCTGCATAGCCAGCCACTTCTTCATTGCTAGAAATAAGTGGAAGTTGCTCGGTGCCAGGTCGGGACTGTACGGCGGATGAGGAAACAACTCCCACTTAAAAGATTCAAGAACTTCATGAGTGACATTTGCCGTGTGGGGCCGGGCGTTATCGTGAATCAGCAAATCTTTCAGTTTATTGTAGTACCTCTTTCCAGGAAGTCCACAAAAATCACACCTTTCCTGTCCCAAAAAACAGCCGCCATCACCTTCCTTACCGACATCATTTACATGCATTTCGAGGGTTTTTGGGGGGAATTTATGTGCCCCCACTGTATTTACTGCAATTTTGTCTCGCAGTTTACATGTTTAACCCATGTTTCGTCACCAGTAACGATGCAATCGAGTAATGAGTTGCCATCTTTATCATAAGCGTCTAAAAACGTTAACGCTGCAGCCATTCGCTGATTTTTGTGGATCTCAGTCAAGATTTTTGGTATCCATCTTGCACAAAACTTGTGGTAACCAAGCTTTTTGGTGATGATTTCATGCAACAAACTTCGTGAAATTTGTGGAAAACTCATAGAGAGTTCCGTTATTGTGAATCTTCTGTTTTTACGGACTTCAGCATTGACTTTTTCAACAAGTTTGACAAGTCACTATGCTGGGTCTTCCACTTTGCTCCTCGTTGTGAACATTAGTTTGGCCATTTTAAAATTTTATGACCTACTGACGCACTCCACCTTCAGTGATAATGTTGTCCCCATACACTTTACAAAGCTGCCGATAGATTTCTATCGGTTTACAGTTTTTTGCAGTCAAAAAACTTATTATTGCACACACCCACAGTTTGCGGCATTTTCAATTAAGGCAGACATTTCAAACTGTCACAGTAACTCGACGGAGTACAGAAAGGAATCTCTCACTAACACGACTAGATGCCAACTGAGCAGCGTAACGCCCTGACACCAAGATGGTCGCACTAGCCCCACCCCTTGTGGGCACAGACGGAAACGTAATCTACTTTCTGGATAGCCCTCGTATAAAAACTGCTTAACACGTTAGCTGCCATATCGGTCCGATCGGACCGAAACTAAGGTGACTGTACATGCAGCGTTACGGCACGATCGGACCGATAAAGTCACTGACGTAATGTTTTGTTTTGTGGCTCACAGTTCGATAGTGCAGCAACCTATCGGCATATTTTGGTATTCTCTGGATTGGGTAAAGACGTGTGTTAGACATAGTATATTGTATGCTTTAATAACCGTTACCATGGTTACTCAATATCATATTAAAATCAGTGGATATTTTCACTTTCTTGTCGGCACGATCGGACCGATTAAAAATTTTACAAAAACATTTTGATTTAGTAATGAATAATTCACAAAGAATACAGTTGTAAAATGAATATATGTATTTATAAAATAAATATTAGACAAATAAAATAGTGAGCTTGCCAACATAAAGAAATAAAATATCCCGTTTAGATTTTTTTTTTTTAACACGAAAATTACCTCGGTCCGATCGGACCTAAACGTTATACTACGATTAAAATTAAAGCCGAAAAATTGCATTTCGGTCCGATCGGTCTCGGAACTATATATGCATAAATGTAAATAAAATTAGTAAATACTATTGCCTTATATTATGTAACATAGGTAGATGCAAAAATAATAATGGAAAAATAATTTGGTAATCGTGGCACTCACGGCAAGAGTATCGTATTAGGCCTTGGCAGCTAACGTGTTAATGCAGCTGGAAGTCATGACGAGATATTGCATTCCAGCAGCAGTGTGTGGGAGGGTGAACATGGTAGTTTGCTTATTCTGAATTGCATGCTTCAATTTCTTAAGCATTTTGCAATAGACACCTGCATTGATTGTGGTGTCTTGAAGTTAAATGTCAACAAGAAATACTTCTTCTCTGTCCCAAAACACTATGCACATGATCCGACTGGAAAAATTTTCCTTGAATTTGTCCTTGATGGTTATGATGTATAGCTCCACGCATGATTCAAGGATTTATATATTGTTGCTCGGATTCAAGGATTGCATGTGACTCCCATGTCCTGTCACCAGTGACTATGGTTCAAGAACTATCACCTTGCACACCGTGTCATGTCAGAAAAGCCAAAACACTGCTCTGCTATTTTATTTTGTGATGTGCCATAACCACTTATATTACTGAGCATCTTACAATTTCTGATACTGCAGTTTTAAGACATTATTTTGTAAATGTTTAATTTGTGAAAATACAGGGAAAGTCGCATAATGATAAACTGTCTGTTGTCTCTAATCCTCTCTTTGACTGCACACACCAAATCTTTATTCAGTAAAGACATGCCCATTCAGTTTATTATCAACACATTTTGATCTGATTAGATCTACTTTCTTGAAATCAGCTCTACCAATTTCATTCAAATTTTATTGAAATGTGAAGATTAATAACCCAAACCTGTAAGCAAAATTGCATGTAAAAAAATACGGTTTAGGAATAATTGTTAAAAAAAAGCAGAACCTTGACCGCTTTCATTAAAATTTCTATTTTATTCAAATATAATTTACACTGAGAACGCGTTTATGGCACAAGCAAAGCAAATTTAAATATACAAATATCTCCTCAAAGATGTCGCCCATGGTTCATTTTTACTTTTTGATTGACAACTACCAAACTGACATTTGTATTGACAATTAGTTTTGATTAGTTTTTATTTAGTTTTGGAGATGTGCGAGTGAAAAAGTCTGTGTTTTTACACCATTTACTTGTTTAGCTACATTAAATATAGTTTGTGAAATAAAACGCTTTTGGGCTAATCCAATTTATCTTTTTGGTCAACATTAACATTTTCTTATTGTAATAGCTTGTTATATCATATTAAAATCATAATTTAACAGTGACTATATTATACCTTATACCACATCTACTATATTAATACCCCATCAGTATATTGTTGAAGGATATTACATTATAAATGTTAGAGCCGTCCTGTATTACCGAAGTTTCTGAAAACTTTAAGGTAGCTCCTCATCATCATCAACTCTGATAACTAACTGCTCAACTATATCGTCCCACAAATGTTCATATACTTAATTTCATGATTAACTACATGTTGGCACACTTTCTCCCATTTTTCTTTTCCAATTTCCTGGAATGCACAATCCTTAATAGTCATTTGAAATGTGGTATTGTTTGACGTCACTTTTCCTTTAACTTGGGCCCATGTTTTCTCAGGGTGGTTTTCAGGGTGGTGTGGAGGTGAGGAATAGACAGTGTGTCCATGTTTCCGTAGTAAAAAGTGAACTGTGAATTGTTTTTCTTCATCTTTCCTTTCTTTATGACACCATATAGTTCCTCATAAGGTATCTCCGGCAAAAAATGTATCCGTTGGTCGTGCAAGCACTTAATAATATTTGCTTTTATGAAATTACTCATAGGTTATTTTTTCAGTACCATATTATGATAAGAAACAGTGTCAATCACGATAATTGGGGAGGTAAGTTTGGAACAAGCTTCTCTTTCAACTATTTAACATAATTTACATATCCCATGACAATCTTCAGTTTTCAATCCTGATTTAAACAATAAAATTAAACCTTCCTTGTATCCAGCGTGCACAATTATTAGTCTAGATCCTTTGAGCACAGGTTCTTTGATACTAGCATTAAAATTTTTAGTGTCGTACAACACCATTGATTTGGTATTTGTACTGTGAATGTAGGTGTTAACTGTGTATATGATATTCCTGTTTTGCTTTCAGTATTCTTAAATTTTTAGTAAATATTTTATCCTGAAAAGCTTTATATTATGACTAGAGCCCGGATGTTTGGCAAAATGCCTTAATTTTGCCTATTTGCCTTTTTAACGTTTTTAAGCTCATTTAGCCTATTTTAATTATAAAAGCCTATCTTTGCCTTTTGCAAGAAAATTTAATATTGTTTGTACAATAAACGTGTCCAGAGTGGAACGGGAATAAGTCGGAAACTTGGTCTTGGTTTATGAAACCAAATTCTTTGACAGACTTATATTTCTTACGAATTAGGAGTGTTTATACTTTGAACCAGGATGCTTCACATCCGGTGTACATCCGTTAGACGCTAGCCTTTTCCTGTTTCGGAGTTGCTGTTCACAACTATGTAACCGGGAAAAGGAAAAGAGAGAGAGAGAGAGAATGAACTGTTTCTAATTTCTAGGAAAAATGTTCAGGCATGTAAGTTTTGTTTGTTTAGCCTACTCCCACCAATAACTTAACTGTGCGTGTGTGCTGCCTCTCTTATTCAGTACTGTACAGCTAGATGTGATACGTGCCAGTATCTCGTCAGTTGTTAGCTATTATTGTCGACTATTTTATTTATAGTGCAAGTTGCTTGTTTAATTTTTATGTTGACCACTTATATTTTATAATCTTTGTAAGAAAAGAAATATAATGCCTAAATTCAGTAAACCGTTAAATAGTAAACTCAACAGTTATGTTAACGAATTTGGTGCCGATGTGTTTTCAACAGATGGAAAGGTCTTATTGTGTAAAGTTTGTGAAAAGACAGTTAATCATGAAAAGAAGTATTTTATAAATCAACATGTGTCCACAGCAAAACACGTATCTGCAATTGCTTCCAGAAGTGGTCAGAAGAAAATAGCGCTAATTTCAACAGCCATCGCTACAACTAGCAGACAATCACAGTTTTCATTAGACTTGTGCAAGGCACTACTGGATGCTGGAATCCCTTTCTGGAAGTTAGAAAACCCGTCCTTCAAAAAATTTTTAGAAAAATATACTGGTGAAGTTGTTCCAAGTGAATCAACTTTGCGGAAAAACTACCTGTCTGTAGTGTATGAAAATACAGTTCAACACATTCGTAATGAAGTAGAAGGGAAACAAATCTGGATCTCCATAGATGAAACGACTGATGTGAAAGGTAGATATATAGCCAACGTAATTATTGGAACTTTGGAACATATGCAGGATGCAGTACCTAAAATATTCTTGCTGTCTTCAGATGAATTGGAAAAAGCTAACAGTACGACCATCGCCCAGTTATTTACAAATTCTTTGACTTTTCTCTGGCCTGATGGTATAAAATACAATGATGTCCTTCTCTTCTTATCTGATGCCGCACCATACATGAAAAAAGCTGGTAAAACTCTGGAAATTCTGTTTCCTGGTATGATTCATTTAACATGTTTAGCGCATGGTTTTCACAGAATTTCTGAAGAGATCCGCAGTTTATTCCCTGATGTAGATAAGCTGATATCCAACATGAAGAAAATTTTTCTTAAAGCACCGTCTCGAACCCAGATCTTCAAGACCTCAAGATCTCCTGAGCTCACTTTGCCTCCACAACCCATTTTGACGAGATGGGGAACATGGATTTCTGCTGCTCTATATTATTCTGAAAACTTTGATAAGTTAAGTGAGATAGTTGCTGTACTTTCTGAAGATGACGCCGCTTCAATTCGTGTAGTAAAGAACTTACTAAACAGTGAGAGCATTCGAAATAATTTGTCTTTCATACAAGTTCATTATGCTATGTTGCCGAAAATTATAACAAAGCTTGAGAAAAGGGGGGAGACCCTTGTGGCATCCATGCAGATAGTTGAAGATATGGTGCATCAGTTAGAAGCTGTTCCAGGTGAAGTGGGAAGTGCCATTAGTGAGAAATGCAAGCGTGTGATGTCGTCAAACTCCGGATTATTAAAAATAAAACAAATCTGTGACGTAATTAAAGGTGACACCACAGTTGTGATGAACATAAGTCCATCTACAGTAGCCAGCTTTAAATATGCACCGGTTACATCAGTTGATGTAGAACGGTCTTTTTCAATAATGAAAAAAGTTCTTTCTGACAGAAGACAAAGCCTAAAAACAGACAATTTAAAGAAATACCTTGTGGTAATGTGTAACCAGAACCAGTAAAATGTAAGTTATCTTAATTATTTGTTTATTAATTGCTAAAATATATTATGCCTTTTTTTGAATTTACAGTGCCTTTTTTGTATTTCCTTCTGCCTTTTTTGCCTGCCTATTTTAAGTGTTATTAATGCCTAAACATCCTGGCTCTAATTATGACTAAATCAAATTTTTTTTATTATCTTCTGTCTTTTTTCACGCAAACCCTATTTTGTGTAAAAATTTTCTTAATGTACTTGAACTTCTATTCAAATTTAACCCTGCTGCTTTAATTTCTTCCATTCATTTTTTTATTGTTGTGTTGCTTTTATGTATCAAGTAATTATTAATTATTAATTGCTTCAAAACAACAAAATCAAAAAAGTCAAGACAGGATTTTTTTTCTTCTTTCTGTTTATGACTTTTTCCAAGTAACAAAAGTTGGTAGAGTACAATTAATTTCTGACTTTTTAGCCACAGACAAATTCTTTCTACTGTTCTCAGTGGCACCTTTGTTACCTTGTGCACCTTATCAAAAGTTTTGGCCTTTGTCATATGGTGTACTGCCCATAATTAATACTATATTATATTGATACTCTACTTATATTTAAAATAATAATTTGTATTATTGATACAGATAGTTAGATTTAATAATAATTTACTTTAGTAGGAAACAAAACACAATATTAATTTTCAAATGTACATATGATTTGGTTGTTGATATAGACATGATTGTAGTAGAAAAAAACTATTATTTATTAAATATCAATCTTAGATCCTCATATTCTCATTCTCAGACAGTTATAAGAATATAGACAGAGACAGTGGTATGAAACAACGCCTTTATGCAGTAGGCGGGGAAAATAAATATTAGTGCACTTTATTCAGGTGGCTCTTATTATAATAGAAGCGGTAGCAAATCCAAAAATGAAAACTGTTGAATTTTCATTTTTGCATCAATATTTTAATCTGGCTGAAGAGAATTGAAGTTTATATAATAGCACTGACATATATTATTATATAAATAAATGTCTCAGGTGTACTTGGTATCTTATTACAACATAGTTAGGATGTTAAGTAAAGAGTTTAGCCACACCTTTAAGACTCAACAAACAATGAACTCATTAATAACGGAGATGACTTCAATAACACCATGTTTTCTCCTCTATTACCTTTTTTGACCTAGTATACAAATTTATGGTATTCATAAAGCAAATAATTTCACTATTATTCACCCAAACATATAGAACCTAAAAGGTCCTATTTTATATTTTTTATCTCATCACTATTTAATTTGTTTACTTGATATAAATTATTGTTATAAATATTTATGTTTTAATATAATTTGTTAAGTGGTTGACACGAATAAATAAATGAATTTACCTATAGAACTTAAAGATCTGTTTATGTTTTACTAAAAATAGTTATAGCTGATGTACAAAATGACAACCTTAACTATCACCTTAGTATTTTTGGATGTATTTTTTGAGAGCTGTTGTGGGCAAATTTAATTTCCCCCACAAAAACTGCCATATTTTTTTTCTAATTCTGGTTTCAGTGAGGAAACCAAAAATTGCTTTGATACCTAAATATTTTACCAGAGCTTCATTTGAACAAATAAATATAATACAGATAAAAAGTCACACAACTCGTATAAAATCTCTTTGATGCTAAGCAGAGATATACAAAAGCACATGTATATAATAATTTTAAAACAGTAAAAAATCATTAGACATGCAAATAAATAAAAAACAGAATTTTTTGTTACTTTCTGACAGCTATAAAAGAGAGCTGTCAGACCTGTGTTGGACTTATTGGGACCTAAATTCAGTGCGAGTGATATTGTTAAATCAAATATTAGTTTGTCACACATCGTTAAAAATATTGCCTCTTTGATGGTAGAATTTATTGTAAGTGATTTTGTGATTGTTATAGTAGGTACAAAATATGATCTTGTGACCTAATGAAAGTGTTTCTGGTGTGATAGAAATTCTGAAGGATGCTGTATCAAGTGTAACTAGAGTTATTGTAATGGTGTCAACTGTATCATACACACATAATGTTTTACCAGTCTCAATATTGTAATTTATGATATTAACAAAACAGTTTTAGAAATGGCTAAATGTTATAAAGCGTTTTTGTGTGATTTTATTAAATATGTTGCTAGACAAGATAATACAAGGAATGGTTTGCATTTTAGAACTTTGGGAAACAGAAAATAGTAGCTGTGTTGGCTACAATAGTAAACACGCCCCAACAGATATATATTGCCTGGTATCTTATATTAGGCAAGAATTACTAAATGCTCAGACTAGTATTAAAGATCTTAATATTGTTTCACCTATTGTTCAGCACGAGCTGAATAATGTTGAAATTAGTATCAAAGATAATAATGAATACAGGAAATTCTTTTGTAGGTTTAAAGATTGTTTAAAGAAACAGTTTCTAAAAGAGTCAGGGAGAGAAGTTGGTTTTGGTCATTTTGAGAGAGTAGGCAATCTGGCTAATCTCATAATATTAAACTATAAAATTTTAAGTTTATTTATGGTGCAAGATGTAAATTATAGGATTAGTGCAAATTTCATGGATATTACAAATTAAGGTTTGTATATTTGCTGACTACTCTAAACTTATCAGCAATGAAAATATCCTTCACTTATGATAATAACATATACAACTTTTAATTTCATATATGACGAGAATAGTAAGTGATTGGATCAGGGTAAATTTCATGGTAGAAAGTTTGCATATTTTTACCAACTTGAGTAACTTATTAGCAATAATCTTCAACTATTTTAATTAGCTTTATAATTTTAAGTTTCATTTATGATGAGAGTTGCAAGTGATATGATCAGAACATATTTTATGGCAGAAGGTTTATATATTTACAGTCTTTTGTAACCTATCAACAATGTAAAGACAATGTAAATAATTTTCAACAATTATAATAAGCTATGCAATTTTAAGTGTAAATTATGGCAAGAGGGGCAAGTGATATAATCGGTGCACATTTCATAGTATAAGTTTTAAAAAAAAATTCTTATCAATCATCTCATTTTTTCATATTTTTGGGTTATTTGTTTTTCCGTAGCTTGAAACAGACAGACAACTTCCTAAATGCATAATTTCTAGTTGAAACATAAAAAGTAATAAACTTACTACTTATATATACACACTACGTAGTGCTATATATGCTCACAGTGAATTTGACATGATTTCGTTAATATAAGTAATAATTATTTTCAACAAATTTTATGTCTTACAGAACTGTAAACACATTTCTATGTTTTTTATTCTTTCGTATTTAGACAATGTGTATTTTGTATTTTGAATTATATGTATCAACTTCTCTGTGATAACTAAGGACATACGTAACTGAAATGTTATTATTTGAACACATTTCAAATGGTATTGATAATTTCAACACAAAAATATAATTTTTTTAAATTTTAAAGTATGGAACTAATTGACTATTTTATGTTGAAAGTGTCATAATAAATTGTGACTTTTTTTTTAATCTGAAGAAATTGCCACAACAGCAGATTATAATATCTTTTAAACAATGAGTTCCTTCTATTTTACTACTAGTCACAACGTATGAAACATTATTATATGATCTTTCACACTGTACTATGTACTTATTATTTTACTTTGTAATTATAATACTGAGAGAAAATGTCACTATTTTTGTGCAGATATTTCTAATTACCGCCTAGCTTTTAGTTTTTAGATTTTATTACAGCTGGCACGGTTTATGTATGTAGAACAATAATTATGTTTCTTTGGTAACTTATAAGAGGATACTTATAATAAAATAATTTATAATTTGCAAGAGGACACTTTAGATTCAATTTTCACTTAGTCATCTACATTTTTGATTTTCACTTTCATGCCAAATTCTTACACCAACTTGGAAACTATTTCAATCATAGGTAATATAAATAGCCTTTAAGAACATTACATCTTCTTGTTTTGTGCCAAATGACTGCTACAAACAATGCTTACCATCTTGGAAGTAATCATTATTTTCTGTGATATCCACTGTCATAAATCTAAGGCAATGTTGGCAAAAAATCAATAATTATTCTCATCCTTACCTCTTATGGCCAGTAATGGAAAAAAAAAAGAAAAAAGAAAAAAAAAAAAAAAAAAAAAAAAAAAAAAAAAAAATCTACAATTATCTCATTCCATTCATCCTTTTGGATATAACTAAACAATTAAAAATATAACAAAATATTTTTTCTCTGATTACACTTTTAATGTAACTATACCAAAACGCCAAATAAATTTCGAAAATATTTGTTTTGTGTACCGGTACTTTTTCCTTGATCATGCACATTGATTGACCAAAATCTCACCAAACAGAGGAGATTGAGTAAACTAATAAACATGCTAATTAATTCAAGTAAACAGTGTTTGGAATTAAAAACTGCACACAAGTATAAAATTTTATATTTTTAAGTTTTAGTTAAGGTTTTGATCTCTGATAAGATCTATTGTTAAATTTAACATTAATTTAATAAAAATAACGAAAATACTATTTATATAATCTATAATTGTAGAAAAATTCAGAAAACCGAACTACAGAAATTTCAGTAACACTGATAAATCAAATTGCCTTTGTAAACACAATATTATGATATTGCAAATTCCCAACAACTATTTTAAATTTCAGCCAAATTAAAAAAGTTTCTTTAAATATTTAAGTTTTTATCAAACCATAATCACTTAAGAGATTCTTGGAAATTATAACAATAAGAAATCCAGACCCTGCATTAGTCTATGCAAGAATAGGCTAAGACTACTAACGGGCTTCCGTATGGGGCATGCCACACTTAAAAGACGTATCGGGAAGCTTAGGCTAACAAATGGCAATACCTGTAGGTACTGTGAGGAGGCTAAGGAAACCCCTCATGACTTACTAATAGATTGCTAGGGCAATATTTTTAAAAGAGCAAGAACCTTGGGAAAATACCTATTATAAGTGGACGATCTACCTTCTTTAAATCACTTTCAAATCATGAAATTTATGATGGCTATAAGATTGGTAAGGATTATGTAACTGAGCATCTCAGGAATAATGAAAGGAGAGGGGCACAATAGATCTATTAAGGTCGGATTGCAGCGGTCACATTTATATACAATACAATAAACTATAACCAAAACACTTACTGTACTAGGTTGAAAGTGTATGTTAATGCCACATTTACTCAACTTTTATTTAAAGTGAGTAAATGTGATACCTTATATATAATATATAATACCTTACCTTTTTTTAGGTGTAGTTAATAACACTAATGCTAGTGTATGACCACTTTATTTTGCTAATTTTTAGAAAATGTGTTGCACACTTAAAATATTAAATCTACACTTGTTATTATTAATATTATTACTCTTACTATGTAACTTTGTAAAAAAAAAATTGGGTATCCAGAGATCCAACGTGTGTTACATTTTTGCATTTATTTCTTCAACTGAAATGGCTGAACAAATTTGAATGATACCTTTGCTAATTATATTATAATTTATGACATGGTCTAGTTACACATCATGAAGTCCAATTATTATGAATACAACTAAAAATGGTATTTTTTTTAGGACTCTCTTAAGGCACTGTTTGTGGAATTATCTGTTTCCTTCCTTAATTTAGTTGTGCACTACAAAGCTCATATAAACTGTTATTTAACTTTTTGTATGTGAAGTTTTTATCTTTTTTTTTTCCTTCAACTGGGATTCATGTTTCTCATCTATTATGGTTACCATGTTTTCAATTTATCAACAAACAATTCATTAAACAGGTATAAAAAAGTATTATTAAATTATTTCACAATTTTTAATTTCCCTCTAAAATTTCCTAAATAATAGTTTTAAATTTCAAATTGTTTGAATGAAAAATATAACTACAATTTATATATATGTACAAAAATTATAACATGTTAAGATACCAACAACCTTATTAACCACAACCTAATTTCTTAAGTTGAGAAAATAATAACTGTTGTTTGTAATTTTTTCCTTGTTGTTTAAAGGCGGAAAATCTTTAAAGGCTGTCATCATCACCTTTTTAGAAAAAAAAGAAGAGAATGTAAAATAAACCCGCTAGTCCTCTAATACTCTATAGTGTCAGGGTTGGAAACAAACATAGTTGGTCATGAGAGTCTGGATAGGAAAGATGAAAAAGAGGGATTTAATCCAAGAATACGTAAAAAAAAGTGTAGATCCATCAAGATCCCCTTGGGTTGCCAAGCCTATACACACTAAAGTGAGCCCCTAAGGGTTTTGTATATATGTTTGTATATACTTATTAAGCTATATTGGCAGTTTTACTGTGAGGTTCTATTCTTATATCTTCATCTCAAAATTCCATTGGCAAAGGAAAATGATCAATTACTTTTGGCAATTTTCCAATGTCAACAGAACATCAAGTTAAAGTCAAGGCCAGATAACTACTGGTACCATCTCTTTATCTAGATTGTAGTAAACCTTTAAATTTACTGCACTTAAAAAGTATCTTTTTAAAAAACCTGTGAACAAATTAGTGTTCAGACAATTTCTTTATTAATTTAAAACTACTTTAATGATGAAATGTAACCAGATGTGGTATCTTTCTTTATACAAATTCTATGGAATTTACTATTTCAATTAAAGAAACAAGTTAAATATTGATTTATATATATGTTACAACAGAACAAAATAATTGGTTAATGTATATTATCAACATGACTTTTTGTTGATAAATCAAATCAACCTAAGTCATAAGGAAATAATTTGAAGGGTTTAGCAAAATAGGTAATATCTTCATTAACTTTTAAATGAAATAACTTTACAAAGTTACAGTATGTGTCATTATTATGTTTTGAGTTTTAAAATAACACACTGAAAAATAAAACATTTTTTTAAGGAGTATGAAAATGACTGATACAAAAAAAGTGGGGAAATCTTCTTTTTTTTTCAAACAAACTAAATACTGATTTTTTAATGGGCCAAAAAGATGAAAATTACTTTTAGCCAGATCCAGACTATATGGAGGGTGGTCCAACAGCTGTAAATAAAGATTTTGAAGGCATAAGACTGTGTTTTTGGCCGTATGGGGTCGTGCGTTATCCTGAAGCAAAATTACGCCTTTTGAAAGTTTACCATGTCTTTTGAATTTTGTAACAATTCTAAAATGATTGCTGACTTTATAGTTAATTTGAAAGTAACTTTTGTTCATTAAAAAATGCCACACGTTGAGCGACAATTTGTAACTATTCAAAAATGTGCCTAAGTTAATTTTTTATTAACTTTTAATTTATTAATTTGCTCGACTTAAGGGCGCCAGGTTGCCTTAGCATACCAATTTAGAAAAAAGAAGTATTTAATTATTTATAAAATCTCTGGGGTCGCAAATTCTTTTATCAGTGTACTTACAGTGGATTTTGGTTTCAAATGAGAACACTTTGGCTGAAATGTTAACAAAAACATTTATTAAACATTCAAAGAAACATCCTACAAATATTATTAACAAAAAAAAATCATATTTATAAATATTAGTTATCATTTAGTTTTAATAACAAATCATGGATTTATATTTCCTTTATTTCATTCTTTCAAATTAATCAATTTTATCTTCAAAAATGCTTCTACAAATAAAATTGTTGCAACAGGAATTTAATCTATGAATTTTTTAGTAACTTTGTAGCTCTAAAAGAAAAATGAAAAGATTCTATTTTCATTATTTAAAAATTTCATTTTACTATTATCTCTTCTAGTAATAATCTACTAAAATTTTCTTTAAATAGATAAACATTTACAAAAAAATTAATTTAAAACATAATACAGGTTATTAATCAAACAGGTAATATATAGCGTCTATACCACAACGCCGATCTAAATAAAAAACATTGTCTGTATCCGAATGGAAGACTGATGTCCTACAAGTTGAAATTTTACAGCTCCTAGTGGATTCTCCCTCGTTCAGAAGTTGTTTTCTCAAGTTGTTGAGAATGTTCATAACTCGCGTATAGAGACCATTGTCTTTTATGTTCCCGCGTTATTGTCATTGAAACACGCTCTTTATGGATTTTTAAATACTTTCGATCTCTATTTGAGATAAAAAATCAAATGTACATTGTTCTAACAGAACCTAGAAACTCTTTCTACGATCTTATCTCTCCAAACACTGAATTTCGACTTTGAAAAACACAACCTGTCCATTTTAAGCGGTGAACTCTAACTCTACAAAACACATCTAGTCCCTCCAAGCTCTGGACTTCAACTGCCTGTTGCCATGAGGCAATTCTCACTTACAAAAGCGTTCCTTCCGGTACTGTTCGCACATTTTACCACACTTCCGTAAAACACAAATGATTTACATAACATAACAATCAAACTAAATTACATTAAAATTAAACATAATAATTCATACTGTTGTCTTGAAAATCCATTTTTCTTTTATTAATGACGTTACTAAATTTATATTATTATTTGAATCTCTTATCTCTTTGGCTTAACCGCGTCTTTTAAATGAGTCTATATTAAAATCTGACTTTTCACACTGTCACAAAACCCCACAAGGTTTGTATTTCAATACAGGTATTGTAATACAAAGCTTTTATATATATAAATTTCAAATCGAGAAAAAAATATTAATGGATGTTCAAGACATTTCATTTCAGAAGCTAAGGACTTCATAAAAAAAAATAAATACCTCTAGAGTATTCATTTTAGAAAGATTCTCTTTTTACATGAAAAAATAAAAATCTATTTGCTAAAATCCTATTTCATTATTTTAATTTGTTAGCGTTATCATAACTCATCAAAACTATATATAATTCCATTAGCTCTAAACCTTATCTCTATTTATACAATAAAACCCATCATCAGTTTCTTTTTCAACAGCAGTTGACTGAAACTTTCCATCAACATTTTTTGTTGACCGGATCCTGTCACTCAAAGCTTATCTCCCAGACAGCCGTCTGTATATTTTCCTGCCATCTAGCATTTCCTTTCCCACACTTTTCTCTTTTGCCAAGACGAAATTTCTACATCTTTTTAAAAATCTACATCCATCTCACACTATTCATCTAAATCATTTTTTAACTTAACACAATTTAAATTTTAAAACCTCTCATTTTTAATTAACATTATTACAAAATTATTCATTTATTACTCAAAATTACTTCAATTCACCTTAAAACTTTTCAATTATCATCTTATATTATTATTTATTTTAGTTTAAATCCAATAATTATTTATTCTTTATCAATTCTCAATTACTCTTTGTCTCGCTGGGATAAAATGTTAACTACTGATTTTACAATTACAAAAAACTCCTCTCTTCTACTAAAATTCAAAATATAACATCATTATTATCAGAAAAAATAAACTTACTTACAAAACTCATCTATTTATTTCAAAATTACCTCTTTACAATTGTATTGTCTCTCAGTATCCTATCTTAAAATTATTTCCATCTTATCTTTCATATTTTAATAATCAAAGTTGCATTAATCCCCAAACAAAATTCTTCATAATAAAAAAACTCCTTATTATTTACCCATATATTATTTCATAAATAATCTCCTTATTTCAACGTAGCTTCCTTTAAAAATCATAATAATCGCCGTATTTCGTAGACTTCCTTAAATCTCCTCTTGTTTCATTAAAATCGCCGTATTCCTCTTTATATATCATCGCAGTACTCAAAAAACCTCTTAAAAACTCAAAAATTACCATTAATGCAACCTAACTACCTTTTTTATAAAAAACTTCTCAACAGAACAACTTCATTTTAAATACCACTTTACTCAACAATTCTGTAAAGTCATCATCTTCATATAAAACTCAAAAAAAAATCTCTCATTTAAACTACTTCATATTAAAATCTTCTTAATCATCTATTACTTGTATACAAGAACTCAAAAAAAATAAAATTTACATTGCTTTCCCAGCTAACACCTTATTTCATCAAAATCTTTAGACACCTTTATCAAATAACTGCTTAACATCATTTATTATTTCAAATTCCATTATTATTTATTTAAAAAACATTACTTATTTATCTTTTCTTTAAAATTCATTAAAATCTCTCTAATTATTATTAATTTATTACTCCTTCCTTTAAAAAACAAAAACTTAACCTCCTTTACTCATTATTTAACATCAAAAACTTAAAAAACTTCATTATTATCTGTCTTGGTAAAACTCACATAAATTCTCAAACTTTAACCAATTATTTTTTTAATTTTCCACACCATAAATCACTTAAGACTAACAACTTTTATCATTCTACTATTAAATAATTCTTAATATTTATAACATCAAACATACAACTTATCTTTTTTACAATTCTACATCTATTTACCTATTCTAATCACCTAATCAACATTTTTACAATTTTACAGAACTTTTAACTTTATTTCATAAAAACTCTCCTTCCTGTCACGTCCGGTTTAATCTCGTATATACAGATCGATCACTTCTATATATCCTACAATTTGTTTTCAATCAACATCTGTCTAAATTTATTATTACATGAAATTTTTTCATGTAATAATGTCACCATTATTTATTATGCATTTTTCTTCCTAACCTCTCCTACAAAGGTTCTTCTAACCGTCTACTTTATACCGTGCATACTTCTAATTGCTCTTTAGACTCTTACACAGAGTAACATGTTGTGACGTTGAAATGTGCAATGGTTGAATGCAATATCTCTACTAAATTCAAGATAAAGCCCAGAACACATCCCTATTCCACAACACGCCCTCCATGCAGTCTCAGAATGCCTTATTCTTGCGAATAAAACATTCTATTATTACTACACAAACTCCTACCTCCTCCCAATCCTTCTGATGGTCTAATATTTTACATGTGTCCTTCTGATCACACTCTAGACACTTACATTGAATTATGCATTATGATCTTCAGATGTGAGATGGTTGAAATGCAAAATTCCTACTTTGTTCAGAATAAAGCCCCAATCACACCTTTCAACCATAACACACCTTCAATGCTGTCTACATGCTTTATTCCTAAGAATAAAACATGTTTTCTACTTACATAAACTCCTGCCTCCTCCCAAAATGTTCATGTACTCCTTAAATGCATTTACACGAAGAAAATTTTAAAATTCATAAAAAATTTCATTCAAATCGTATCATCCGAAGTTGAAATAATGTTTATTTTACCAATCTTATTACTAGCATCGTCGATTTTCTGTTTATGTAATCCTTTCTAGATGTTATTATTCCAATTCAAAAAGAAAATTTTATTTTTTAAAATTTATTCTAAGTTCTTTACTTAGAAATTTTACATTTAATACTATTAAAGTTTTTCAAGTGATCTACCTTTACTCTATTTACCTTATTTAAAACCAATTATCCTTTATTTAAGTAATTTTTATTTGAAAACGCAAGTTAATTTTGAATTATACGTCAAAAGTTTTTTATTTTCCTGGACAGTATTTTGGTAACACCCTGTATTTCAGTCTCAATGCTATGCAAAGGAATTTCAGGCTTGATTTAGGCATAAACAATTTCCCCTTTGTATATGGTGACGCAATTCTTTATCTGTTTACTACTGATAAGCAGTCGACTATGAAATCCTTTTAGCTCCAACTAGATTCAATCTCTCTCGTCATTATTGAATATTCAACATTGAATCTACCTACTTAATATTGAATCTTATTTCTTCAACACTACTCTGACTCTTTGCTTCTAACTAATCTGTTTTATCTTAACACGTAAAGTCAATATTTATCTTGGAGTAAACAACATTCAGAGTTATCTACTGATATAAACCTAGCGTCTTTCACTTAGCAAATACCTAAACGTTTTCTAAAACTAAAACTTCTTAATCATACTAGCTTGGCTTATAATTATTTTCTATATTTCTGTCTTAGCTTATAAAATTTATTAGTACACACAAATTATTAATATTCATAACTCTTAATTATTTATTATCAAACTTAAACTTATTTATTAACAAAACTCTTATTCTATTTATTATTTTCCAAAATCAAGTCCGTGTGTTTATAAAAATGTCTTTACATTTATATCTATTCATTCCAAATCCAATCGATTACAACAATTATAAATTATCCATTTTTTGCGATGATTTCCCGATTGGTGAAACATTTTAAAGTACATGATTTGATTTTTGTAAATATCTCTAGCGTTAAATACCTCTGTCCACATGGACAGTTTGTCTAGCCTAGTCATCATAACAGACCCTTTCCTAACAAAAGATCGCCCTTTGTTATTGTCTCGGAGTATTGACAAAATACCTTTCTCTTTCTCCCTTACAGACATATCTACATTTCTCTTTCTCTCAAACATCTTAGAATCTAATGACCTAAATTTGTCAGCCGTCAGTTTAGGCATTCTCACCCCACTATTTCTATATATTACCGCAAAACCTTCTTTTACTATCTCTACATTTTTATTTTCAAAATTATATTTAAAGTTACTTTTTTCACAAAAACTTTTAATTTCTTGTTCTTGTATTCTAAAAACATTTCTAAATTCTAACATCGTGTATTTTTCAAAATCTACAGTCCTATGGTAAACTCGTTTTTTAAGATAAACAACTGATTCCTTTATTATTAGATTATTTACCTTTACTTTGTTTTTTGAATTAATTATACCTATTTCAACCCCACAAGACTTGGTAACCCCATCATTTTTCTTAATTTCAACATTACCTGTTAACTGTTTTAAATCATTATTTTCAAAAGATTCGTTTTGACTTACATTAGGCTTAACTATTGTCTCATTTTTTAATCTGTTCTTTTCCCATTCTATATTTTCTTGTTCCAATTTCTCAATAAATTGTGTTAATGACTGTTTTTCTTCATTACTTAAACTTAATTCCCATTGTTTTATTTCATCCGAAAATAATTCTGTTATTTGCTTAGCTCTCTCCTTATTATTTATTTGCTTATTATCCATAATATTACTCATTTTCAAATATTTATCACTCTCATCAATCTGACTATTGTTAACCCCACCATTACCATTTAGCAAATTACTATTTTTATTTACTGAATCACTTGAAACTTCATTTTTTCCATCAAAATTATTAACCCCACAATTTTTCTTAACTTTTAAATTTTCAGTATTATCTACTTCATTGTTTACTTTATTATTATTTTTCACAATCTCATCAATCTTTGTATTATCACATTCGCAATAATCATACCATACTTTTTCTGTTTTACTACTACAAACAATTGCGGTTACCCTAGTAAAAGGAGGTACTTCTTCTATTAACCTATCTTCCATTTTTCTATAAGTTTCATTTCTCACTTCAAACACAGCCCTTATCATCTTGAACATTTCCTTTTTTAATTCTAATTCACTATATGTTAAATTTTGTCCTAACCTTCCATACCCTTGTTTATCTAACTCTTCCCTATCCATTTCTATAAGCCACCATTCCCTAAGTTTCTTATTTTCATCTATGTCATCTGTTACCCATCGATATCTATATTTTTTGTTTACATTTTTAAAATATTTCTCAGCTTCCTGTTTTATTGCTTCAAATTCTTTATTCATCCTATTTCTATTTTTTTTACTTATCAAATGATAAATGCTTGTACCCTCCATCAAATGATCACTGCTTGTACCCTCCATTTTAATTATTATTATTATTTTTTAGTTTTAAATTTAAATTTTAGTTACTAAAATCATTACCCTAACCTGTTCACTATTATTATCATTTATTATTTCTAACTCCATTTTTACCTTATTATATTTAACACAAAAATTTTTTTTTTTTTTAAAAAAAAGAATCTTTCTTATTATAATAGAGAGAGTCCTTACCTTTATTTTAAGCGTTCTCATTACCAAAATCACTGTATTTTCGACTAAAAAGCCCTCAGTTGAGGCGACATTTGTAACAATTCTAAAATGATTGCTGACTTTATAGTTAATTTGAAAGTAACTTTTGTTCATTAAAAAATGCCACACGTTGAGCGACAATTTGTAACTATTCAAAAATGTGCCTAAGTTAATTTTTTATTAACTTTTAATTTATTAATTTGCTCGACTTAAGGGCGCCAGGTTGCCTTAGCATACCAATTTAGAAAAAAGAAGTATTTAATTATTTATAAAATCTCTGGGGTCGCAAATTCTTTTATCAGTGTACTTACAGTGGATTTTGGTTTCAAATGAGAACACTTTGGCTGAAATGTTAACAAAAACATTTATTAAACATTCAAAGAAACATCCTACAAATATTATTAACAAAAAAAATCATATTTATAAATATTAGTTATCATTTAGTTTTAATAACAAATCATGGATTTATATTTCCTTTATTTCATTCTTTCAAATTAATCAATTTTATCTTCAAAAATGCTTCTACAAATAAAATTGTTGCAACAGGAATTTAATCTATGAATTTTTTAGTAACTTTGTAGCTCTAAAAGAAAAATGAAAAGATTCTATTTTCATTATTTAAAAATTTCATTTTACTATTATCTCTTCTAGTAATAATCTACTAAAATTTTCTTTAAATAGATAAACATTTACAAAAAAATTAATTTAAAACATAATACAGGTTATTAATCAAACAGGTAATATATAGCGTCTATACCACAACGCCGATCTAAATAAAAAACATTGTCTGTATCCGAATGGAAGACTGATGTCCTACAAGTTGAAATTTTACAGCTCCTAGTGGATTCTCCCTCGTTCAGAAGTTGTTTTCTCAAGTTGTTGAGAATGTTCATAACTCGCGTATAGAGACCATTGTCTTTTATGTTCCCGCGTTATTGTCATTGAAACACGCTCTTTATGGATTTTTAAATACTTTCGATCTCTATTTGAGATAAAAAATCAAATGTACATTGTTCTAACAGAACCTAGAAACTCTTTCTACGATCTTATCTCTCCAAACACTGAATTTCGACTTTGAAAAACACAACCTGTCCATTTTAAGCGGTGAACTCTAACTCTACAAAACACATCTAGTCCCTCCAAGCTCTGGACTTCAACTGCCTGTTGCCATGAGGCAATTCTCACTTACAAAAGCGTTCCTTCCGGTACTGTTCGCACATTTTACCACACTTCCGTAAAACACAAATGATTTACATAACATAACAATCAAACTAAATTACATTAAAATTAAACATAATAATTCATACTGTTGTCTTGAAAATCCATTTTTCTTTTATTAATGACGTTACTAAATTTATATTATTATTTGAATCTCTTATCTCTTTGGCTTAACCGCGTCTTTTAAATGAGTCTATATTAAAATCTGACTTTTCACACTGTCACAATTTGATTTTTGGCTTCAATAAATGCTCACAGTAGCTGTCACTATTTGTTGTATGACCTTTAGGTTTGAAGTCAACCAAAATTGGACCTGCCATATCCCAGAATATTGACATCTTCACCCTTCTTGTAGACATTCGAGTTTTGAACTTTTGCTGTGGGAGATGAAGGATGTTTCCACACCAAACTTTGTTGCTTACTTTCTGGTTCAAAATGATGGACCCATGTTTCATCAACGGTTATTATTCGCTTAAGAAATGAGTCTGCTTCTTTTTCATAAAGTTCCAAATGCTTCTGGGAAATTTTCAAATGATTGTCTTTGTGGATACTGGTCAATTGACATGGAACCCAGCGAGCACAGACTTTTTGAAAGTTTAATGAATCGTGGATGATTGAATATGTGACCCATGATTTACATTTAACTCATTTGCAATTTCATCAACTTTAATTGGTAAATTATCGAGATTCATTATTTTAACCGCTTTAATATTGTCGTTAGTCTTTGCAGAGGAAAGCGTACCAGACCGTTATTCATCACACAGAGAAATCCTACCACTTGTAAAGCAATCAATTCATTCGTAGATCTTGCTTCCACTTAAACAATTCTCTCCATATTGATGCTGCATTTGAAAAATAATCTCTACTGGTTTCACACCTTCTGAATTGAGGAAACGTATCACTGCTCGCATTTCTTCGTTGGTGTAATCAGACAAAGGAGAACTCATTTCACACAGTCTTTTAAACACAATAGATTAGGAAGGTCCAAGATAAATCATTGTTGGTTTATTAAAAAATAGGGATTAATTAAAGAAGAAAAATTAAGTTTCTATACTGGATGCTCTTGACAAAACTTATACAATTTATAAATTTTTCATCACTTTAATTAAAGTCAGACTTCACCAATATTATTGTACATAATCAAATATTCCAAAAGAAGTATTAAATAATTCTGGTGAAATGTGATTGAATGGCTAAAACCAATATAACAAAAGATATTTTTAAATAAATCACAGTTTATCAGTAATTTGGAAATAACTCAAATAAACTTTAATGGTAGTCAGGGTTCATTTTCACTTTTTGTTACAATGGTTTTGGTCATTAATCTTTATAATTCAACAAAATTTGATTGTAACAGCCTGATCAATTATGGGATGTACAAATACTTTGTAGGTCCTTAATACAGTGGCGTAACTACATTGATTAGTGCCCCCCCCCGCAGGTACAAGAATGGTGCCACCCCAAACTAAGTCGCAACTTGTCGGCTCTAGATGACCCCTCTTCAACTGTAAGCAATCCCACCCCATAGTCTTATATGTAACTACTACTTGGTAGTAATTAGACATTATTTTTACTCTAAATTGAAATGAAAGTAAATTAATTTAAG
This sequence comes from Aphrophora alni, assembly GCA_963513935.1. NCBI lineage: Eukaryota > Metazoa > Arthropoda > Insecta > Hemiptera > Aphrophoridae > Aphrophora > Aphrophora alni. The sequence goes on from OY740766.1 coordinate 56,758,439, forward strand.
TATAGGACATTCTTTACATAACCAATCTATCTGTTGGTAGCATTTTAAATAAATATGCTGATTCTATAAAGTATGTGGATAATACATAGAATGAAAATGTGTATAGTATATCAAATCAAATACAAATTAAATTTTTGGTTTACAAAAATAAATTAAGTACATGTGTTTTATGTATTCAAAATTTTTAGTTTATAAATTAATCAACTAAATAAAGCCTAAGTTAATTTCTATTTTTGTGTTATACGACTCAACTTTCGAGGGCAAACCCTTTTTTCATGTGCACAAAAATAAAATTGTGTAAAAAAAATGATTATTATTCAAGAACTCTTCAAATATTAAGATTTATTAATATAGTTTAATCGGAAGGCTTATATACAAAAGATGGCAATTGTCTGATTAAATATGTTAATAATATGAACAATCCATTAGTATCAAAACCTTGAACTTTTTTTTTATCTACATCTGAAGAAAAGAACTTTCCCTCAAAACTTAAGTTATTCAATAACACAAGAGATAAAAGTGATTAAGGATTAACAAACGGTAATATTTACCATATATTAATTCATTAGTATAATCTAAGAGATAAAATAATCATATATATAATCATATATATATAATCATATATATATATATATATATATATATATAAATTTACTTACTTCACTTTAAGTTTAAATCAAAAATTTTTTTTTCGTTTTTTTGTTGATCCACCTTCTTTTCCGTCTGCAAACCAACCTAACTCTGACTTCTTTTTCTTGCTTCTTTTCTCCAATTCCTTGTTGTTGTTGTTGTTGCTGTTGTCTGCTTAGGGTTCTCCCTCTCTTAACCTATTATTTATTTCCTTATGTTTGTCAGCTTGTGAGTCTATCGGCACTCTATCCAAGACCATAACTGTGCTTGTAGACACTGTTCGATATGCAGAGACAATTCTTATGGCAATTAGCCTCTGGAGATATACCATTTTCGTTCTCAATTATCACGTTCTAAGTACATCCATCCAAACTGGGGAACCATAGAGCATTTCTTAGTCCATGATCATATCTTTTGGAAGATTTATCTCCAAAAACTTGTCGTAATGGATTTTGCACAACTTGAGTCATAGTATTGTGACTTGTATGGTGCCACATGACATCTTCTCTCTTATCATCTCACCATTAATACTGAATTCTACATTTCTATTATGTAAGTAGTCTTCCAGAATCCTAAGAAGATATTCCGGTAATTTCTTTTTTACCAGGGATTTTTTATAATAACTTGCCATCTTACTGAATGAAAGGCATTTTTAATATCTATTGGAACTATTACACTAAAGCATTTTTTTAATCGTCTCCCAGTTTATCTTTTCCTTTCCATGCCCTTTCTACAACTGCATAACAGTCTCGATTGTCTTCTTCCTTTTCTGAACCTACATTGTTTACCTGAGTGTCCATTTTCACCATTTTACATGGTCAGATGGAGGATCATTTTATGCCACTCTAGGATCAGCATTTCCATTACTTTGTCTAGTGTTCTAGCTATTTGGTCTATATGGTGACCATTTAGCGAGTTATCTTTTTCCTTAAGCAATATAAGCTGATGTCTCTTCTAGTTCCCAAAAATAACATCTTCTTGAAGACATAAATTATACATTTCAGAAAAATTCTGGTTATACCTTTATCACCATTTTGATAGTTTCATTCAGTATACCAAACTATACTTGATGCTATGCTTGTTTTTAGACGATATCCTACTTTCCGTAGTTCTTTTACTGTAAACAGACTTTTTTTCAGTATACATCTGTCAGTTCCCACTCTAGTCCAAAGTGGATGAGTACGAAAAATGTCTTTTATTATTTTTCTAACCCAAAAAGAGTCCTCAGTTCTTGTACTTCTTCGAGTAGATTTTCAACACTTCTGTTGACTATTTTTTATAGCTTTTCGAAATTTTTCTTGGACTTTTTCACTGCTCTTGTAATTTTTGGTCTCCTCTTTATTTTGTATATTTCCTTCTTGCTGTAATACAATCTTTTCTTAATTGGGAAATTTCCTTTGTCCACCAATACATCGGTGTAACTTTGAAAATATTGTATGTAATAATAAAATCATCCTTTTTGTAAAGTTTAAATTACTAGAACCCAAAAATATTGCTGTAATTTTAAATGTTGAAATTCACAAACATGATGATCCATTTTAGTTTAATACTAAATTAAAAAATTATTGATGTTTTGCACCATAAATTCCATGATGTGGAATGTGTTCAAAAGATTAATTTTTAAAAATGTGTGCGTAAACATTTAATTTTAAATTGGATGGTTTCATGTAGATATCTTCATGCAAGAAATAACATTTGATATTACATAGATGTCGTATAGACTTGAGTTCCTGACTCGAGCACAGCAAATAATGACTATTTTTTCATGGTTATGAGTTTTAATAATGAGTTTAATGATTTAACCAACACAGATGTTACATTAAATTTAAAATTCAGTAACTTTTGTAATTTTCTTATACAAACAAATATTTGTAAAATAACTGACAACAATGTACCTCCATTTAACGTCAATGGCTGGTGTGATGTCATTGTCAAACCAACCCGCATTATATATGTTATAAATTCCACAGTTGACCACTAAATTTTTTAATTAAATTATTTTTTTTTTTTCAATTTGACTATCAAAGATTTTTTGAAGTTGGTATATGTGTTATATTTCATCCATTTTAACAATATACAATGTAAACATCATAATAGCATAGTATGTATAAATTATACTCCAAACAAATATTATACATACCGGTACAGTGTTTTATATGAAAACAATATTTAATTAGCAACAGTTTCCTTTAAAATTACATGATAAGTTCAAAAATGTTTCTAATGTGATCACAGCCATAATAATGTTCAAAACCAACTGTATAAAATAATCCCAATTGCAAAAAAGTATAAATATAAAAAAATAACTACTAAATTTCCGCTTTGTCATCAAGTTTAATTAAAGTTTTATAATTTCATAAACATGTTTCATATTTTTCAAGCAGAAGTTTCAAGGTGTCTCACCTCTCAGGAATGCCATGATTCTCAAGTCAGCTATTTATATAATTAATCAGATCTTATCTATTCAGTTATTTCTGGTTGTGGAGTAATGTATCACTGCTATATTTATCCGTGTTTAACGAAGACAACAAAACTGATTCATGAACTACCTAAGTTACTTGTTGTATCATCAGTTTTAAAAAACGAGATATGTTAAAAATTCTTAAACATTCATTTCTTTGTTGTACTTATTGTTCCAACATCAATTTTTGTTTTACAAAAATAATATTTATATATTGTTAGCGAATTTATAATATAGTAGTTCTAGCTATATTTATATCCAATTTACCTTAAACTTGTTATCTAGGCTTGGTTTTACAAGTTATTGACAATTTTTTTAACTATCAGTTAAACAAATTTCAACAAATGTATAAAAAAATGTAAACATGTTTTTTGTTTTCAAATGTAAAACAAGTTTTTTGAGAATAAATTTTTACCTGTTATGTATAACACCCCACAATTGCTCATTCATTATGTAGCCTATAGTTATACAACCAATGATACTCAAATAGTTTTACCATGTTTAAATAATAAGTGAGTTATTAATAAATTCTAAATTGTTTTGATGAAAATTATAAAGAAAAATCAGTTCAAAACGTAGAATTTTAATCAAGTTTAGCAACTAAGTTAGGTTTATTATTAGCTGAGTATGATATAAAAAATGAATCGAGAACTTCAAAATGACAGTTGTCTGTTTGAAACAGTTTTTTTTTTTAGACATTCTTATCAAAGTCCTACTATATTATCAAGTTTTGTTTACCTTAGTTTTTGTTGCTCTGTATATGTAAATGCTGAATTAAAGTTTTGTAATTATGAGAATTCACAAAGTTAAATAAATAAAGACATTATTGTGTAATATCATGTCAACTGAATACCCCTTAAATTTATTTGTTTTTGTTTTATAAAATTGAAAAATATATTTAATTTTAATTATATTCCTTCATTAATGCTTGTCGTGTGCATGGACTAGAGGATAAGATTAATGGACCAACAAGTGCAAAGTAAAAATCTTTAGTAAATAGATAGGTACTAAAATATAAATATATATATATTTAAACATTAATAACACAGAGTTTGGCCCATATGTCTTGAAAAATCAAGATAATAGTCCAGTCACTATGGAGGAAAACAGGTATTGACCTCTAAATTTTCTATAACTGAATTGATTTTGCTAAAAATTATTTGGAATTAGGCTTATCTTAACCACCCCTCCTCTTCGAAAGTTATATACACGCTATGTGAGCTTTTTATTTTTAAGGGGTGAAAACCACCCCTTATTGAAAAATATGAAAAAAATTAATATTAAAGCATTTTATGGATTTTAGTTATGTTAAATTATGCAATTCTAATATTTTCAATTACAATAATGGCTATTGTGCAAATTCTCAACCTTTGAAAATTCTTAAAAAATAATAAAACCCTTTTAATAAAAATAAGTTTTAAAAATCGTTTAACAGGTTCAAACGTTTTTGTAGTGCATTTATATCGCATACAATATAATTCTCTGCTTATATAAAATAATTTTGGGTAATTGTAACACTTCAACCCTTAAAAACTACCCCCTATGCCAAAAATATATTTAAAAAATCTCTTTCAACAACTTCAAAAGCTTTAAATGTACATTTATATTCCAAAATAAATTTCTTCGTAGTCAATAAAATATTTTTTGATTGGTTTCTTATTTTTAACCCTTAAAAACTACCCCTATGCTCACGAAACAACCTCCCCTTTGATATATGTGTAAATAAAAAAATTGAGTGTTTTTTATGATTTTTTTAATTTAAAAAAAATTATGAATGAAGGTACTTTACATAGAAGGTAATTTCAAAAGCTACAAGACAAAGTACGTTAAATTGTTCTAAAGCCCTTTCTTTTTAAATAGTGAAGGGCCAAATAGATGATTACAGGTGAGTCACACGCTTTAACTCAAACTTCAATTGGCTGTATTTCTGTTATTTTTCAAGCTACAACAAAAATAAAAAACCAAAATTTCCGTTAAGAAAAAAGCTACATTTTTGTATTCTACCATTTTATAGGTATTTTTGTATAGTTTTAGATTTATTCTGGAAAATTGCAATTTTTGTGTTTAAATACAAAAAATTTTAATTTAAACATGATTTTTTCGAAAAATACGCATTCTTAACCGGTTAAACTTTTGGACCTAATAAATAACACTAAAATAAAATGAATTTTCGAAGTTATACGTTTAATTTTAATTCTGATAAAAATAGTGTTACTTATATTGCTTTTTTTTTTCTTTTCAAAAATTAGAGTAATCCAACTATTTTTCATCACATTTCTCATTGATTTAATCGAAATGACATTTAACAGGGCTCATTTCAAAGGCTTTTTCAAACCCTTTTAAAAAGGTTATATGAGTTTTTATCGAAAAAGATTTCCATTTTCCGTTTTTTGACGATAAATACATCAAGTATAGACCCCAAAAATAAAAAAGTCATCTTTAACCAATTATAAATCGCTTAGTGTTGTACTTAGAAAGCTCAATAAATTACCAATCTCTTTGTTTTTTTATAAACTTTATTTTGGTTTATTACACTTTTTTTAATAAAACTCTTAGTTTTTGAGTTATTTGTAAAAATCATTGAAAAACAGTTTTTCGAAAAGTATACTTTTTCAATGCAAATAACTCAAAAAGTATTGATCTACCGAAAAATATTTATATGACGTTTTTTGTTTAAAATTTGATTCTCTATCAATACCCGGGGTTATTTTGAGTGTAAAAATTTCAACCTTCGAGATGGGGTGTCAACCACCCCAGGGGTGGAAGCACACATCGGCACCATATAACTTATGTTTTTTGAGTAATTTCCTACTATAATACTTTTCTTGAGTATTATATTTATTTAAATTAATTATAAATACAAAAATTATTTATATCATTAAGTTCTTTAATAACACAATAAAAGAAATATTCACTATAAAAAAATAAATGTTTTTTTATATTTTTATCTCGGGGTCAGATTTGGGTTTCACAATTAAACAGAAATATATTTAAATAATAATCAGTTTTAAATAATAATTAGTTCATCTCACCATCATTTACAATGTTCCTTTTATATACTTCTTCCTGGTAATTGTTCAATATAATAATTATTTCAATATTTCAATATTTCACTTAAACTGTTTTTATTTTTCAATCGTATCCTATATCAACTTCACTTCAGATCATCTTATATCAGAATAATTTGAAAATTTCTTCCTCTTTTTTTTAAATTGTTATTATAAATCATATGATTTACTTGTTGTTTCAATCACATGGTTCCTGCACCTGCTTATTAAATTTTGTATTCTTCTATGTAACATTTGAATAATTTTCCATAACTTTACATTTATAATCCTATTCCATTTACAAATTTATTCTTCAATTATATAAAAATTTTACAACTGTCCTCCAAAATTTTAATTTTTTAAAAAAATTTTTTTTTTTTTTTTTTAAACAAATTACTAAATTTTTATCAGTGACATTTTTCTATAGTCATTGACTATTTTACAAACTTTACATACATCTCCCTTTAATTTGAATTTAAATTTATAAAACTTTTCTTTAGTTGGTGTCAGTGTTAAATTTCTCATTTGTATTATTTTTTCAATGTTCTTTATGTCGCCAATTTGTTCATCCCCATTTCGCCACTTATCATAATATTTATATATTTCTAATATGCCATATTCCTCCTGTTCTACTATCTCACTTCTAACTCCATCTTTTATTTCTTTATCCATCTTAATTACCACTTGCCTATTATCATAATTAATTATTATATTATCTTCATTGAAATCTAACTTCATTTTCAGTTCATTTATACTATCCATGCCTATTATTACCTCTCGTAACAAGTCTGGTACTACTAAAAATTGCATTGTACATAATATCTCTCCTATTTGGACATTTAGCATTATAATACTCTCGATCCGCCGACTCTTCTTCCCTGTTGCTGTCACAATACTTACTCCTACTACTGGTAATTCTTCACACCTTCCTAACTTATCCTTATTCTGTATAAACCATTCTTTTTGTATGCATGTAGCATTACTACCTGTATCTATTAAACTCTTTACTTTTATTTCTCCTAACTGTATTTCAACTTCTGAATTATCATTCTTATATTTTTCATTTCCTATGGCTATATCCTCCTCCTTGTCAAATTCTGTCAAAAACTTCTTGTCGCATAATACTGTAGTTATTACAATTTCATTTTTTGGAATAGGCCTATCTTACTTTACATCCTCTAAAATTAGTTCTTCACTAATAAGTTTTTTATATCTCCTTTCTGTTATATTTTGTTGCACTGGAATATCCTTTATTAACTCTTTATTTGTATTATTATCATGGCCTATAATCTTATGTGATGTTCCAGTGCTTTCTAGTTTAAAGCCTGGGTCGTTGCACACACTACTTCTTGTCTTTGTTCTGGTTCCGCCCTAATCATATTCATTGCCTTAGGTCTATTACTTTCTTGTCCTCTGTGTCCTGCATTACTTTGAAATTGAACTATGTTCTGCCTAGGTGGACTGTTTGGTGTAAATCTGTATGGCATGTTATCATTTCTAGGCCTATACTGTTCTCTGTTACCATTTCCCTGGTATTGTGGTCTATATACATTATTTCTATTGTTAAATGGCCTGAAACTGTTAAAGTTATTGTTATTTCTGAAAGGTTGTATGTTTCCATCTTTATATTGTGGTCTAAATTTGTTTTCATTTTCATTTTGTCTGAAATTTCGCCTTACTTCTTCATTTTTCCGAATTGTGTCATTTCTTTCTTCGATGTCCTCCTCATTTAGAAATCTTTCCATGTCTCTAATTGAAATTATCTTTTGTACACGCCGTGCATCCCTTATTTTGTCATCAAAATGTCTAGCCAGTCTTCGTACTATTTCATCCTCAGATGGTGTTGGTGTTAAATTTCTCATAACTATCACCTTTTCAATAAAATATTCTGCTCTGCTTAGCTTTCCATCTTTTCTATATTTCTCCACTTCTAAACTGTTTCTAATTCCGTTTTGTACTTCATCGTTCCAATATTTTTCTAAAAATCTTTCTTGGAAATTTTCCAAGTCTTCTATGTCCTCCCTTGTAATTTGCCACCATCTAGCAGCATTTCCTTCCATAGATATGTCCATAATATCCTTAATGTCCACCTTTTCTCTACCTTCTCTTTCCCTTCTCTCTTGCATCTTCTCTACATATCTCTTCAACTTTCTTATATATTCAATTGGGTTTATTCCCCTTCCATTAAACTTAGGCATTGTAATCTGAGCGTGGCTTTCATCATTAGCATAGTATATTATCTGAGTAGTTCTATTTTCCATACTATCCTTCTTATTTAATCTCTCCTCCGTTTCCTTCATTTTCTCTTCCATATTACTAGCTACCCTTTCAAAATTTTGTTTATTCATTTTAACCCTATTATTTAACTCTTCAATATTCTCCTTCTGTTCTTTTAATTCCTCTCCCAACATCTGAAAATTTTCCTCTACTTTCCTCCCAAATTTCTTATGATCTTCTATTATCCTCTCTTGTTTCTCCTCTATCTCTCTCTTAAACTCATCAAATTTATTATCAATCTTTCCCTCTAACTTTTCAAATTTTTTCTCAAATCCTTCCAATTTCTTCATCATTTCATTTTTATTCTCTTCATTTTTTGTTTCCATTCTTGACATTGTTTCCCTCATTACATCAAATTTGTTATCCTTCTCATCCATCTTCTTCATCATTTCTCTCAATAATTTCTCCATACCTGATTCTTCTTTATTCACTGTAACAAGTGTAACACCTCCTCTTTCTATTTCTATCTCCCTAACATTTTCTTCTACCTCAGAGCATGGTACCCTATCTCTTTCATCCTGTCCTAACCTGTCCTGCCCTGAATATGGGGAACATTCATCAATTTCATGAACCTCCAATATTTTAACCATTTGTCCTTCCTCCTGTACCATTCCCTTCTTAGGCCTATCCTGTTTCTTTTGATTCTCCAATTCTCTTTTTTTTGTGTCTCTTTTGGGTTATCTCTTAATTCATAACGTCCTTGCTCTGACATTTTAATTATTTATTTTGTTTAAATTGAAATTTCTTTTAATTGAATAAGTTAATATTAAAAAATAATATATATTTAAAATTATTAAATATATATTATAAAACCTGAAATTGCTTATTGTTTAATTGCACATTTAATCGAGCCCCACGTTGTGGATGCCAAATTTATAATACTTTTCTTGAGTATTATATTTATTTAAATTAATTATAAATACAAAAATTATTTATATCATTAAGTTCTTTAATAACACAATAAAAGAAATATTCACTATAAAAAAATAAATGTTTTTTTATATTTTTATCTCGGGGTCAGATTTGGGTTTCACAATTAAACAGAAATATATTTAAATAATAATCAGTTTTAAATAATAATTAGTTCATCTCACCATCATTTACAATGTTCCTTTTATATACTTCTTCCTGGTAATTGTTCAATATAATAATTATTTCAATATTTCAATATTTCACTTAAACTGTTTTTATTTTTCAATCGTATCCTATATCAACTTCACTTCAGATCATCTTATATCAGAATAATTTGAAAATTTCTTCCTCTTTTTTTAAAATTGTTATTATAAATCATATGATTTACTTGTTGTTTCAATCACATGGTTCCTGCACCTGCTTATTAAATTTTGTATTCTTCTATGTAACATTTGATTAATTTTCCATAACTTTACATTTATAATCCTATTCCATTTACAAATTTATTCTTCAATTATATAAAAATGTTACACTACCAATTGTAAGAATTTCAGACAAATCGGTGCAGTTACAAAAAAATTAGAGGAAAATGCTACAGTAACTGGACTATAAATAGAAATATGATAAAGGTTGTTATTAGATTTACAAATTTTAAATGTGATGCTAATGTAGATAAAAATGCCATCTAAAAAATCAAAGTGGCAGCCACCATGATTTTCTCATTGTACGGTGCTGTAAAATATGTCTGGAAACTAAATTATATCTTAGTCTCATGTACCAGAATTAAATAAAATTTGAATTTTTTAAAGCTACGTTGTTAAGTAGCTAAGGGAGCTTTTGGCATCTTCAAAAATGAGAAACACAATGGTGATAGTTCACATTAATATTTGTTACAGTTTTAGGCCCATCTTTTATAAAAATTGTATTTATGTGTCTGCAGAGTGAAAACACCTAAGTGCATATTCATCTAAGCGGAATATTTTAAGAATAATTAAAACATTTTCCGATCCATTTTCTAACTAGCCGTTGCTCTGTAAGTTGAAAATACTGTAGTGGGAACTCTAAGAGTTGTATTAGTGCCATTGAAACCTGAAACATTTGCTGATAGTGAATGAACCAATATTCAACTAATGCCACTTTCGTATTAATAGGAATATAACATATTGATTGTAAAATATATGTTTTGGGCGCATAAAACACAATAATAATAGTTTAATATCAGTACTTCTTACAGTTCTTGTCATAAGTAACACTTAAACAGATGTGATAACTACTGACAGAAAGATTTTGTTGAATCTGTGTTAAAATATGTTTTCATAAGCAGTGCTGATAATTATCTGTATTCATTCATACACTGGAATTGTTATAATGCAGGTAATTTAGGACTTTTTTAGAAATAACTTTTCCAATGTTCATGTACTACAATCAATTACTTATAATTTATAAAAAAGATTTTTTTTGATTTTTACTTGTTTCTCTTAATGTGTATTTTCAAATTATAATTAATTTCCTCATTTTTTAAAAACTCCTGCACTTTTCGTCTTCATCTTGACACTTAACACTTTGTAGCCTAATAACTTGTGGCCTACTTTGTCATGATACACTGTACATTTTAATATTATTTGTAAGAAATTCTAGTATTGTGTGTGATATTTTGTGATACCTAGAAACCTGTATATCATTTGAGAAACGAGAAAATATAGTTATATATGATATAAATACATACATAATTATTGTACATACAAAAAATGTTATAACTTTTTGAAAATATAGAAATATTGCAGAATATAAAAATTGTGACATTGTTAGCTTTAGTATGATCAAACTTAAAACAGACAGGTAAACTTAATGCTATTAAACAGTCAGAACACCACCAAGTTGTCTCCTTCCTTTCAACTTTTCCAGTTGATCCTTTAGTTTTTTTCCAAGCAAACTTACATATACTCATTGGCTGAATTTTTTTTTTTTTTTTTTTGGTTGGAGGAATTTTTTCTGCAAAATGGCGGCTGGTAAGGCTGTTACTTTTGATTGTAGTTTGGGTGTTTTCTTGAGCTAGAATTCATCCCTTTTTCTTTCAAGACTTTCCAATTAATTCAATAAATTTATCCAAATGAATTTTTTTTTCACAAATTTTGGGTTCTCGTCATAGGATATAGAATAAACAAATGAATTTGAAATGGACTTCATGAGCAAATAGAAAAATAATTTTGAGGGTCCATTTTATAGAGAAAAGTACAAATAAACACACATTAAACGTAATTAATAACTCAAATAATATACAACACATAAATCGCTATATATCTATCAAAATAACTGTACAAATAATGTATATTCACGTAAACACAGAACACGTAAATCTAGTAAGCCAACATAACCACAAACATCTGTTCCAATATTCATGTTTGTGGTCTGATAGATTTGTTCATGTATATCATTTAAAAATCGTAAACTAATATTTTAACACTGTAATGAACTACACTTGTGAATTGATCATGTTTTCATTCATCTGGTAATAATTGAACATCGTGTAAAATGTAACAATGTACTAATAATAGACATTGTGTATATTAAATTTGCATAGTCTTTTTTAGACTGCAAAGTACATAACTGTAAAGTTAACCATGATCTTTTTTTTATAAAGAAAAGTAAATTATAAATATTTTAAGGAGGGAAGATGGACAAACAAAATTTATTTCATTAGAAGTACAATATTATTGTGATAGTGTATGAGGTATAAACTATTGTTATGTAAGAAAGTACAATATGAACATAAAAAAAGTATATGTATATATTTCTGTAAAAATAAAATATAAATTGATAATGTAAAATATAGATTTACAAATAAAAATATATTACATTGCACAACATATTCCGTATTTACGTACAAAGTTAACACATTGTTAAAACATATATACATAGATATGGGTATACATACACATAAATAATTATTTAATATAAATCTAAATGATTACAATATAAACATACATTTATAAATTTGTGTAAGGGTTTACAAAATATAGTACAAATTGTGTACTAATTATACCTATCAGGAGCACTTATGTTTAGCCTGAGCTACTGATGGTATTTTTACTTGATAGGTATCATTATATATATAACATATATCTGATCTTTGTTCCATTCTCATAATCTTTGTTTCTTGAAATGAAGTCTGGCCATTTTGTTTCTTTGAATAACATAATACCCACCAGTTGAGTTTTTCACTTTGATATCTACTTTGTAGCGTATTTATTACTTAAGCAGTAATAAAAAACATTTATTTTGATAATATACATTAGTCTGGGATAACACCCAGAAATTATTTGAAAGTTATAGGATGAACAAAACAAAAATTTATTTTCAAGACCAAATAGGGGTTTTTAAAATTAATGTCTGTATGTCTACTGTTCTTTATGCAATGGAGTGAGTATACTTTGACTCCACATTCAGTCTGTTTATCAGTGTATTAATAATGTAAAATTTGGAGTACTTGCCAGGGGACCAAAATATATAATTTATAGTTTTTCAAATGTCGACTCTAATAACACAGACAAAACTTTATTTGTTTCATTTCCTCAAAATTCTTATTTCGGAGTTATTGGTAAAAAGATAAAAGTTCATTATGGAATCCATCTTGTATTGATGAATATCTCAAAATCACCCTAATTTGGGAAAATGTGAAGATTTATGACCCAACCAAACATTTTTTCTCAGGACTAAACTAACCAAACTGTTAAAGTGGGACATAAAAGAAAGTTATGGTTGGTGATAAATTGGAATTACCAATTTTGATTTTATCAATATTTAGTTGAACTGAAATTTGCTTTTGCAGTTGGACTTAAACATTACTCTGAAAAATAAACCTCCAAATTTCGCAAAGATTTAATAGTTATCTTTTTGGGTCTGTATTTTAGCTATTTGACCTTTTTATACAATGTCTGCAGAGGGGAGATAGGAATAAATATCTTTTCTTTGATTATTCTTTAAATTTGTGTCCGAGTGTGTGAAAAAGTTAGTGCAATGTTGTTCACCATTTATTCCTTGTTTACAGTTATTACAATTAATTGCTTTTTCTTTTCATTATTGTTTTGTAACTTGTATGGAAGAACTTCCAACAAAATTATATTATATTTTATTTTGTTAACCTATTTCCATATTAAAAAACTTTATGACAATGTATTAATAATAATTTTGATTGTTTCACAATATAATAATAAAATTGTTATTTATGATTTGTTTAAAAAAATACTTAATTAGAAAGTACTGTATTTGTTTTAGTAAATAAATATGTGCTAATATTTTATATTTTGACATAGATCATGATACAAAAAACATCTTGTCGTAGAACATAATAATTTTTCACACAACATGAAATAATCCCTTACTAAATGATTTTAGGTAATTAATATAAGTATTAGATGGGAATTATTGAGGTGTTTAATATTTCCTGCCTCCTCATTATATAAAGTATAGATGCAAAATCACTGTACAAACTTTTCACAAACCCATATAGAAAACCATTATCTATACAAACAAAAATATTTGTGTTTGTTCACATTTGCCATTCCGAAAGTTATCTGTCATAAAGACGAAATGAATAACAATTATCATCTTAGTATGCCAAATATACATTTCCTATCAAAATAGGCTCAATCTATTTTGATTAAATTTTATTACCATGTAAAAGTTTTCAATAAATCATTGTGATAAACTACATTTAAATGAACAATATAGTTCACTAATAATTTGAGAAACTGACAACGGTCAGAGTTCTTGTTGAAATGTTCCTATTTATTTACCAACCGTAATTGTTTTACATGTGGTTTGGAGTCATAAACTTTCAGATTTTACCAAAATTGTTTCTGTAACAACATATTTTGTTGGATCCTTATAAACAACAAGAAGCAAATTATATAAAAAATGGTTAGGGTCAATTATGGAAAAATCAAATTTTAAGTTCATTACTCATAACAGGTGCCAACAAATTTTGAATTATCAAAAAATATTATCACAGCATCAAATCCGGTACATGCCAAAATATGCTGACATACCAAATTCGATCAAAAGCATATTCAACCTACTGTTTGGGTTGTACCAAACCGTAAATAAACTTCTTCATAAAATACTTGTTTAGGCTTGTAGGGAATCAACATCGAGTTTTGTTACCGCCACACAAAACTTTCTCTTTAATTGGTATAGCTAAGACCATGTAGGCCTATGGGAAACATAAAAAAACTTATTTGTGAAATAAATAATAACAACAACCTCTACTCTGGCCAATTTATTTCAAATATCATTTTATCATTTAAATATGTTTCCTTGTTGTCTTGATTATTGATCTAGACCATAGTCAATCTCTGCCCACATACCAGGAGTAACATTCCTATGTCTGGAGTGATCACTCTCTTAACACATACAGTGCGGGTGACTCGGATCCGAGTCATAGTGATTCGGGTGCTCCTAGCGTGTGACTCGGATCCGACTCATACTACAGTGCCTTTTATTTGTTTTTAGTATGTGCTTAGCATTTGTGGTGAAATGATTTTTACGTCGTCCACTATTTGAGTGTCAATGTGATTTCATTTGTGTGTTTACCGTTTTCTGTTATCTCTTTTATGACTATTGCAGTTACTGATCTTGTAGTATAGTGTATTATTCATGTAAATAAGTGTTTTTAAGTATATAATATTATATTTTAATTAATTTTTAACTGATTAGACTTGGCAAATGTTGCTGATGACCTTGACTTAAGTGATGACAATTATGCTAGTAGAAGTTCTAAATATTCCAATATGGAGAGTGACAAAAGTGCTGATGAAACAGTTTTAAACCCTGTATGGTATAATCAAACTGCCAGACTAAAACAAATAGTTTTTTTAAAAAGAAAACAAATTACTTGTTCCTTTGCCTGAAAATAACAGACCAATTGATTGGTTTAAGGTTTTACTTAACGAACCATTCTTAAAAAATATTTGTAAGGAAACCAACAAATACGGACTTAAACTGTTTTGTGGACCGAGTACAACTAAACAAATGTGGGTTACAAAATGGAAAGACATTATTGTTCCGGAGTTGAACATAGTGTTAGGCCTTCTTCTTCACACAGGAACAATCCGCCTAAATTGACTACAAAATTATTGGAAAAACACTATCTTTTTGACTTGTCACCTTTCTGAAAATTCATGAGTTGTGACTGATTTGAATTATTTCAAGTTGTCTGCATTTTTAAGGCTACGCCCGATCACCAGCCAACTTATCGTACTGAAAAAGTACAATTCCTTGTTGATTATTTCAACAAGATGACTGCTATTTACTACCCGAATCACCAACTATCTATCGATGAGGCTATGGTCTTATGGAGAGGTCGTCTGGTTTTCAGACAATATATAAAAGGGAAGAGACACAAATATGGCATAAAGCTGTACTCTGTCAATGAACCTGAGGGTCTAACTATCCACTTCAAAGTTTATACTGGAGGACAAGACAAGCTAGTTGCTAAAGGACATTGTTCAAAAAGTTGTCATGTTCTTGATGCAGGGAATGTTTCAATGTGGCCATTCATTGTACATGGACAATTTTTATAATAGTTTTGAATTGGCTTCCAAGTTACTCAGCAAAGACATGTACTGCACTGGTATTACTTCGGCCAGACCGAAAGCATTAATCAAGTCTGTTAACCTGAGAAAAGATGAGACTATTGCACAGTACGCAGAGGGAGTCTTGTTGGGAAGTGGAGGGACAAGAGTACTGTAAGTTATCTTTCAATGGAGTTCAAAAACAACATGGTATCCATGACTAACAAGCGAGGACAACCCAGAGGCAAACTATCACCAATAGTACAGTACAATGCCTACATGAAAGGAGTAGACCAGATGGATCAGATGCTGGCCTACTACTATTGTGAGCGAAAGACTCTGCGATGGTACAAAACAATTTTTGTACACATCTTACAAATGCTAATGATCAATGCCTACCATCTTCATAATATGCACAATGATACACAGGGCAGAGCAAAATGAATCTATATGATTTCAGACTCCAAGTCTTAGAAGGTCTTCTAATTCCACCAACTCCACAGCCAGTATGCACTCCTCCAAGGAATTTTTTCTTGGTATTGTATTGCTTTCATTGTATTGCTAAAAGTGAAAAACACGATTCCAAGGGTAGAACAAAAGGAGTGTTAGAGAGTGTTTCAAAGGGGGAAAATGTATAAACAAACTTTACGTTCCATAGTCGTCATTACTAAATGCTTAACTATTGCCGGGCTGTGAGGGACGAACGAGGCATGGGGCAAAGCATCTGCGTATGACCATTCAACGATATCTCAACTATAAATAAAAAAATTCCCATTATTTTGTAACCAGTTTGTCATTGAATCAAGTACAGTAGGTTGGTTTATTATTGCTCATGCCATTTATAATTGAAATAAGGGACACCTTTTTTCGATGACCTTATAGTCTAAAACTTGTGGAACATTCGTAATTAATAATAAATTAGAAAAACTCAAATTTCTACAACAAGAGAACGATCGTTTTGGAACAAGAAGTTTCTACGACTATATGTGTCATCATCCTCAGTTGTGTAATCAGCATGCTTCAACTGATCGTAACTGAGAATGATGACTTGGCCGTAACGTCGCCTTATTGATGTGATTTTTGTTGCAAAATTTTGAGTTTTTCATTAATTATTGAATTCAGATATTTGTGTTTTATTGTATATTGATTTGCTACAATATATTGCACCATATATTTAATACTACCTCTATTAACTTCTTTTCTAAGCAGTCGTTTTATTGTTTGATAAATAAATTTGTGAATTGTAAGAGCCAAAATACTGTATTTCTTGGCCGAAAGTGCGTGGACTTGCGTGTGCAGGCCGACACTAAATATATGCGGACATACTGAAACGCAACTTACGGTGGCATAAGTCCAAAAATTTGATAAAATAACACAGGCTGCAGTAAACATGCCAGATAGTACTGCCAATGTTTCGCAACTCGTTGAAAATGAGAATTTGACACAAAAGAACAATTACTTTACCAAACAACTATTTCTGTTTGGAATGCTAGTGTGGCAGAATGTGTTAGAAACCTATAAATATTGAGCTACTTATGCTCTTTCTGTTGAGACAAATTTTTATTTTAACATGGCATGATTTATTATACATACTCTTACATCGTTACTACCTCACTTGTATTTTTCGTTGTTTCCTCCCCCTCTTATTATTCTCGCACCAGAATTTTTTATTTAATATTAGATTTCTTTCAGTTTTACGGCAGTAACTAGTAAATATAAAATTTTTGATAAATTTAAGAAACGGCTTTGTGTATTCATGGAAATATCCATTTTGTAATTTTCTGAAATAAGGAAGTGCTTTTTTTGGAATGGTGTTGCCACTAATTTCACTAAAAAATAAGAAAAGGTGGAATGTTATATTTATGAAATTGGGTATATAATGGGTATTTCGGCCGAATATCAAATTGGGTTCTCTCTTTTTCAAATAATTTAGAATTTAGAGATATCAAATAAATTAATACGTAAACACATCATTTCGAGTGTTTTTAAATAGGTTATAACGATATTAATCAAATGTAGATTCTAAGAACCGAATCAAAACGTATTGGTTTCTGTTCTTTCAAAAATGGCGTTTTGGGAATCAACGGTAAAAAAATTAAAATGAACTTTCAAGGTCATTGAAAATTGTTAGAAGGTCAAATATTACAAAGTAGACCAAAGAGATTTTGGTAAAATTTTTGCGAAATGTGAAGGAGTATAACCAAAACCACCAAAACCAATGAGACTAACAGAAGAAAAGTCACTTTACAGTTTTGTTAAGTAGATTGTATAAACCCAAATAAACTCTGCCCGCCATCAAAACACAATTTTCTTTCACTTGTGATTTTTTTAGAACTAAGAAAAAAAAATCTCTTAGACCGAAATATTCTATTTTCTAAGACGACACAAATTGTATTATTTTCATTTTCAGCCGGTAAATTTAGAATTTTTATTTTATGGGAGATGGCAACGAATACATTTTGATTACTTGACTTTTACGAGTATGTATGGGTAAGGGCGTTAATGAAAGGATCCCGCGGTTGGATTTTTTTTTCTTTTTTTCCGTTTTGGGCTGTGAAAGCCTCCTTCAGAGGCCTCACCAGCGTCGACCTGCAGATCTTTTGCCGCCGTAGTTGGAATAGTTATAGGGTATTTAAATTAACCCAGACATTACCACTTTGCTAAATAGTTTGGTCTGAATAATTTTAATTCAATGAATTAGTTCTTCTAATTTAAACAAAAACAATTCACTTGTCTCCCTATTTGGTCGTCTTCGGGGCTTGATTAAACTGACCTAGGCAAATAACTAAACTACTAGGCTTTAGATAAAAACAAACCCCTATCACCCGGTTGTTGCACTGACTAGTTTGTGGTGTACCGGTAACCAACAATTTATTACTTCATTTGTTTCATTTATCATATCTTATAGGCTTTCGTTATCCAATCACATCAATTTCCACTCGTTATCTTCTTAGCCATTGATTTTTCAAATTTACAAATGTAATTTTGCCTCTATTTTATTTGACATTCGCTCTACTCAGAATTTCAAAGTTAAATAAATTAACATTTTCTGTTCAGTAAACAAAACAAAAATTGGGTTCAGATTAGCTGATAGCTGATTTCTGGTGAATTATACACATATTGATCAAAACTTGAGTTTTTAATAAGCCTAGCAACATTAAAAATTACCTAAATTTGAACATTTTATAAATTATTTTATACTTAAAATTAAATTAGTAATTTTAATAAATTTAAACAAATAAGTTCCTTTTTCTCATTGATAACATTGTAAAGAATAAATGTAATACACCATTACTTTAAAAACAGGTATATTTTAAAATATACAATTTTGATAATAACTCTTACATTTTATTTTGGGTTTTTAATTTAGCCACAAACATTGTTTTAATTTTACATGAGATATTGTGCATTGCTTTCAACTGTGAAATTTCACAATTACTCCAAAATATGAAATCGCGATGATTTGAAAAGTGTCCTCGTAATTGATAGGGCTTTAATCTTATTTTTTGTTTATGACCTAAATAGTCTCCAACTAGAAATTTTCAAAAGTAGGCAACTAACAGTTTTGTTAGAAACTTGAAGGTTAGTCTACATATATAATGATGTTCCTTCATATCTTTAAACGAATTTACTGATTTTAAAAACAGTATGGTGTAAAAATTAGTGATTTTTTTTTGAGCTGGTCCTTATATCATCGCACTCAATGACTATAAAACGCTGCAATTTTTATGTAGCCTCTGAAATAGTACATTGATTTTAATAATGTAATTTTCCATATTGTTAATAATTAAAAAATAAATAAATGCTCCCTCTTAATTGTAAAACGGATGCTTCGATTTTGATACAGTTTTCTGTAAACAATAGATAATGGCATGTTTTTATATTATATTATTAATCTTGGAACTAAACCAGTAATAATAGTGCTAACATAGCCTCATAAAGAATACACTGATTTCTAATGTAATTTTGTTATATTTATTTTTTTTTTTTTATTTTCGTTAAATACAGCAGATTCTTAAATATATCTTTAAAAGCTTCATTAGAAATCCACTCTCAATTGTTTATATTAGTGATTCATGCAACAAAAAGTTTAAATTGTTAATTCTTTTGTTTTGGTGTAATTTTGTATAATAGTTAATTTGGTCGTTTGGGCTTTTGGCTCTCAGCAAGACGATCGTTTCGTTATAAATCATATTTTGTGGTCAGTTTAGTTAAGTCCCTTAGTAAACCTAATTTAGCTCAGGTATTAAACATCTACAACAGTTAGTAAGTTTATGTACAGTTATTATCCAACTCAGAATCTATCTAAACATAGCTCTAATACACTGATAGGTAAAGCTCATTGGGCCTAAAGAGAAACTAAAAATTACTGTGGTTGTCTTTAAAACTTAAAGTACTGTAGTTTGTTTTTATCTTTAAATTCAACCTATTTAGGAATCACATCATTTTGTAATTGGTCATGACGAAATTCATGTTTCAGGTTCCGTAATGCGAAAAATTAAAATACAACAATATCACATAGTTGTGCAATATAATCTTTGTTTTATTGTTAAATCCAAAATTAACAATATCTAATTGTTGCGCAAAATATGGGAAATCCAAGACAAACATTCATCATCATTATTAAATTAAAGTTATTGTCGTTAATATTCCTCTAAAATAAAATCTAATATTTCGTCAGACGTTGTTGCGTTAAATAATGGTATCATCTCAAGATGCAAATTTTGTGGCATACGTTACTACAATGAGCAGCACTCTGTCCTGTCTGGACTGCCAAGGCGTAGGTGTTCTGCGCAACCTATGCAGCGCAGTGTTCTGCGCAACCTATGCAGCGCAGTGTTCTGCGCAACCTATGCAGCGCAGTGTTCTGCGCAAGTGCGCAACCTATGCAGCGCAGTGCATCGTGACACGACGCTAATACTGATAGCCTATTACAAAAAAGTTAAAAATTATAAAATCAAAGTAAATCTTTCCATAATTAGATTTCGTGAAATTTCCATTTTGAATCACCATTTTTTTCTGTGCTCTGTAAATGGGTTCCTCTCCTAGATTATCGTTGTTAAATTCAAACTTAATTCCCTAAGAGATATGAAAATCCTAAGTATAAATTTCATAAATTTACTTCCAAATTTTTTTTTTCAATTTCAAAATATTGATTTACTTTGGATTTTGGGATATTAAATTTCATTAAAATATATGTCGTTTATTTTGGAAGTACAAAACTACCAAGAAAAGGTCTGATTAATAGGCCTACTAGTCTACTAATTTTTATTGCCCAAGGGAAATTTTTAAAATAAATATTGATTTATTATTTTTTATTTATATCACAAATTTTAATTAAGAATCCAAAATTACACGAAAAATTATAATTCATTATAACTACATATAATTAACTACAAGATTGTTAGGTCAAACTTATTAATCGAACATTCTAAAATAATAATAATAATAATAATAATAAATAAAATTTAAAAAAAAAATCGGTTCTGTCATTTCGAGCGCACCACAATTAACCGACTGGTTACTTTTTACCTAGTATGTATTTTGCTCGTTTATCAGCTGCAAAAAAAAATATCGCTCTTTCTTCACGAGCAAAATCAATACCCTATCGAGAATATATATACCGATGGTATACTGGCCGGAAAGTAAACAGTTTGTACTTCGATTGTTGGTAGTTTGCTGGTTTATGATCTGAAAAATAATATCGCTGTTTCTTCACAAGCAAAAAACCAGTATTCCACCGAGAATTTATGAATATGTATACGGTATGCCATATGAAAGCTAAATTGGTTTAGTTTTTGTTTGGTTAAAGCTGGCAATGGAAACCAAGATTGTTGGTAAAGTTACCATAACAAGGACACTATATTGTTAATAATTTTTTTTTTTAATTATTATTATTTTATGAAACTTTATTATTCAAACCTCAGCAAATACAGTTGGTCTAACCACACACATACGCGCGTGCACGCACGCATGTACACACACACACATATATATATATTATATATATATATATATATATATATATATATATATAAACTATAAACGTTTAATTAATTTAGTACATTTTCAGGGGTTAGCTCCCAGCGGAGGTCCCTATCTAAACATTTATTGGAAAAATTAAATGAGTTTCAAGTCATTATGGCCTTTTCTCTTTAGATGTCTCAGAGGTGATAGTTTAGCCGTTATTTCTTGCAATAGTTGATTGTTGTGCTCAGATAATGTTCTGTATAACTTTGTATAACTGTGGTGTAGAACAGGTAACACATCTGGTATTTCAAGATCCAGGTGAAGTAAACCAGGGAGCGTCTGTTATGAGCCTTAATAATAGGTTTTGTAGCGTTTGAATTCTCCTGATTTGGAAATCTGAGGCAGATCCCCAGATTGAGCAGCCATATTGCCATATCGGACTAACCAGAGTTTGGGAGATCAACCTTTTATAATGCAGCGGAAGAAGGATTAATGATGTGTTTCAGGTTACGTACAGTTTTTACAGTGTTGGTGATATGCAATTGTTTAGTGCGGTCTAATGAACAATAAGATTTATAGGCCCATTCTTTCAGATCAGAAATTAAATACCGCTTGACGTACTATGCGCTACCAATGGCTTTCTTGTTGAAGTTTATTGAAATTGTAACTACCGAAAAAAAAACTTAATAAGCGTTACTTTTCTGAATTAAAAAAGATTTTTTAAAAAAATTTATCACTTTAATTAATAACAGCTTAAACCTAACAAAGATCTTGACGTCCACTTCACTAGTTCTCTTGAAGCAGAACGTGTCGATTTACTGGGACTACGTAAACGATTCTCGCACAACATAGTTTTCTGTTTAACACTAGGCCTTATCTGCACGTTGTAAGTCACCTACACATTAAGTCTCCTTGAACCTTGTATATCAGTGCGAAACCTTGTGGAGGTCTCTTGCTCTTTCTTCTGACATTTCTCTGAACTGCAATACTGTAGTTGATTTGGTTTGTTCATAAAACACATTGAACCTTTTCTTGCTTCGAAGCCATTTCGAATGTTTTTAAACCTAATCAATTTAGCTACTTAGCTTTCATTTGACATACCATACATTCATTCTAATGTAGCAAGGGGACAATTGAAAAGCAAGGTGACCTGCTAGGTCACCAGATCTGTCACCACTTTATTATTATTATTTTTTTTTTTTTAAACAACAGGTTTATCTGATTAAACCTAGTGACATAAACGAAATGACAAATCGGATAATTAGAGAAGCTACTCTTGCAGTGATAGGGAATGTGATGAAAGGTTATAAAAGTGCACACTGCCAAACTCCACAAGAAAAGCATTTTTAATATTTATTTATTGTAAAATTCTAATGTAGGGAAAATCTTAAATTTTGGACCTTCCTGTATGTGGAAAATTATTATAACAACTTATGTTTATTTATTTAGGTCATTGACTTTCAATTGATATTTTCGTGTGGTTATCGAAATTTGTTAAAACTTATATTATAAATAAGTAAATAAAAAGTAAACTAAAATAACATTTGTTTCTAATACTTTGTGCAATTGGGAAATATGTAGGCTTAATGGTTTTCTATTAGAACATCCAGTACCGGGTACATAATATCCAATACATCTTGTCTTACTTTACATCACAATAACCAAATAATAAATCATTATTCATTTGCTTCGCTCCATCTATGTCACTTTATGACACAACCTAATTATAATTGCAACCAAATGATCCGAGCAAACTATTTAGTGTTAATAAAAACTTGTTCTATTATCTTCTAATTTGGGCACATAAGGA
This sequence comes from Aphrophora alni, assembly GCA_963513935.1. Lineage (NCBI taxonomy): Eukaryota > Metazoa > Arthropoda > Insecta > Hemiptera > Aphrophoridae > Aphrophora > Aphrophora alni. The sequence goes on from OY740766.1 coordinate 56,782,118, forward strand.
ACTTGTATATTACGTTATAATAGCTGTGACTAAACACGTAAAGGCAAACAGATAACAACGGTGGGTTGTTTAGTGCAAAGGTGGCAATTTCATGCTGATAACAATGTTTGGCCTTGTATAAAGATAACGGCAGTCTACGGCACGGCTCAATGGTTTTACTCTTTGTAGGTAGACTACACTACCCTGTGGCTCTCCAGTAACTGTACGTTTACGACGTATAAAATGTGATCTGTGTGTTGTTGACGCTAATTCATTCGTTATTAAACTTCATCATATATATTTGTGGATAATAAAGAGCTTATGATTAATAAATATAACATATATTGGATTTTCTATTACATTAAAATCTAACGTGAGTATGATTCAGCGTTATTCTTAGATTAATTTAGAAAATAGTAGTCTATAGTTTTGAGGTTATGTAATCAAGTAGGCTAACTAGCCTTATTTAGTTAGGCGAGTTAACATATTTCAATTGACATTATTCGTAATTGTATTCAGTATATATAAGAATATTTAATTTCGTAATCAACTAATAATACAACTGTTTATGAAAGCAATAAAAGCGTTTCTTCGTCTGAAGGTTGCTGCTCGGTTACCCTTATTTGTTGTTGTTTTGGATGGTAGGGATCATTGGATGCACAAAATGGAAGTACTGTATACCATATTTTACGGGTTGTTCGCAGGGCATTGATAAATCAAATTAATTTGCGAAACTCAATTTTAAAGCCTTTTTACATATCATATTAGGGTTAAACGACTTTTAAAATTATCGAGGGTGTGGTATTTATATAAAAAATGCAAGCACTGTGTCTCCCAGCTATCTTTTGTAGATAAAATTTCAAAAAAGATCGGATAATTTTTCTCTTCAATCTTTATCCAAGATCAATCCATGAACAAATTGGAGGATGTCCGGACTGCCTTTATAAGGCAGAGAAAACTGTAGTATTATTTAATATAAAAAAGGTTGATGTTGTGTCACTATGGCTACTGTAAGAACATTATTCATGAATTATGATGTAAAAAAAAATTATTTATATATTTTTATGGGGATGGCAATATGATTGCCACTGCCCGTTTAGAATAAGATAAGGTGGCAAAATAGTTGCCACTGCCCGTATAATTCTATTGCTAACACTAAGTAATTGTGTGGATTGATGTAGGAAAATAAGACACTTGATAAAAGATATAAAAAAAGAGATTTTATTATTTACAAGTTTTACATTTACTCGTGGAACGTTTTGGAACATGATACCACACATTTGTAGGATATACAGATTCACTGCTAAAATCAATTTCAGTTTTCTGAGAAATAGTAATTTTGTCTGTTTTTTTTATTTATCAATTTTGTCTTGTCCTTTTTGACTTTTCTCTCTAAAATTCTTTCTAATTTGCTGGTAGATTGCTTTGGCAAGTATTCAGAATCATTGGAATCCTCTGCAAAAATTCTATTTATATTTGGAAGCTCATTGTCGCTTTCAATCAAAGCAGTTTCAATGGAATTTTCTTCTCTTTGGTCTATATCTTCCTTGTTATTTACATCTATAAACATTTCAGTATTGTGGGATGATGTTGAAGGTCCAGAAAAATATGTATGATCCAACTCTGCTGTTTTTATAGGAGTACTGGTTCTAAGAGGGGATAATAAATCACATAATTCTTCCTTTTCAGATTCCTCTTCTTCATCTTCAGAATCAGATGTTGGAATATCAATAAACTGTTCAATTGATTTATCGTGTAGATTAGCCATCCTAGAAATAACAACCGTGTAATATATTATAAGAACACTTATTTGAGCTTGGAACGGGCAGTGGCAAAAGGATTGCCATCTACAGAACATCTAAACGGGCGGTGGCAAACATATTGCCACTTTATTTTTCGGCAGTTATTAGAAAAATCTGTGTATGTTTGGTTTATTATATTATTACAAACTATATTACATATAAAATACTTCATTATAGTAAAGTTTCATTACCTGGAATATGTATTATAATTGTAAATTGATGAAAATTGTCCAAACAAAGAAAACCACATGCAACTCACTAAGTGTATATGACACTACTGCTACCAATCAGGCAAAATGAGAAGCTCTATTGTCTCTAAAAATATTTCATAGGTTGCAGCACCTGTCAAAGCATTCATCTGTTGAATATGCAACTCCTATATCTTTAAAACAAACTAAATATTGTGGTGGCAATATAGTTGCCACTGCCTTATAAAGGGTTAATGTATTGTCTACATTCCAAACAGGTGAATCGATTTCATACCAGTATTCATTGTGGGCTAATTGTGTGCTATTAAACGTAAATTGCGAAATATTTCTTTTTATACCCTGGGAACTGTTATTTTACAAAAGTTGGGAAGGAAGTTATTCTTATTAATATTATTGTTTTAAGAAATACCCGGGGATGGGGGGTGGAATCTAATATGAAAAGAATGACCTTTATTTAAATTGATAAACTCGCTATTCTTATAATTTACATATACAACACTTTGAACAAATATATGACAGATGGCACTAAATGTCTCAATTTTTTCATTTCGACTGGAAAATATAGGCGCTTTAATAATTCTTGTCTAATTTTATTTTTAACGCTTTGGCGGCCTCATTTGATGACCTGATGACACATGAATATTAATGTTTTGAAAAATCCGAAACCTAGGTAGAAAAATATTATCACGATTGCTTCTCATAGCTAAAAACTGGGATTTTAAAAATAATTATTTATTTAAACCACCGAACTCGGGACTACCATATTGAAATTATAATTTTCTAAACTACGCTAAATTTTGTGCTTTGCAAAAACTTTCGTTTGACCTTTTTACATAGTCTAAAATTTTGTATTTTGGTTTTAGTGTATTAATTTTTTTATTCAAAACAATAGAGCTTTTTAATATCAGATTTTTAAAATTATCATTTTATTTTGTGCTCTTTAATTTTGTTTTTTTAAAAATATTCTTCAAGAGAATAATAAAACTTCATACACGAACACAAAGCTGTGATCATTTTCCTAATATAAAGGACCCAGCACATTAAAAGACTTGGATTAAAAAAAAAAAAAAGTTAACTAGATTGTACATTTTGACCCAACTATCAAAACTACATAGATAAACAATCTTTTGCTGTCAACATATTAGTCATAGTACTGATTTTGATAACTTTAATATTTATAAAAATATAGTCTTTAATTATTGTCAAGAAAGTTTCTTTATTATTTAACTTAGTTTGTATTATGCATAGAAGCATTTATAACTTTAAAAACTACAAAATATGAAACAAAGTAGGCCTATAAGTACCGAGTAAAAAGGATCTGAAGTAAAATATAAGAAAATATAGTCATATCATTCGAAATGTTACATTTTAATTAAAATTTAGCAATGTTTTCCTTCATAGAATCTTGTGGCAACCAAATAAATACTTTCCTTATGTATACTGGGAGTGATAAAAACAGCTGTAGTCCTCAATAAGTCTTACAAATCCAATGAAATAACCTCTGGCTCTCCTTATCGTAGAAGAGTTTTGGTGACTTCAGATAATTATCAGGACTTTGGTTTTTACCTGCCTCGTTATAAATAGTTATTCACTCAACAATGCTTGTAAACATGGCCAGTGTGGAGAATTGGAAATTGAAGATTCCACGGTGTTGCAGCAGTGAAGGCAAGTATATTTGGATTTGTGTGGGAGCGCAAGGATTGCTCGCCAAAATAACTTTGCCAAAATATGAGAATCACCGCTTACTGAACATCCACGTTGTTGTTGCACCATTCTTGCCAATAAGAAACAGCATATTTATCTATGGTTACGTCATCGACTTATCCCTTAACATTTGCGGTCCGTAAATTATATGTACAGTATTAATTAATTTTAGTTATATTATTAAATATGATTCAACTTTGGGGAAATTTCGTTAAATTAAATTCGTTTAGGCCTACTGCTGAGTGGAAAGCTGTCTTGTGGAAAATTTTAAAGGATTATGGAGAGGGGATGAAGTTTAATAAAGTGTAAATGTATTTTTGAAAGTGACGCACGTTTAAAAAAACATTAATAAAAACTTGGCAATAAATAAGTTATTTGTCAACATTATCTTCAGCACATATAATGCCAATGTTTTGTTACCATTGCTCTTTCTAATATTACAGTAAAAGTTTAATAATCGTAAAAAAGTTTTCTAAAGTAGGCCTATTCGTATTTCGTTTAACTCACTTTTATTTAAAATATAAATGACGAAATAAATTTCCGCGTCTGAAGAATTACATCAACATCGATTGCGGTAAAAACGTAAAAGCAATCGATAATTTCAATAAAATGGTCTATTTCAAAGACTCAGGCTTTGATGCAAATTAACTCCGCCTACTGACGTTCCTCGCGGCATCCGAGTCATATAGGTTTGGAGTATTTAGGGCCTAATACACCTTATACGTCCGTGAAACAATAATTTTATATCAAAAGTATAGACGTGACAGCGTAAGAATTTTGGCTCTTTAAATACCAATTATAAAATTCACGTGTGGTTTTTTCAAGTGCACCATGAGAGAGAGAGAGAGAGAGAGAGAGAGAGAGAGAGAGAGAGAGAGAGAGAGAGAGAGAGAGAGAGAGAGAGAGAGAAGGGTAATTTGATTTCGTACAAATCTCAGTGAAATATAAAATGAATTTTAATGGTCAACAAGCCACACGCTTGCGGCAAAATTGCAAGTAAAACATTATAGGTTCAGGAATAATTGGAAAAATACAAAAATGAATCTTGACCGCCGTTTTACGCCTTAAAAATACAATTTACTCTGAGGAAATGAATTAATTCCATTTAATAGCAAAAGTGAAGCAAATTTAGGCCTCAATTTAATACAAAGGCCTTCGTGGATTATTTTCATTTTTAATTAAATAAGAAGTTATTAATTTGTACAATGTTGTCTACGATGGTTTTGGTCTTTAACTTAGGTAATTCTTAAAAATTGGCCCTTAAAATGGGCAATTTTGACTTATCCCTTCGTCTCTAGGTGAAGAGGGTTGGGGACTAAGTAAACTAAGAACATCACTTACGTACTAAAAAAGGACTTATTCTAGGCCCATGTGGTTAGACATGTTATTGCTGGATGTATAAACTTATTGATAAGCAATAATTGTTTGTTTAGCAGCTAAATAACTCTTTACTTTGCGTCACTTTTGAAGTTCTAACAGTAGACTCTATTTTGGCTTACCTAAACCCAAACAAGTTTTTTTTTTTAGGTATATTTGGTATTATTTAGAATTTGAATCATTATTATAGCTCAATATGTTTTTGATGAAATGTATTTTTCCTCTCTTTCATTGGTCAACTTAGAAACAAAAATATTGCTAGTTTCGAAATATATTATTATTGTATTATGTAAACATAATATTTTATTTGCTATTTTTATGAAATATCATTAAGAACATTGAAACGTTTTGTATCTCACTCTCTTATCTAAAAAAAAAACACTGAGCACTAAATAAAGAATAATAATTTGGTGATTTTTTTCTAAACATAACGACTCAAAGAGCAGATTTGCATCAAATAAAATATCACACTCCCAAAGTTTAGGACTGGCTTCTGCGAGGCATAGCAAAGTTGACACGACGCATTAGAGGTCTTAAAAAGTAAAAGACGATACCGTAATGACGCATGTCTAAGCAAAACCTTTGGAACACAATTTCTCTTTTAATTTTGTTTATGTCACTTTATAAATAAATACACAGTTTGCCACCACTTCTTGTTTTCAAGTTCCCATAAATGACGAAATTTTATATAAAGTGTTCCACTAATATGTTGCAGTTTTTAAACGGTTATTCTGAACGTAAATAAAACTCTACAAAAATGAAACTTTGTAGTTATGTTCTTAAACATTTGATTAGCAATGTACACAATGTTAAGATTTGTAGAAAAAATTCTCTGAAAAAGAACCTTATATGAAGTTCTATTTTTTACTCCACAAATAACTATCATGGCTCCTTTCTGCAATTTGAATAGAACATTGTTTTAATAAACAGCCCTAGAAAATGACACCGTAAGAAATAAGTTAATGAAAATAAGTGAAATAGACCATATTTAAATTTCTTATAGAACAAACTCCTTTTCTCAATGACTTTATATAATAAAACAAGCCTTAATAAGTTTTTTGAAGTTTCTTCAATGAATGTTTTCCAGTTCAAATTTTCATCTATATTTAGGCCAAACATTAATTGGTATTAATGATAATGTTTCCAGGTATTAAATAATGTTTTTAAAATAACCAAGAATAATAATAATTACTGGCATTTAAATTATTCACTATAATAATTAGCAACACTTGTGGAAACTTCAGTCCCTAATTAACATAAAATACAATTTTCTACAATAAACACTTCCAATTAAGTGTTTTTCTGTGGGAAATTGTTTTTTTATTTTTTTATTTGATGGTTATTAATCAATTAACTTATTCACTATTCGTAAATAATTGTAAGAAACATTAATTTAAAAAATCGTTGCTCTCGATATACCGCGTGTTAAATAAATCCCGGGACGGCTTAATATTTTTTTAACCATTACAGATAGAGCTACAATGCTTTGGACATTGTTAATGGACAACAAACCCTATTTTATTACGTATTCCGTGGACCGCTACCTTTCCAGGGGGACGGCCCACAAGGAGTAAGTAGGAAATGAGAGCATATGTCGAGTTGTACATCGAATTAAAGGCCTTTATGAGTAGAACACAATGCTGCCAACCCGACCTCAAAAGGTTCACCCTAAAAGGCGTGGGTTTAAAAGTTCATATTAAATCAAACAAGGAAAATGGATTAACCATGATAGTCCTAAAATAGAAAGTTGTTTGTGACTGATAGTGAGTATTCCCCCAAACAGGAAACATGCTTACTTTAGGGAGTTGTAATTGCGGCATTGTACTCTACTAATAAAGACCTTTAATTTGATGTACATATCAACATATGCTTACATTTAAGATTTCCTTGTGACTCCTTGAGGACAAAGACTCCTTCTAACTATTTAAAAAAATAGTTTTTTTTAAAGCCAGATATTGATTTGCAAAATTTTTATTTCATAACCTCTACCTAGTAAACATAATTAAGTTGTTTTCAACATACCTGACGTTGTAGCATCTTAGGAAAAAGTATTTATTAACAGTTTTCGGTTTTGCTTCTAGATTTAATCTAATATGTTTTCTTTTTATTGTGATAAAATATTACTAGATTACCGCTGGGTAGGTTTCATGATGACTGTCAGTGTTAGGGTTACCTCTTAGGAACTGTTCTTACAATAATATACATTTACCGTAAATGTTTTGTCGGTAAATTTAATGAGATAATTAAATGTAAACATACTTCGTAATATACGATTTACACTATTGACCGATGGTACTTGGTAGAACTCCATTTTTAGTTTATGTAGGCCAAACAGGCCGTAGTTTTAAATGCAGGTTAATGGAACACGAAAGAAATTGGCGGTTGGGTCATAATGAATCTAGTTTTTCTAATCATTTAAAAACTCATGTAGTGTCTGATTTTTTGAATAATGTTAAGTTTGAGATTCTCCATGTTAATGTTAAAAGTAAGAAATTAAATTTATTAGAAATGTTAGAGATTAAGAGAATATTTTGTAAAGACTCCAAACTAGTACTTAATGATCAGGTGGAATTTTTGTCAAATTCACCGTTGTTAAAACCATTGTCTTCCGTACGACCACATGTTTCCCTTGCTCTTACCTCCCCCCCTCCCCTACCCTAGCTAAGTAACTGTTCTTCCTTTTGTAGTAATAATATGTTAGTTTCTATATTTTTCCTTAGTCTTTGTTAAGCTGCCTTGTAAATGCCGTTGTTGGCGAAACCATGGTCGGCAAGACTCAAATAAATTGTAGAATTTACTAAATATTGTGTTTGTTTTTCATACTTCGTAATGATAGAACATACTTCTCCAACCTAGGATTAGTGTGGAGATGGGTGGATTTTTTGGATGAATCGCCATTTTGGGGGTGTAGTGACCCTTATACCTCATACCTAATTTATTAGATCCTGAATTCAAAATTTGGGGAGGGGGGCTCGGAACTGCACTCCTTGGCTCCTGATTTTGCTGTTGATACCGCTATTTCTGGAGGTATGATTCTTATAACACATATCTCACTCCTACGATCCTGAAGTCAAAATTGTGGGTATGGGACATTTGAGGGGCTCAACTTTGAAATTTCAATAGGTCCCCTAAAAACATCTAAATAGCACAAATCAAAATCTGCTATACAGACCATTTTAGATCTTTTTAGGTTACCTACAAAAAGCCTTAGGAGCTAAAACGTATTCGGACGTAAAATTTTCCTGCAGAATCTGAATTTGCGAAAAACATTAGTGATCCCTATTGAAATTTCAAAGTTGAGCCCCACAGGGCCCTTTTACCCAAAATCTGATATCCCCATTCGATTTCCAGGAGAAAATCGATTTTTATTTGAAAATACGTTGTCTCTATATTTTTGAAATTGTCTGTATTCATTACGCTCAGGTGTTCCGACCTTTTTGATAGACTCTGTATATTCCGATCACAAATACTGGATAGTGTGGTCAGATATATCCTGAGAAAAAGATTTTCTAGGTTCTTTATTATGTGTTATAATAGAAAAGAAATAAAAATTATTATTACTGACTCTAATTGAAAATTTGAATAATACAGTAATTAGAATTTTGAATAATTCACTTGTATTTATAATTCCAGTAATGTTTTTAAAACATTTCATTTTTCGAATACACGATTAAGAGCTATAAACAAAATAGAAACATATTAAGTTGGTATACGTATTGAGAAATGAAGTGAACTAATAAATTTGGTCTGCTTACAAAATGTTGACCTATTTTAATGTATTTTTATAATCATTTTTAAACGACAAACCTTGTCACTGTCGATAATTTATAACTCATGTTTTTTTATGTTAAAAATTACGATACGGCAGTTAAACATTTTACACATTCTGCAACTAACAGCTGATTAGTTTCATAATAATGATGCAGCTGATAATTTTAATGTACTGTTTTTGTATAATTAAGTGTACAATACAAGTTAAGTTTTAATAAAGAAGCAAAACTATTAGGCCTAGATTCTTTCTTTATTATTTACTTTATAAAAAATTACTTTGGTTTCTGTCAGTAACTCAACGAAGCATGAAAGTTTTTCTAACTTATGTTTCAAATTAAATCAAATACATTTTAACTCAAACATATTTTCATTTTTTGGGTAGTTAAGTGCACACTGAACCTTAAGTTAAAGTTTTATTTCAATTGTATTTGGGAATCGAAAGTATTAGGCCCTAATCCTTTGTTTTATTGTATCACATACTTTGATAATTGTTAGCAATATGCATATAATTTAGTGTCTTATCACCGATGTGAGAGAAGCTAATGGAAGCCATATTTATTAGTAGAAGAAATTGAAATATACATATTTATCAACACGTAATTATTAAGCCTGGTTATTGGTAACAAATCAATTTATTAATACACGAAAATTAGGGCTCCATTAGTAGTCTACTAATATACTACAAGAAAAATGTTATCGGCTAACTCTCTCAGTAATTGAGCAATTTTACCAAATTTAAGGTAGAGTTGAAATTTGTTCAATGATAGACTATTATTTCATTAAACATTGCATTTCCGGGAGAAAATCATAAGAAAATTTTAACATTTTAATCAAATTAGGCTTATGTACATTTTTAATTTTAAAATGTTATCTAACTTTGTATATATAGAATTCGTTTTTGAAATTGGTCGAGTTTATATTGTATGTTAATTATAAAGCTATTTCAGAGGTGGCGAAATTTAGAATTTAGGAAATCATTTGGTCATAAAATAAATAAGTTAATTCAAATTCAAATGCATTGTTCTTTTTTATGTCTGTCATTATATTTATTATTATTATTACATATATAGAAGTAATGTAATAATACAAAGTAATAAAATTCAACATTATTAGTAAAAAGTAAACTCTTGAACTGTTAAATTATTAAAGCTACTATTAAAATAAAAAATGAATTATGTTATAAAATAACCCAACCTAATCTGGTGAAGATTTCAAATACTCTTTGTGTTCTCTCATAATATTAAAAATAATAAGAATAATATTATTGTTTTGAAATGTTTATGAAATATGAACTAAAAGTAATAATTATAAATATAGTTCAGTATTGTAATTGTAAAAATTACCTTAAATTTATAGTCTATAAATCCTTTTTGGTAACTACAAAACCTTTTTGGTTATAAAATGCAAATTAAAATCTGTACATTTTAGATTCATATATTTAATTTTTCAAGTTTGGGTTGCTTATTATAAAATAAAAACAACGATTTTAAAAGGAGTTGATTTGTTTAACGAACTAATTTAATATATTGAGAAAACGCGTTTCAAATTTGAACTCAATGAGACACAAATTGCGATGTGGGGGCTCCTGCGTGTTTTACACGCCAACTGAAATAAAAACGCATCTTGTTTACGCTACCTGATTTAAATTTGTTTTTCTTCTTTTCTTTAATGTTTGCATAAGTTTATATATTCCAATAAGTTCACCAATATAATTTGCTAAATTAATTGAGTATTTTATAAATTTAGAAGAACCATTTTTACCTGTGTATAAATTGGGATATGTATATTTGTTTCTAATATCTTTCGGGTAAACTATTCTCTACAGCTAAATAAATGTAAAAATTCATCAGTCCGTGGTTGTCATTTATCATAGTATATTTTGAATCAGACATATTGAATTTTCTTTTCAGAATGTACTCAAAATCTACAAATAAAACAATTAGTAGTTTATGTTGATAATGATAATTTTTAAATATTAGTTGATGGCTTATTGTTATTTTCACTATTATTTACTGACATCACATTTTTTACAGGTATTGTTACCACAATCTAGTTTATGCAATTTAAATTTTTGTCGTGATTATAAACCACAAAATATGAGTTAAACATTTTGCACAGAATATCATTATACCATTTTTTTATTAACTTGATTACTTAATAATCTAGACATTTTTAAATCTAGGCATGTGTGCCTTCCTTTGCATTTATAATTAAAAGTAATTTAAAATCATCTTTTTTTTTTTCTTCTTTAGAAATTGTCAGTAGTTAAACAATATTTTTCAATCCAAACCATACACATTTAATACTTACATTTAAATTTTGAAATATCTTTTAATGAAACAGGAAAGGACAAATTTTTTAATTTATATTTATTTTCTAATTTATGATATATCTTTGGGGAATTCTATAATAAATGACTGATGTATAATTTTATATTATTGTCCATTTAAAAAATGCATTATAGTGAATATTTTGATGGATTTTTAGTTTTAATATTTTGGATTATGGAAGGAATGATCTTCCTCCTAACGTATTATATTTATTACAATCTATAAGTATTCCATCAACATGGTATCTGCTTCCTTTACTATCGTATGTACAAATATCTCTAAACATATTACGTGAAATGGTTTTTATAGATGATTCTTTAAATACTTCATATATATTTCAATGGACGAGACTGTTTCATTTGTGAAAGATTTTATATATGAGTATTTAACAAAAATATTTAATTTAATTGCACCATTATGTTAATACTATAATAAATTTTTATTTTATAATTTTCTTTTTGTGTGCTGGCACTAATAAACATAAGTCTTCAATTTATGTGTGAATGTTTCAAGAAATATGTTTTTACCTATTTTTAAAAGCAGATTCTATTTAAACAAAATAGATTTCTTTATTTTATCAAATAACCTTAACGTGTTATATTAATTTTGTATAGTTATCGTCTCCAGCTCGTCAGGATTACTCTGCTTATTCTCTTTTAAGTTGGCATTACAAATTGTAGCTAGTCTTTAATTTAAAAAAAATTACTTGTATCTAATCACACTACTTTTAATAATAACTTTTTTCATCTACTGTATTTTAATTTTTGAGATGAAGTTCTCAACCAACTTTGTTAAGAATTTTATTTAATGAGCTCAAAATATCTCCTTTATCTTCATAATCAATTAAAACATAAGCTGCATGCGTTGTATGTTTCTAAAACGATTTTTCATTTTGACATTTTTCTCAAATCTTTTGTGTCAGTTATTTAAAGTTAAATCAGAATTAGAAACAGATTAATTAAATATTTTTATTTATTTTTGTATGTTCGTAATTGATTACTTTTTGGTAAGTTTATTTTTTTGTTACAATATCTTCTACTAGCAAACTTTTTATAATACTCATTAATTTTTTAACAGTAACTAATGACAATGTTCTATCTTTCAAAGATTTTTCTTCAACATCGATTTTAAAGCAACAATAATTTCTTCAAATTAATTTAATGTTGTAGCATTTACTATAGACAACTTATCTTGTGAAATATCAAATCTAGTATGAATAACTGATAATAAAGCATTACTTAATTTTTTGTAGTGCAAAATTTACATTTACCGTATCTGGTTCAGTATTTATATGATTTTTTTAAGCCAATTAACATTTCCTCCATTTACCTAAATAATCAACACCTAAAATAAATATATATTCTATTAACATTAGTTGAAAAATGTGAAATATCTTTTTTTACGTCTGGCACCTCTAAGATTTCACATGTTGACATATTTTCTGTTTTATCCATATTGAAAAAAAAAAAAATTTCAATTAACTTTTAAAATAGTTAGGAAAATATTTAAACTTAAATGATGGACAATGAAAGATATCAAAATCCAAAAAGTGGTTTCGCTATCTGGTAATAATCCTGATAAGCTTTTCACCAGTTTGGCTTTCTAGTAAAATGGATAAGGAAAGGTTTATATAAAACAAAACAATGACTGTTTAAACTTAAATGATTGACAATTAAAGGTAGGAAAATCCAAAAAGTGATTTTGCTATCTGGCATTAATCTTAAATTTTTCACCGGTTTGGTTTTTAGTAAAATGGATAAGGAAAGGTTCATATTTTAACAAAACAATGAATGTTTAAACTTAAATCATAGACAATTTTAAAGTAAGATAATTCAGAAAGTGGTTTTATCTGGTAGGCTTTTCATCGGTTTGGTTTTCAGGAAAAAAAAATAATAAGGAAAGTTTTAAATCAAAATCAAAATTATGAACAAGTGATAGAAGTGTATAAAAAAAATTAAACAATATTTAACCTTATCCTGTATTTATATTTTGAATGTTTTGCTATTCCTATAAAGGCAGCAAATACTCCAAGACCCAAATCATAGACTAAAAATATATGAACATGGTGTATGCTACTCGGGTTTGAAGCTATACAATGGACTGTCTGAGTATGCGAATGAAATGAATTCTTTTAGTAAAACTTATAAAATTAGCTCATTAAACGGGCATTTTATTCCGTAGATTATCTTTTGAGGTGTAGGCCTGTTGTTGTTTTGTTCCTTATTTAAGGATCTGTGTAAAATGTGTTTATTTTTTATAAATTTGCTCTATCGTAAGAAGGAGAACTTCTCTCTTTGTATAATACATAGAATGACAATTCTTATGTGTACTGCAGCTTAACTGTTTTTTTTTTATATCAAACAAGAAAATAATAAATAAATAAAGTGTTATATCTCCATCCAGTCTATACTACTATGAACAAATAAGACAAAAAATAATTTTAAAACAATTTACCCATTTGATAATATGTCTATTTCTCGATTCTGAAACTGTTGAGTGACAGGTATGACTGTGAATTCTCCTTGAAAATAAACTTCATATATACAAAAAGTTTTTTGACATTTTACTAGATACAAATATACTGTCTACTTTCAAGATGGAAAAGTCGTAAAATAAAAAAAAATATATACGACATGCTATCACCATTTTTATTTTTTTAAAGATGAAGAACTATAAAAAATTATGGCAGCAACGATGTTTTATAGCTATAATTACTATGTTCGTTGCTATGGGGTCGCTATTTTATTTATAACGTTTGTATAATCTCTTCAAAAAACATACACAAACATGATGAGCTTTTCTATAGCTGTTTTCATTAAATGTCAGCCAAAGTAACTATTTAAAACCTTTATAAATATCAGGATCATGAAATTCTTTGCTACTAAATAGAAGTGAAAATACGCAACAGTCACACCAACTATAAACAACATCTGTTTGAATTTCGTTATATTCTAAAATCAAATGTTTATAAATATAACAGGCACACTTAATGTCAAAGTCTTCTAAATGAACAAGATACCGGTGATACAGTTAAGAAATAACGTGTGGCCTTTGTAAAAATAATTTTGAACTATTGCATGATTTCTTCCGCTGTTAGCAAACAACACATTGATACATAGAGATACATAATCAGCAATAAAAAAAATCTGTATGTATAATATTGTTGAAATCAATATTTGAAAAATTATAATTACATTTATGCAATTTGTACAATAATACATTTTAAATTCATACAAATATATTTATAATTGTGTTTCAATTATTTTATAACTGTCAGCAGTAATTCAAGCTTTTCTAAATATTTTAATTTTGTAACTTTAGAACACACTTCACCACAACACAGGCGTTAAAGTCATTTTAGAATATTGAATTCACTGATTGCTTGAAATTTATAAGAAAAGAAAAAATTGACTACTATGATTGGTCAAAATAAAATATTTATTTGTTTACTATACCGAGTTCTCTTTAGACCCGTTCCAAGAAATCAATATATTTTCCATCAAAGTCCTTAGAGTTGATTTTGAGAGATTTTTTTTCTAACACTCCATAAATATGTCTACATACCAAATATCCATACTTTGTGATGGTCAACTAGTGGTTAAAAACAACAGTATGCAGTGATCAAATTAGGTAAAAAGAAGGCCAAATTCTTCTTTAAGTCCGTTTGTCATTTGTTTTTGTTTTTTAAACATGTTTAATATATAGGATGTATGAAAAGAAACATTGGAAACAAACAACAGAGAGAAAATATATAAAACAAATTATATGCTTCGGAAAAGGACAAGGTATGGTGTCAAGAGAAACCAATATATTTTTCCTCTCTCAAAATCCTTAGAGTTGATTTTGAGAGAATTTTCTTAACACTCTAAAATATGTCTACATACCAAATTATATTCATACTTTGTGAAATGTTAAAATCAAGAATGGAAATTGGATTATTGACAAAACACCTAAAAACTAATAAAAACATTTCTCAGTACTGGTCTCTGTAGCGAGGGAAATTTATTCACTCATAAAATATGGAATTCATTATTTAAAGTAAATTGTTTAAAGTACTAGACATAAAATACGATTGGACCGACAGAACCTTATCTGTTTAAAACAATGCAGCAACTGAAGACAAAACAGTTGGTAGAGATGGTGGAAGGGAGATTCCAGTCAGGTGTCTGAAGAAACAGACAACCATGTCATGGTTGTTTGAGATATACATTTCCTCTCCTCAAACTATCCCTACTTCACTTTCAACTCGAACCTTCATACTCCGCACGTAGACTTGTATAGTGAAAGGAATAGAATCTTTTGACTCGAGAAATTTATTTCTGGCTTAACCATCATTTTCAACTTGTTCAGGAAATTTGTGCAGGAACTGTCCTGGCACTTTGTTCAGGAACTATCCTTCCTATAGTTCTATAGTCATATAGAGCACATATGGTTTTCAGGTGCTAAGGTCAAAAGTTTGACAGAGGCCGATACGTTTTATTATATTTACTTTGAATCCATAATTTCTCAACTAAATTATACCTATTAAAAAATTGTCCCATTTATTCTTATATAAAATGTTTCCCCTTTCCTTCACAGCTCTCTTTAATAAAACAACATATTGTATTATATTGGGAAATACTGGTAAACATTAGATTTAAATCAATTTATAAACTCTAAGGTTAATGGAAGAAAAGGATTGTAACTGGTTACAGGTGCGGATGTCCCTAAAAATATGCATAAATTTGTGTTCACCGTCCCACTAACACGGGGAAATCAATGTGAATTCAGAAAAGTTTAAATTTATGGCCGTTATGAATTTGTAGGGAACGAAAATTGTATGATTATGGATTATTTTTTATCGACACTATATTGAAATGACATATGTTTTGTACATTAAGAAAATGTAGCCTATATCTCATTTCAACTAATGTTAACTGTTCGCACAATTAACTTTTCTTTTTTTTTTAATCTGTCTTCGTAATGAACAAGTAGAATATCTAAGGTAGAAAATATTGAAAATTCCAAGACATAGTTATGGACATCCGGATTATGGTGTTAAAAAGAAAACACAATTTCTCACATTCTTACATACCCATATAATCTTGGATTAGGTGCCTATCTTTCATCTCCCCTATTGACCAACTCTTGTTCTCCACCAATCCTGATGCTGTTAGAGTAATCGAAGGCTATTTTGTGATATTTTCTTCTTCTTTTTTCTTTCAAAGCTTATGATGATTGAGGGGGTTTTCGCTTATAAACGATGAAGGGTGATCCCCGAGGTTATATAGTCTGGATTATCTTTATCTTTAAGCTATTATGTCTCTCTTGACCAACATATATATACATTGAGGGGGTCATTTTAAATCAGTAAAAAACGTATGAACGTATTAAAAAAATTATATTATTTATTTCATTATAAAGACTTACAATTAAATGATGAACTAAATATCTAGTAAATGTTAATCATATGAAAGAAGCTCTGCATCACGTTTTCACATTTGTACATTATTAGTCGAACAACAGCTTCAACATTCTCTTTTAAGTGCTTGATGTGTTTATGGATTGTTGGCGTAGACTTGTTGCTTCACAAAGTCCCTAAGGAAACTGTTTCGTGAGATAATCAGTTTTGGAAATTACTCGCGCAATAATGCAATCGTTTGACGACTCGTGTAGCTCGTAGCACCTTCTTTTTGGACATAAACATTGGCCACGTACACCTCATCAAGTGTAGGGTAAGGAAGTCTGTTAGAATCGTACAGCAAGCACACGTTGACTATAGGCCTGCCAAACTGAAACAAACCTGCGCAGAACCGTCATCTCGAGAGTGACTCGCGCACGCGTGTACGGGCGATGGCGGGGAGGGGATTGGAGCGGTGATGGGGATAAATTGTTACATTTTTGCCATAATATATAGGAATTTAAAACCTATAATTTAATGCTTTTTTACGTCTTTTACTTTGTAAAATATTTAAATTTACTAATTGTAGTGGTCAGGAACATAAACTATACATATTCACAGTTTTTTAGCGCTGTATTAGGTTTGAAAAAGAAAATATTAAGCCCTGTGCAATGAAGCAACGGCCGGGTATGTCTGGCCTAATTCGGACTCTCCCTCTCTCACTACAGTTCTACCTGCGCGAGACACAACCGGCCCGAGCTTCTTTTTTAAGCGGTACCCCTATATAGTTGCACAACCTACTTCATTACGGCCCAATTACTTAGCTGCCCCAAACAGAATATGTTGCTCAACAAATATTCTAGAGTTTTTGGAACCCCACAAGCGACATTTCTATTTATTCACGGAACCCATTCAGTTTAAAATGAGCTTCGTCACTAGAGATAATATTGTTTAAAAATTGGCTGCCTTCATTGTTATTCACAATCAACGAACCCACGACACATGGTTTCGTGGCAGCAAAATATTGTTGTGTTATAATTGTAATATAAATCATGATTCTGATTCAAAATATGATGCAGGCTGTGAACATCTTGTAATTGACAAAGCTGGGTTTTCAGCAACACTTTCGGCCACACTATAAGATGTTTTCATCTGACCTGATTCAGTCCTATTTTGGCAGACTTGCACCTTTACACCAGTTCCTTCAATTTAGTGATTAGTTTTACAACTCTGCTTTGATTGCAACCGAAAAGACCGCGAACATTACGAACTGTCTCCGCAAAATTTTCACCATTTTTCTATTGAATTTGTACAATTTCTATGCGTTGTTGGAGATTATATCGTTCCATAATCACTCTTTTCTATTTCGAAATTAAGTTAAATTAAATTACATTGTTTTTAATTAACACCTGGTAATAATTTACATCTTTAACTATGATTGTTGAAATATACCACTAAATTCAATATGATACCACTAAGGGTCTCATTTTATAGTCTTTGTTTCGAAATGACGATGACCGCGAGGCCTGAACCCCGTCCTCGCTACGAAATGAACAACAAAAAATCATATTTCTGTAATAAAAGTTAATCGTACAACAGTACCTCCTAAAAGTGTTCGTTCTTTGCATTAAGAACTAAAACAAGTACAGTAGATAGTAGAAAGATATATTTAAGATGTCAGTAGTGTAATTAAAAAATATTTGTATATGTATACAATTTTCCAATAGAAAAGTCAAAAATATAACGTTAGTGTCTAAGTATTTAAACTATTTATGCTATTTATGTAGGTACTTGGTGGTATTCCATTTTAATCAATAAAACACTTTTATTTTTTAGTATAACCACAAATTTATTGGAACTTGCCGACCATGGTTTCGCTAGTTACAGCATTGTTAAGGTATTTTACAAGAATTCTTGGTCGTCAAGTTTCAATAAATTTGTGCTTATACTAAAAAATAAAAGCCCAAGATTTGATTAGTTTCTCAATAAATATGTAAATATTTAGTAAATTAAAAAAGGCAAAATAACCTAATATATTTAATTATGAAGTTTTTTTTCTCATTTATTTCGTGTGAAGTCTAAAAGGGTCTGCCCTTGCCAATTTTTCAATTCTGTTTATATTTTTGGAGATTTATAAACAAAATTAGGGTTTCATATTGCACAGCTAGACTTCCAACTATTTTGCCTGAAGAGGCGATGCGATACATCCGAACGTCCAGACAGGCTCAGAAGTTTTTATAGATTTGGTCTTATTTATTGGTCAAAAACGAATAGTTTTCGAAATTTTTATTATCGTTGACGAAATTTTAAAAGTGGTAACTTAAAAAAAAATGTACAATGCATAAACCATGGTGAAAATTTTCCATTTTATGTTATATGATAAATTTGAGTGTTTCGTTGTAAAAAATATTAAAATCAGCTTAAAATTAAAGAACTCAATATTACAACAAGTACATAAAATAGTTTGATACTTTTTGCTCCATGTAAAGTAAACCTATAAAACTTCGTACGTAAATTTATTGTATATAAAACTTTAAATTATCATTAACTCATTATTGTTGTACTAGACAGCGTTTATAATCGATATTTTTCCATAATGTACAATAAATTCACAAAACGTATACGTATGAACAATTTGAAATATGTTAGTTTTAAGTATGCATTTTATTTTTGTGATTAATTGAGTGATTGAGATATCTTGTGTGCATTTTATTATCTCAGATGTCTATTAAACATTCTTGCTGTCTTTTTGATATTTCAAATAATTGTGTAATATATTTTTAAATTAATTAATAGATAAAGAATATCCGTCCACTGTATTCTATTATACTAAACTTTTTATTTAGTAACTAAGGACACACTAGGACAGTAAAGAGTTAAGCATGCGCACGCCAGTGCGTGTGGGCGCCGCGTATTCGCTGAGTATATTTTTGGTTCCTCATCCCCCACTCCCACTTCCAAAAGTTCTCCTCAAAGCAATCGGCCAAAAATTCACTCTTCTCTCAGAACTCGCAATCGACCGACGTCTTATTTTCCTTACGATTTTCTTACGGCTAGTGGTTTCTCGAAAATGGCTTGATAACAGATTGATTCAACAGATTTAAGCCGTGAGAAGGCAAAGACAGTAAACGGACACAATTATATTTATTTTTATACGCTTATTTATCGCTAAAATTAACGAAAGAGTGCTCGTATTATAATTTACGTTTGTGCTTTAAGTGTGTGTTATCCTAAAGTGATTTTTGTCTGTGTGTGCTAACTAATAACGGTCAAAATGAATCGACAAACTCAACAACAATTCAGCAGCCAACAACAAGAACAGCAAGTTGTTCAACAACAGTCACAACAACGACAAGTTGTACAGCAACAGCAGCGGATTACTCAACAAGTTACAAGACAAGTGACACAACAGCAAGGTAATTCATTAACACTTCATTTTTCTTCTGTGCTCAATATTTGATTATACATATTCATATAAGTCCGAATATATTCATCTATGGTATATACGATTTCAATTTGTTTTTATATAGAAAAAGTTGCTTATTGGCGTTAACAATAATAAATTAACGTTAACCTGAAAATGAGAACCATGTGGAATCTGTTAATTAAAGAAAAAATATAACATTTCTTATTTAGTAGTATGCTAAAACTCATCTTTCTCAGCCAAAATTTGCATAATAAATTAACCCTGATTACAGTGTTAAATATAGGTAGCTTATATTGAAAAATGCTCCACGCCTTGGAATCTTTAATCTTAGTACATTTAGATTGCGTTGAAGGAGAAATTCTTAAAATTGTATCTAGTAAAACTGTTCATAAATGCTCTTCTATCATATATCTAAAATATTAATACTGTAGATATCGTTAGAATTTAATCCATAGAAACATTAGCTACAATAATATAATTCTGTAATAACTCTTTATGGAGATTGGTGCTTTGCACATTAACCATAACTTTTGTCTATTCATTGATGAAAATACAAAACTATTTAAACATACTAATGGAAACACAATTAAAGTTTGAACATTTTTTAGTTTGCCTTAAGTTTAACTAACGATTAATTATTGCTTCGTTCAAGACATTATTATAATAAACATCGTTAAAACAAGATAAATAACCTTGAAAGTTCCCTAAATACAGCATTAAAATTATAAGTATAAAAAAATTGGCAAGTGTCTTCCTCTTCTATTTTTAAATAATAAAATAAATTTATTAACATCATTATTCTTTTTAGAGAGATTTTATACAGCTCATTCTAAGAACTGGAATCCAACCCTTGTCGTTGTCCCGAATCTCACAGAGTGTATTCCATTTTTATCTCGCCTGTGATATTACTATATTTTTACAGCCGATTTAATGCTTCTAATCAATGCCTATTATAGTCCTACAAAAAACCATAAAAAAAGGAGAAAGACATAAATGAACCATTCATAATTTTGTATGTCATAGTTAAACATATATAGTAGTAAAATCGTGCTGTTTTAATTTAAGAATATTAAAATAATTTGCTTCTTCGAACATCTTGTCGAATGAGAATATCTACTCAGCTCAGAATCGAATGAACTAGGTTTAACCTAATTGTCCTATAGCGCAAGCCAACTCACCAAAATAGAAGATGATGTACCCTTGCTGTACGGATTACGGGGGACATATTATTGTTGTATGTTATATCGACCTGTGCGATCATTTTACGTTAAACAACTAAATATATGTTAAGAAATCAATAGAGTTGTGTGTTTTATTTCATTTACATACCGATTAAATATTTGTGAATATTAGAAAACTCACCTCTCTAAATAACTGCATTTTAAGACAAATGTTACTATTGAAACTAATTTTTTGTCTTGTTCTTACGTCCTTTTACAAATCTGGAGCTCTAATTTACCCTAAGTAGCAACAAAAGTGGCTAAAAATTGTTCCAACCTTATTGAATTAATTTATCCTTATGTAGCATCTTGTATTTTAATTAATATAATTCTCTATCAACAATTCTTTAATAATGAAAATCAGATTTCCAGACATATTATAATTTTGATTAACACGTTGATTAACCCAATTCTTACTTCAAAAATCATAGTAACTTATCGTTGTGTTGTTCTGGTGTATTCATCTTTTTATCATGGATATTCGATTTAATTGTTTGAAGAAATTATTTTTTGGGTCAAAATAATCTTAATATTAATGTCCAAAATAGTCATGTTTACAAATATTTTTTAAAGTTAGGTCTAATTTGTTTTTTATAGCCTATGTTAAATTGTTTGTTAAATACCCTAGATGTACATAATGTGAATATGTATTAATGAGAATTTCCTGTCTTATTGTTTAAAAGAAATTCTATAATTTAATTAACAGTAACGTTTCTCATGTTGGCATTTTTGGCATAAACAAGCAAACTACCGCAGTACTGTATATACGGTACCTTTACAAAAGATTTGGAAGTTAATGTATAGTAACATATTACATATGGTTTACAGCATATAACTTATGGATATTATAAATTGTGGTGATGAAAACATTGCTTTATAAGATTTTTGCTGAAATAATCATACTGCCTTCATACAACCATTTAAAATGATATGTGATGCATATCAGTTTTGTTGCACAATAATAATAATGTATATTATGCAGATCTGGATAAATTGGTTATAAGAAATCAACTAGCATTGCGCAGAAGTTATGCGCATTAGTTTTGAGCAATGATGTAAACATAACCTAATCAATTTATTCCATTGTAAAAAATCACCCTGTTTTATTACTTTGTAAAAATGTTAAGTTATTTATGGTTGCTATGGATCATTAACATTGCGCTTCTGGAGGTATAAATAGCAACTTCCTACAGTAAGGAATAGTTTTTATGAGACGTACAACAACCGTTTCCAACATTCGTTTTTAATCCTCGTGATGAATTTATTAATTAGGCTAATAACCGTTTCTATAGATATAGATGTTTGGGAACATTAATTTTTTTTTTTTTATTTCCCAAGCTTTAAATTGTGACTTAAGCTTGAACTTGACTACAGTTGCGTTGTCCGAATACGGTAATTGTAGTGGATTACTCAATCGTAGTGTCACAGTGTGTCATTAGATTAGATGACAAATTGTCCATTTCCTAATTTGTCGCTCCTTAACTTAGACTGCAGACAAATCTTTGTTATATGCTACATTACAAAGAGGAGGCATTCATTGCTTTTCCGATCAAACGTCGCACTATATAGTTTAAAATAACAATTGTTGTAATTTTTTGTAGGTTATAAGAAAATCCATTTTGTGAAAACAAAATAAAAACATTTGGTGTAAAGACGTTATATCTGAAAAATGCTCAAATTAAAAATATTTCCTGTGTTTATTGAATTAAAAAGTGGTAGATGGTACATGTCACCATAATAGGGCCTATATGTATGTAGGCTGTGTATAGCTCATTACCAAGACATTACAGTTGCTCAATGATCTAAATAAATGGTATTTACTTACCATCTTAATGTGAGTGCGCAATGACTTACAACTCAGGAATTACCATTATGCAATGATCTGAAGAAGTAGTAGGTCGCTCATATCTCTGGCAATACCATTATTCGGCGATCTAAAGAAATAATGTCTTCAAAACATCTAAATATGTGTAGAGAATAGATTACCATTATGCAATGATCTGAAGAAGTAGTATCTGAAAATTCTATATATGCAGGCTCATATTCAAGTATTACCATTTTCAGTGTTCTAAAGAAGTGGTATCTTCAAAACATTTGACTATATGTAGGCTATGACTCAATTCAAGAACTACCATTACTCGATGATTTAAGAAGGGGTCTCTGTAAATGACCTGAATGCATGTAGTAAATTATTCACTGATTACATCTCGTACGATACTTTGTTTGAATGATCTAGTGATGTTTTATCTCAAAACACTTGAATGTGTAAAATTTTAGATCACCTAAGATATTACGAATGCTCAACAATCTATAAAATGTGGCCTCATACAAAACATGTGAATGTACAAAATTACTAGTCACAACTCGTATATTGCAGATGCTTAATAATGTAAAGAAGTGTTTATACAAAACATCTGAATTTATGAAGTTCTGGGTCATATGTCTGATATTACGATTGTGAAATGATCGAAAGAAATGGTCTCTTTTAAAACGTCGGATTATAAGAAATTCCGTATCCGACCTCAGATATTGTGGATACTCAGTGATCTAAAAAAGTGGTTTCTACTAAATATCAGACCTAAGTACGTCATAGAAGGTTCATATCTCAACACAATACCGTTTTTAAAGATCTAAAGATTTTGTATACATAAATCAACCATTGTTTAAGATATGAGCCATCCATAAACTATGTGTATCTGATATTTTGCAGAGGCCATTTCTTTAGATCATTCATAATATTTTAGGTATGACCTGGAATTTCGTATACTCAAATGATTTATATATACAACTTCTTTAGATCTTTAAAAACGGTATTGTGTTGAGATATGAACCTTCTATGACGTACTTAGGTCTGATATTTAGTAGAAACCACTTTTTTAGATCACTGAGTATCCACAATATCTGAGGTCGGATACGGAATTTCTTATAATCCGACGTTTTAAAAGAGACCACTTCTTTCGATCATTTCACAATCGTAATATCAGACATATGACCCAGCACTTCATAAATTCAGATGTTTTGTACAAACACTTCTTTAAATTATTGAGCATCTGCAATATAAGTTATATATATATATATATATATCAAACTGGTGAAATTCTAAATAAATTCATCAGATATTACGGATTCTCAATAATATAAAGGAGTTATCTCTAAAAAACAACAGATGCGTGAAGGCCTATTTTATAGTCGACTGTAATCTCAAACAATATCATACTTCAATGATGTAAAGATGTTTTATATATAAATACTAGCTGTACCCGGCCACGCGTTGCTGTGGCTCATCTGGTTAAATGGAAAATGAATAAAAGACATAAATAAAGACATAAATTAAAATATGTTTATTTTAACAATGCTTGTGGGTACACATTTTTTTTGTAGTTCCATTGTTTGTGTATCTATTTACAGATTATCTGGTTTGCCAACTCTAGAACATGCAACATATAATTGTCCATGTTGTATGTAGCCTCAACAGATGTCGTTGTTCACAAAAACCTATCTTAAAAGATAGAAATCCAAATATATACAGTTGTTTGAAGTTTGAAATCAGCTGATAATGGAAATATAGGAAACAGTTAACTACAGCTGTTATTATTATAGTCCATAAACATATGTAATGGCGCTTGCATTTTTAATAAATATTGAGCATATTTTTTGTTATTTTTATGTTAATTAGATGCTACAGTTTTTCAAAAAGTATATAAAAACATTCGTGGATTCAAATGGAATATTGTGTCCAAATTTCAAAGCAATCGGTGAAGAACTTTCTGAGAATATCGATTTTGAACAAACGCACATTTACATTTTTATTTATATAGATGATCAATGTAAGAATTTGCGGGTCATACCTCAGATACTAAAGATGTGTCTCAAACAATACCATTGTGGTTACAAAACATCCCAATAGACAGGTAGTTAATATCTCAGACGTTACCATATTGCTCTGACTAAAAAAAATGTCATCTACAAATGATTTAATGTATTCTGTGTTATAAATCAAATATTACTTTAAACAGTTTTTTTTATTGCTGTCTTTACGCTGTATTTCGAAGGGGATGAAACAGTACTTACGTAGTTTTGAAGATGGAGGTACTCTGAAGCTTTTTAATTAATAATAATTAGGCGACAAAGCTAGAAAAGGCATAACAATTTACTTAACACAATTATGTAACTCATAGCAGAAATTACCTGTAAGTAGTAGTGACAGTAGAATGAAGCCAGTTGAGACTTCACGGAAGCCTAAAACTGATTGAAGAGCTGATAAGGAACACGCTGAGCCACTGAAGAGTTTTAACAAGTTTCATAACTCAAATCTACGCTGTAAAGTATGTTGGTATGATAAAAATAATTACCTGTAAGTAGTAGTGACAGTAGAATGAAGCCAGTTGACACTTCATGGAAGCCTAAAACTGATTGTAGAGCTGATAAGGAACACGCTGAGCCACTGAAGAGTTTTAACAAGTTTCATAACTCAAATCTACGCTGTACAGTATGTTGGTATGATAAAAATAATTACCTGTAAGTAGTAGTGACAGTAGAATGAAGCCAGTTGACACTTCATGGAAGCCTAAAACTGATTGTAGAGCTGATAAGGAACACGCTGAGCCACTGAAGAGTTTTAACAAGTTTCATAACTCAAATCTACGCTGTAAAGTATGTTGGTATGATAAAAATAATTACCTGTAAGTAGTAGTGACAGTAGAATGAAGCCAGTTGACACTTCACGGAAGCCTAAAACTGATTGTAGAGCTGATAAGGAACACGCTGAGCCACTGAAGAGTTTTAACAAGTTTCATAACTCAAATCTACGCTGTAAAGTATGTTGGTATGATAAAAATAATTACTTGATAAAATGTATAAATCATACTTTTACAACAAAATTATCTTTTAAATCCAAAAATATAAAAGAGCTAAGTAGCTTATTCAGTACATACATTTACAGTTATTCTATTAAAATAATGAAGGGTTGTTTGTACTTTTAATTCCATTTTTGATCATATAAAAGAACATACTGAAACATTTAAGGAAGTGTAGTTCGGTCGTATGCAAAATAGAGTTTTTTCAATACGAACGGATGCACAGCAGCATGTGAAATATAGATATCCATCCGAAGTTAAACATTGGAAACGAATACCTTTATCTAATTAAAAACAACATTATGGTGGGAAATGTTCTGACACGGTTAGCATACGTATATTATTAACTATTATGCAAATACTGACAATATGCTTATTTACGATATAAGTTCAGTTGACTTCACAACCTGGCTGAACAGATATGTCAGGAACTCATTTAAAATGACCTCTTTTTTTTTATTCTAGATGCTTCTAGGTAATAAATATATTTAAAATTTCGGTTAAGTTTTTATTTTAATTAAGAAATATTGTATTATTATTTATTATATTTTTCTACGTCAGTATGAAAATGAACAAGTAGGCTACGTCATAGTAATTGATTAAAAAGGAAACATTTTCTCAAAAACCTGTCTGTGTGAATCAATTACGATAAATATTCATCCAATGGAAAATTCAAACATTATTGTACAATTTTAGTGAATATTTCGAGCCTAGAAAAGGCAAGATTCAACTAACTGTATTGTGAGAGGAAACGAAAATAAAAGCAAATAAATTAGTTTCATGAACTGGAGAAACTAAACAATAGAATATGAAACGGAAACGTGTAATTTGTAAAATTAACTAAAATGTGATTTTTCCATTAATATACACGTAGAAGTATTCTCCGTGAAAAAAAAAAACCCAAAAATACATTGCTTTATGATAACTAAAATATAAAATGAACGTTTATGACTGTAATTTATTTAAATACCTATTAAATACAGCGTCATTGTATTTCCGATTTGGTAGTGGATAGCAATCATTTAAAAAAAAATTAAATGTACAATCTTTAAATCAATCAAAAGTTGTGCGTTTCTGAAGAAAAATTGAGATTAAAATCTTCACTCACAATAATTATTATAAATAAATTCATTATCATAGTGTAAAATTAAAGATTAGTTAATAAACTGCATTATTTTACAAATAGCGTGATTAGAGGCTATAGCGATCATGTCAATTATCTAGGACAGTGAGCACAAATCTCTCCTATCACTTTCGGTACGTTGATAAACAAATTATTGTATACCGAATTACGGTACTACTCTAAAATGTCACGATGAACACAGTAAATGTTTTAACACGATTAATATAAGTAACACAAACACAATTATATACACAAAATAATATTATTCAAATATACGTAGAAGTATATTATGTAACAAGTTCCGTCAACTGTCAAGAGGAGTGGGGGTGCAGCGTTTCATTACATGTTCAGAATTAAATTCATTCTACCGTGCTTAAACACGTTTCATTTTTAAAAAATCTGTAAAGAAAATAAATCTTCACTCGACTTCAAACACAAATGTTATATTTAGAACTATTATTATTTATTATAATATAGGCCTATGCGTGACTGTGCACGTAAGATTGAGAGTAGAGAGTTTTATTAACATAATTATTTCATTATAAAAATGCACATTTATTTGTAAAATATGAAATCATAAAATAAACAAATTAATTGCAAATTATATTTCTAACAAAAATGGAGATGCATTTGGTAATATCTAAAAAAAAAAACTGTTTGAAATGCGTGAAAAGTTCTCATAAATTAAGAAATTGTGCTTGTCTGGGCCCACTAATAAATAGAATTAAAATTGACCTTCGAAAGTCAAATGAAGTGTACCGAAATAAAGAAATGGATTGTTTCAAAGAAAACAGTCTCACTCTAGTCCTATCAATGCGAATGCCACACCACTTCCGCTTAGCAATATTCCCGAAACCTAACCATTTATAACCTAGAAGGATTGCACAATCAATCTTATATAATCTTGTATTTTGATAAGACAAAACCAGTTTAGAAATAGTAAAACAAAAGTTCTAGTAGTATTCGAGGGCTAGGGATCTTTATTTCATGAGGAGATGATGACCGTAGAACGTTTTTCGTCTTTAAACAACAAGTCTGTATATTTAAAACTTTAATTCTACATCAATATTTACCGAAACATATATTGTATATGATAGTATGAATAATTTATATTAATATACATCTATAGACTACTATTATATAATAATCTAATGGTGTGTGTGTGTGTTACTCAATCACGTAAAAACTACTGGACCCATTGAGCTGAAATTGTACATGGACTTTCTTAGGCTCCCTGGTTAACACATAGACCTATTTTTATTTAGAAATTCCATCAGGGCACCGCCCCACTGGCCTTGAAAACTCCCTTAACACTCAATACAAATATACGTCAACCACGTACGAAGGAGTATTTATACTCTGCTAGTTATAAATATTATGTACACATTATTTATATTATCAATGTGCCTCATATGTTTCGTTAAATACTGATTCAGAATTAAAGTTTTGATCCATTTTTGAAAGTGATTCCTCCCTCATCTGTATATGGCGCAGTTAATATAAAATTAAAATCCTTATTAAAATATATATATATATATATATATATATATATATGAAAAGTTAGAATACGTGATGTATTATTTTATTGCAGGAGGGGCAGTTATGTTTTGAATGAGACTTGTATTTAAGATTTCGGAAGCAAGTTTGTAATAATGCATCGTAAATCCCTTCCAGATATCTTAAATATTGATACAATAGTGTTGTTCTCACCGTCTGGCATGGAGCTCGATAGGAGGGGAGAGTGAACTTCTCGCATTACCTTATGTAACTCTCTTGGTTGGACTTCTTGCTTCTGTGCGTTCATTGACGTAGCGACTCGGATCTTACGAGCCATTATAAAGAACATTTAAATGTTGATTCTTCCCCTTCTTTATTAATACTTTAAATACGGAGAGACCTGGGACTTCATTATTATTTGCAATTTTCTTACTGTAAATATATTCGAAACCTATGTTTACGTGAAACATATTGTACACACGTATTGAAGTTGGAGGTGCAAAAATATTGCACTAACAACAAGGGCAATACCGGTACAAAAACCCAACAATAAGAAACAAAGTGTATTTGTCACTATCTCCTCCAAATATTACAGTTTTTGAGTTACCCGTTGAAAATAAAAAAATGAAAAATAGACATCGTCATAGAAGGTGGAATTCTCAAACTCGGCATTAGCTATTTTGATAAATTTAAGGGAAATCTAAAGTTTAATGTAACAACCCAACGCAAAAGAAAATTACAGTTCCCGTATAATTCAAAATTACTAAAACAAACCTGATGACGTTCCTGATGTCAGTGTTTTTTAATTTACTCTTTAAAATGGAGTTCATAAACCTTAATATTTCACTAAAATTTTATAAATGCCCAGTACCAAATTTGAAAAATTCAACCTTCTATTATTCCTATTGTTCCTTTCGACTCTGATCGATAACTCAAACCTCAATCAGATTTGAGTGGGGGGGGGGGGGGGAGACGGTGATACATACTTTTTGTAGGAGCTACGTTTACTAGAGTCAAAATTGAGACAACATTAATTATGTGTGTTAATTATTTTATGACAGCACACAAATCTTGAGTTGTTAACAAGATGGAAAAAAAACTAGCAGATGTGGTGCGAATATACCCACAGATCAATTTGATTTAAATCAGTCCACGACTTTGAAACTTGATGTACAGTATTTATTATTCTAACGCTACATAATATATATAAACTCTTTACACATATCTGATTTAATATTTGATGATACTTTATTCAAAACCGGTAGCAATTACAAACCTTCTCAAAATAAGATATGAGATCCTAACCAAATAATAGCCTTTGAAAGTTGGTATTACACATAGTCACCGCAACTATGACTAATAAAATATGTAGAGCAAAAAAAAGCCATAACCTCAACTCGGTGTAGGTTTTCCATACAAGTGGACGTCCTTATTGTCTATCCACTTGGAAGAAATCACAATGTGTGCCTAGCAAATCATGTTATATTATTTAATTTATAATTTATAAAGCGGTCTAGCAAATTTTCCTGGCAAATATTTTCCCTTGTCTTATGTTAGATTTGAAACATATGAACCGAGTAGTAATTTATTATATTAGGATGTTGAGAATCATCACACAATTTAAAAAATAAACTAATTATTTTATAAAAAAGTAATACTGTAATACAAATTTTTTATAAAAATTAAATTGAAAAGTAAAATATACTGCGTGTGTATGAATGTGGTAATCCCAATGTAGGCCTACTCTAGCTGGATGTACACCTTTCTTCATCTAGTCTAAGATTATACACCTCCTTTAATGTATTCGAGTAGATCTCTCTTAACCAACACTTGTTCTCTTTCGACCCTGACGCTATTAAGAGTATTCGAGGGCTTTATATTATATTCTTTTCCTCTTTTTTTAAGGCGATGATGACTCCGATGTAAATGAAGACTCCTAGCCTTCGATAGTCTAATAGCGCCAGGGTCTGATGAGAATAAGTGTTGAGACCTTATAGAAAAGATAAATAGAGGAATTTAACAAAAAAAAGAAAAGCTTATAAAGCGCCACGTATTGTGTAAGACAGGAAAGACATCCTCACTGAATTTCTACGGTATATGTTTGTTAAGGATGATACATTATGGTTACTAGTTATCTACATAGTATTGAGGTTGTAACTGTCTACCCTTGTCTCAACTCAGTACAGTGCGGATTTCAACTACAACACAATTTTAATCAAAATTCAGTCAAATTTGACTGTAAATTATAATTATATTTTAATAACATATAAAGTTTTTTTTTCGGGGTTGGATTTTATTTCTAGTCGCGAAGATAACATGACATCATGAAAATTCTGCATTATGTTGTGTACACATCCAGTTCTTGAAGTCCACACCTGGTAGATGAGTAGGTCGGTGCAGAGTCCTTGGCATAGTCATTCAGATATACGAGCTTTGGTCTTCTATATGGCAAGGAGTGATTTTATAATTACTAGCAAATTTCTAATATAGACAATCTAAATGTCGACTTCTAAAGAGTATAAAGTATCTTCGATCTAACCTGTAACAGTAGTTCGACTTATTCTCTCTCTCTCTCTCTCTCTCTCTCTCTCTCTCTCTCTCTCTCTCTCTCTCTCTCTCTCTCTCTCTCTCTCTCTCTCTCTCTCTCTCTCTCTCTCTCTCTCTCTCTAGATTTTTAAATTTTCTTCGATAATAACTTTTCACCAATAACTCCCTAAACCGCTCTACAATAGATTAATTACTTTATGCGGTGTTAAAATCTGTATCTAATAATGGGCTAACGTTTTTCCTACCATAAAAAAATAAAAATTGTTATAATTTATTTAAACTTGTTAATAACACAACCTCAAAATTAGACAAAGGTCTGCAATAATATCTATAGTATCCAATATTTTAGTTGATCTAGAGCCTATAACAGTGCAGGTTGACGATCTGGTTATATTCAAATCACGGTTGAGGTAGCCAAACTAGCGGATACAAATACTCCATCTATCACGTAAAGCTCTCCGTTTCATGCTCAGTGGCCTACTTTTTAGATTGTTTTAATTTGTAGGTGGACATTGGATTTACAAAACTAAGTTATTTCCAACCAGGGCTGAGATAACCCGGCGTTGAAGTCTTGGCGCATTGTCAACTACTAAATTCCATGACTCGAGGCTTTGAATTCTTGCACGCCTATTTTGATCGAAGCTATCTAAATACAATTAGTTACTAGTCCAGTGTAGAAAATCTTTTAAGGAAATAAATTCTTTACTATGCATTTATTATTAACTAATATTTAATAAAATCATTACATTTTATCCATATATACATATATATTTGTACAATATATCATCGTTAAATTCCCTTTACCTATAGTATTAAAATGTAGGCTAAGGTTAGGTTAAACAAGAGTTAAATTGAGATCTATTGAATTTCATATCGTTAGGAATCCATGATAAAAATTGGTTGAAATCTGTTCATCTGTTATTGAGAAACTTAAGGTTAGCCAAATATAAATCAATGAATTCAATCTAGTTATGATTATTATTTAGTAAACGTTCTAATTCCGATGCTAAAAATTATATATAAAACCACTGATGCCTGTAACTCATAACAGTTACTTTGGTGTTAAACATTCTCAAGAAGCCTAGAGTGTCTGGTGGCTATTGATCTATGAGGACGCAATCGCCCAAATATCATATGATTTACAATACTTCCAGGATGTCCAAAGTATATAAACTGAAAAGGAACGCAGAAAGAAGTTTATTATAAACATTTTATCTTTACAGACACGAATTTTAAAAACGTTTCTACAAACTGATCACTGTAACATATTTTTAATGTGTTATTCATGGATATAGTTCATTCTTATACTCGTATAACTGGCAAGTGACAGTGTATTTTATTTATTGCTTTGCAAAATATGGAAACGCACACGCTCGTATGATTTTTCCTAGTTATGTGCCGGTAATATTAATTGAGACATGTAATTTTTGAGCTGAGTTACGACTTTCATGTAGATCAACAAGCAGGAACTATTTTTGAACAACTCCTTGCATAGGAGCTCCTGGCGGAAATGTTTATCCTTTGACTACGATAAAACATCGTCAAAGAATATAAATAACTCACCCGCCCGAGTTGAATGTGTTCTATATTTAATATTTATATTCAAACCAGTTTTCAATTTTCTAGTGAGGTATTAAAATTTCGTTCAACATTGTTTTTTATATGGGGGGGGGGGGAGATTTGAAGTAGTTTTGATAAACGTGAGAACTGTTTGTTATCTGTAGTCTGTTCTTAGTTTCTACGAGGAATTAGATTTTCTTAAATTGCTAACCAATTTTCAAACACAAAATTTGAGTACACACAAAAAATTTTAGTTTGAGGTTATGTGTTAGAATATATTACCTGATTTCGCTAACCCATATTATTAATAAATTTCAATTGGGATAAATCATTGTTTCAGTACATTACAAACATCAAGTAGGTTTAAAATGTAGATATATTCAGTCGCAATTATTTTACATAGTCTTAGCTTAGAACTCTAGTACATCAGGGTCAAATGAACTACCGTTCTATCGTTGTGCATGATAACGATTGTACACAACACTGGTGTACCACATCAAGGTATGAAGGTTTTGGACGAATTAACCTTATTTTTCCTCCCTTATCTGAGTTAACAACTTTGCTTCTTCTTCACTCACATCTTGCTTCTCTAATCAAACTTTGTTTTATGGACAAAACTCAATAATATAGTGTTGTTTTGAAATGTGAAGAAAATATATTCAAAAATATCACACCTACAAATTTAGTAGATAATGTACACAGACCTAATTATAGAATGACAATCTTCCATTATTTTAACAAAAATGAAATTTATTTACCTTCACGAGGTTTGAAAATTCAAATTACAACCTTTTTTGTGTGACAGCTATTTGGAAGCTGAGAAACTTCCGTTCGAGATATCAACCATCAGATATCGAGAACTTGGAATATTTTAAAAATTTAGCGAACTGAGTAGACAATGGTTGTTGTATTAGATTATCAAATTTGTCAATTATCTGCTCTCCCAATGTACCTAACCTATCCTAACTTACAGAAATAACAAGTTTCGTTCCTATTTTCTTACATACATCGTTTCGCACATCGTTCTTCCACAGTGACATCCACAAGTCCTACTCTCAGTGGTTCATAGATGTTATATAGGGTTAAATATGCAAATACAGCAGCATTTTGTCTGGAATAGAAACATTCTTTAAAGTACAATTAACCAAAATTAACATGATTATTAGCGATTTCGGTTTCCCTTCATCGTAATTTTCAATGTTTTTAGTTATAAATTGTTAATAGACTAACTCTTCATATTAGTTTAATTTCAGGAATACAACAAAATCGGAAAAAACATAAGAATGATATTAATTTTCCACATAAGTCAGTTGTAACGTAATTCAAAAAAATGTAGCTTTGTGTATATTGTTTTATGTTTGAAGTAGTTTTACGGGGGCGTGTGGATCACGTTAACAAGTAGTTCCGTGTGAAACACTGAAGGTACAATAAGCGACCTCATCTATAAGTATAGCTTACACATGAATAATGCAGCGGGTAATTTGTGTCTGGGAAAATGTCATAAATTGCAAATAACTGAAGACAAAATTAATTATAACTCTAAGAAATATTTCTCACGCGACTTGTGTGAGCTAAAGTAGCCATCTTGATATCTGAACTGCGGAAGTTTCAAACATTTCTCAACCATCTATATTCATACACTAATAAAGTGTATGAATTGTTCACTCCCATACATCTTGATATGGTCCTCCCATGTTGGTTATTGAAGTCGATACTTGATTCTATTAATAACAAAACAAAACAAACCACGCCCGGAGATTGTACAAACTTTGTTACTCTTGCACGTAATCACAGAAATTGAAAACTAAATCCACAACAATCACCAAATTATTTTTTCCCCATTATCTTACTTCATCTTGTGGGACAGTAAAAGTCACTCCACTTTAATTATTTATTTGGGTGAGATCTCAGATTTCGGGGGTTTTGTAAATGTTCATTTTAAAGTAGTTTTGTTTTAAATTTATAGATTGAAAATAGTTGTCTTTCTAGCAAACACTAGAATCAATGCCAGAAATGCGTTCTATTATGATTGTGTGCATTAGTTGATCAAAATATTTACATCATTTAATGAGGGTTTGGGGGGTCAAAAATGATACCACCTCCCCCAGAACAATCTCTCTCTATAGAATTCACGGATAAGGTACTAATTTAGTTTTGATGACGGTCAAACTGAAATATTTTATTTTTGCTATATGAACCTTTTTTAGTAGACAGCTGTTTATAAAATCATCTAGCAATGTTTTCCCTCATACAATAAAATTGTTCTTTGATTTTTGAAGTCAAACAATATTCATCCTCCTTTCCAAATTACTGATGTAGGTAAGTAAGATTGAGTGGACAAAGTTTTCGTTAAGGGAGATCGCGAAATATGAGAAATTATCTAATAGTAATGATACTGAAAATTAAATACAGAAGACATTACTACACGTCGTTTAGCCGCTTTCAAAGTCATTATCTGAACTAGGTAATTAATTACAATATTAGTTGGTATTTGTCGATGTTTCTATTGGTATTTGAAATAAACACACTTACCTAAAAAATCGCACAAATATATATATAGAAAATCTTCTTCCTTTTTAATTAAAAAGGAAGAAGATTTTTTTATAATTTTCCTAAATAAATCCCTAATAATTTATGCAATTTTAAATTAAAAAATATAAACTGTTTCAAAATTCGTTTTATTTTTACAATCTGTATTTTTGATTTCACATTAAAATGCATTACACTTAACATATATAGCCTATTTAATCAGTAGTACCGGTAACCGGATCTATTCTTTTGTAATTTCAGGAGAAGTTTAGTCAACTTCCGGCGAGAGAATGCTCGTCAAATTACCACATTTGTCCTAGTTTTAATTAGCATTGTCACCACAAAAGAAATCAAATTAACTTGTGTTATCGGTATCGGACTTTATTTTCCTTTGAATTGCTCTAAAAGTGCGAGTGAGACCTTGTCAACACCATATATGATCAGCTTTCTATGGACCGGTTAGGCCTACTGATCTCTAGCTTAACTCAGTGTGTGCTAAGCTGCGTTCGTGTGTAGTGTGTGCCGGTGTGTGTGTTGTGTGTGTAAACATGTTGAAATCGGCACATTATACACAAATATACAAAGAATTTCATTCAGGTATGGTTTCTAACATTAGTTTGTAACATTATACGTACGATATTTTAAAGAACTTTGAGTGATATCGTTTTTAGACAAGAAGGATTGACAGAATGTTGGCGAATTGTGAATTTTACTAACACAAGGGTAAAAATATCATGTATATTACTGTCTCGTGTAATTATTTACCTTAGGGAATGTAAATTACGTTAAAAAAAAGTAAGTTATGTTTTGATTTTAAATCCCCCATGAATCATGAAAACAAATGATAAGATAAAGACTGTATCCAGGTGCTTGTGAGAACAATTTTACTGTAATGAAACTCAAAAATGTTTTTAAAAAAAAAAGTTTCAAGTAATTTTTCTAACCCAATTTCGTGTAGTGGAGATATTTTGTACTTTATTTCTATATGATCTTCTTTGAAGTTTTCAAGGAAAGTACTATTTTATATAATAACAAATAATAATAACAGCTGCCGAGTCCTTGCTGATTTGGACTGGTGTGTGTGTGTGTGTGTGTGTGTGTGTGTGTGTCTGCAGGAAGTTCGGTTGTTCATCACGAGTAATCAGACAGCAATACAATCTTATTTATTAAATAATAAGTAAATAATTGACCTTAAGTAGTTGTGTACCATCCACGATACTCATAGTGAGACTTTGAGATAAAACCAAACGGATAATTGTTTTGAAGTCCGGCCAGAATACAAACATTCAGTCAATGTGAAGTTACTTGATAAAGCCTGAAGCTTACAATATATATATTTAATGTGGCATCTGTACTCTGTTTGTTTTGTATATTGTAATAAACCATAACTAGAAAAGTCATATGGTGACATTATACTCACTAAGACCAATTTATATTTAAAAAACGAATATTTTGAAATTAGTTTTTTTTGGAAATTTGCTGAGTTTTCCTGGCTATCTGTAACATTTTGGTTTTCTACCAAATAGCTTAGTTAGTATATTTTATAATTAATTTCGTGACTTTAATTTATATTATAATTTACTATTAGTTATTAAAATTAATTAAATAAACATTAACAATATGTTATTAATAGTAATTGAACTTTCTATATTTATAATATTGCCTTATTTCCAAATAAATATTTTATATTCATTATTTAGTTTCTACTTATTAGTTATATATGAATATTTTAACAATGTTTTCTAATTTGATTAGTGATTAAAACTCTTACAAACCAACTGTACTTCAATGGACAGACATAAATCTTATTTAACTAACTTAAAAAAAAATCGTATTAACTAACACAAAATGAGAATTGAATTTGCTTTTTGAATACCTATTCCAAGATCTTTTCTTATTAGTTTATTTAGCATACAATTTGAAATGTATTAACCGTGTATGTATGATTTCATTTCTATACCTTTTTTATTCACTTTTTGATTATAACAACATATAAGTCGAATAAGTACGATTTTCTAAATGCTAGTTCTTAGTGAAAAATCTTGTTTCTTGTTAAACTAAGTCTTTGGTTGTACACATTTTCTGGTTAAAATATGCACCGAATATTTTTGTATAAATATTAAACATATTTTAACATTTTGTGATAAGTTTGCGCTGTAAAATAACATTGATAGGACTAATAGGTCTGCGTTTACATATTATTATAAGATAGCTTATATTATAAAACATGGAAAAAACGAGTAAACAAAATTATTATTATAAAGTAACAAACTACTTTATAAATTTACAAAATTTGTTTTACAGATTATGTATTTCCTTGCCCTTGATATTCGACACTGGTATTTTTTTCTGTGTAGATTTGTGGATCTTTGTAGTTTTTCCATTACTCTTATCTTCTTTGTAAATTAATTTACAAATCTCAATGTTATGTTACCTCATTAACACAAGTTATGTATCTATTTGTACAGCATACATATTTTTATAGAAATACGCTTATTATTGTTCTATTTCTTGTTGACATTATGGAAAAGAGCAGCCGTCTTAGAAGTGGTACTGCAAGGTCACGCAATTTAAAAAAGTATAATTATTGTTTTTCTTGTATTAATAGCTGTGATTTATTTCATGATAATAAAAACCTTTATTTCAAGATTAACCTATCTCGAGATTGGTTGTGAGATTAGAACAGTCACTGGATAGGTGATAGTTCATAATATGTTTATTTTAGTTTATTCTGGCGCTGTCTACTGGGTGTAGGATGAATTAAAACTTACTTTTATCTCCATAGATTAGCCGCGAGAAGTAAACAAAACCTTGATTGCATGGCACTAGGTTTATTTTCAGATTTCTTTATGATGATAAATTTGTTTTAATAGTGTAGAAAATAGGTTTATATATAAAATTAATTATTTCTAAATTTAATTCGTTGCGATTGAAAATATTGTTGACAAATATGTCGACGAGTGAGTGTCCCTACTAAATTGGAAACATATTAAAATGAACCCAGACTGCCATCGGTTCATTGGCGGATTGGCGGTTTATTGTGGTCATAAATTATATTTACAATAAACTTTACATTTCACCAAACTTTATAAATATATTTTGAGCCGATTTTGGTTTTAGGTTTCCCTTTTTTACCAATAAGAACCGGCTTTTTTAGTAGATGATAACCAATGCGTTTTGGTTGTAGTCATATTGTGTACAAAGTTGAGCAAAGTGGTTGCGTATAAAGTAGAAATTATGTATTTTATCTTATGGTAGAAACAACAAATTTTTGGTTATCCAAAACAATAAAAACACTTCGGAAGGTGTGACCAAAATGCTCTTATTTCCAATCCGAAACTCTACCTCCCGAGACTACATACTTTGTATAAATTTGGAGTAAATTGGTTGATAGTGGATGTATATTTCAGTCAGTCTTTAATTTGATGTTTATAGCCTTTTCTTCCTCTTTCATTTTTATATTAAACAAAATCAATGTTTGTAATGTATTTCTTAATAATGATTGATACAAAATCCAACACAGTCCATTGACACTTACACGATCTAACAATATATTTACATGAATCTATTGGTGTTATTTCCACACGTCCTTATTAATATTTTGACCGTTGGTTCAGATCTTCGAATCGTTGGACAAATTTATTAACCAGAAAATTCATATGGTAAATTTAGAAATTGCGGTCGATTTTTAAATTAATTTCACAAAACTAGTTTTTCGGCAAAAAGTTCCCCTTTAGGTCTGTAATTTTACGTTACAAGTTCATTCTAAAACACAACCAATAATGTTTTTTTACGATATATATATATATATATATATATATATATATATATATATATATATATATATATATTAAACTTCAACATTAGAAAATATTTGTACCCTAATAATAGCTCCAGTAGACCGAATTTGACAATTTTTTTATGTTAGGTACACGTAATATAGGTACTGTAATTACCACTGAAACAAAATTGCCATCTGAAATATTGTTCAATAATTCCTTCTATAATACCTAAGTGATCTTCATGAATATTGTACCAAAGACTAATCCTACAAAACACGTTTAAAAACCTGTGACATCAGCGGACTGTAGAATATTGTTTTGTTACGTATGGACATTATGTTCCAGTTTATTTCAAATACAAATGCAAGTGAAGCAATGCATACTGTACAGAACAATGGCGTGCAATGTTTATAAATCTAACGTAACGTTATTGGCCTTTATTCTGCTTAGACACAGTTCAACATTTATTTACAACATTTTTACTAACTGGATATGCTTATAGTAGTATTTATTAAAACGATACAAATCGGAGGAATTATGATCAGAAAGTGGTTATGGGACATAGATGCCTTGACATAGATATAATTGGTCAGTAAAGTTCTTGCCTTTTGTGGTAACATGATTTCATGTCTGTACCGACAAGGTTGAATCCCTCCTAGAGTCTCAATATGAAGTAAATTTATCTGTATTGCATCAGATGACATGACCTTGCATTGGATTTCTATTATTAGAATTTGGTTTGACACTAAACGAAACCATTAATTTCATTGTTTACAGTCGAATTTACAGTTTTAGACCCATCTTTCAGCCCGTCTCACACTTGGCAATGGTTTTAAATTTAATAGTTATTGATGTGTGAAAAGTTGGCACTTCTTAATTAAGTCCGTCTACTATTAATAAAAACTGACATAATGCGTCTTCATAATAAATGCCTGCACAGCGAACTTTTTGCGTGTTCTTCATCTGACACGGCATTTGCTTTTAATACAAAGAAATTGTGTTTTTATTGTACTGCAAGTATTTTCTAAATATTAATTAAATATGTAAAATAATTTAAAGTATATTTACAATCTTTGAAGATTAACATTCGTGTGATTACGTCATATTTGATCTCATAAAATTAAGTTCATACGCGTTGTTCTATCAAAGGACTTAGAGCACGTTACCATGGACATCGTTGCTAATATTTTATAAGTTGTTTTTAGAAACGACACGAAAACATAAATAAGCAACCCAGAGTATTTTGTCAATAAACTGACAAAAAAAACGTGTTTTGGACCACAATTGAAGATTGAAATTAAACTTTATATAGTATTATTAAACCTGGCGAATACAAAAACTAATGGCATTTCTGTATCAAAACTAGAATGTAAGTTTTTCCGTGATTTATTTTTAAAGGTAATATTTTTCTTCTTCAAAGGGTGAAATACATATTGTTGTAGGTTTCTGAATATTTTATAAGTTTCCAAATGATAATCTGTGCTAACGATTCGACTACATGGTGGACTTTATTATAAACATTTTTACTTGTAGGTACTCTACTCTTGTTTATGACTTTCGTTAGTTTGGAAGATCTCCTTTTTTGTTCATTTCTGTACAGACCCCTTTTTAACGTGATCATAACTATGTCTGTTTACTGTATGTTGATTTTTACA
The DNA here is from genome assembly GCA_963513935.1 of Aphrophora alni. Classification (NCBI taxonomy): domain Eukaryota; kingdom Metazoa; phylum Arthropoda; class Insecta; order Hemiptera; family Aphrophoridae; genus Aphrophora; species Aphrophora alni. The sequence continues at coordinate 56,822,866 of OY740766.1, forward strand.
TGAAAAAATTTATTTTTTAATTTGGTGTTTATATCTGCAATAGATTTTAGGAAAAGAACAGTGAATGGCAGTAAAATTTGAAGCGTTTTACACTCACAATATTTGTTTACTAATTTCAACAATATACTGCTTTTACGTTTCTTGAAATAGTTGCAAGTTAAATGCTTTTCTCTTGTTTAAACTGCGAATTCTTGCACTGTTTGCTTTGGTGTAGTAATAACAGTTCATTAAGAGCACTCAATAATTTCTGCAATTATTCCATCCCTCTCTTCTCCTGATTTATCTTTCTATTGATTAATTTGTTATGCCACTACTCGAAACAAAATTTTTAAATTAATTAAAAAATGTTAGTTTGAAGTACATATTTAAAAAAATTGTAAATCTAGTGTAGATTCAAACTATAAACTAAAGGGAATAGGCCTTAATACCTAGACCTAACTTTTTTTATTTTTTTTAAATTTAATTTTTTTAAATTAATTTATTTATTAATAATTACAACTAAGTTTGCCTTATCAAGTGATTAACATTTCATATTAAAGAAAGCAGTGTTTGGAACACCATCCACTGATGGAGTCCTATATTTTACACACAAAGTTCATGCGGTTACTTATTTACACAATCTCGTTCACCAAATCCAGAGGTTTAGTTCGTTTCAGGCGCCTCACATCTTCTGTGTTGTTGATTACACGGAGCATTTCAGGGTTCTCGTGTTTTTGCAGTCTATTCTTATGCATGATTGCATATCTCTTAATTTCTTCTGAGACAGTACTCATCCCGAGATCACGATGTAGATCATCATTTCGCACGAACCATGGCGCGTTAACCATGCTCCTCAGAGCCTTATTTTGGAAAGTTTGAATACCTTTAACATTTGTTTTCTTGGTACAGCCCCATAGCTGTATCCCATAAGTCCAAATTGGTTTTAGTATTTGCCTATATACTAGAAGTTAATTGTGTAGATCTAATGTTGATCTCCTACTAAGCAACCAATTCATTTTCCTGAATTTAATATTCAGCTCTGTAGACATTCTCGTGATCGCGTATTTGTTACGTAAGTTGTTATTCAGGAATAAAGGAATTACAGGTTGAAATACTCTGTTGTTATATTGAGCAAGCGCGCTGTTGTGCTTCCTGGCGCGTCGTTCTATTCCTGTACTCTCCGTACAAGGACTGGGAGACCCCCGCCTTCCTCTGCTCCAGGAATAGCTGCTCTGATCTCATCCTCCCCGTATAATCTTACATTTATGTAACTATAATTTACCGTGAATACATTCCATGTTTAAAAATTTGCGCACATATCAAAGGCAAATATATTTATACATACATAAAGAAAGTTAGTAGCATTCAACATGTGTAATTAATGTCCTGAAAAAACTTAGATTCAAGTGCCAAAATTAAAATTTGTTTTGAAAATTTTATTTTCAAAGATGATACCTTTAATCTGGCCATTTAAAATTATCTTTCATTTCAAAACAATTTTGTTTTTACCGTTCATTATTAAACCTCAATAAATATATATATATATATATATATATATATATATATATATATATATATATAAATGTTAAAATAATTTATTCGGATGGGTTATTTTGAAAAATTTGTGAAAATCAGAAAAAATAATTAAAATTACTAATTTAAAATAGCAGGGGATTACAAATAGACATGACTAACGAAAATGTATGTTAATTTTAAATTTGAGAAAGTAGAGTTAAAAATTTGCTTACCTAAATGGTGGTTGATAAAAACTTCCAGAAAAAAATCCAATTTGTGTCAAAGACAGTGCCCGTGCTTCAAAATATACAATTTAATATATTGTATTGTGGATAGTTCATATTCAATTTAAGATCAGGATGTTATAGTAGGAAATAAAATATACTAATATTTCTAAAATAAGCAAAGGAAAAATTGACTTGTATAAGTTTTTCAGTTAACTAACTTGAACACAATTCTTTACAATTACAGTTAGTTATAATTTATTAGCTGTAGTTAGTGTATCACTAAGGACAGAGAAATTTTAGTTAAAATGAATTTCCATTATTGAACGTTTTATTGTAAGAATTGTGTTTGAAATTAATAATTTTGTAGAAAGTTAACAGAAAATTCCATCATTACTGAAATTTTGCAGGTTTTTTCAAAATCTTTGGTTAAAAAAAAAAAATTATAACTAAAATGTTCTCAGTAGTAGTATGTAGAGATGGGTACATACAGAAAACTAGTGTGCCAAAATGACATTTTTTATAGTATTTTGACAATTATAATTTTTATTGAAAAACGTAGGCATAAATTAATACTTTTTCATCAGACAATATCATCATTTGCTTTGATTCCATAATTAATTTTATTTAATCAAAGTTATAATTTATTAGTTATTGTGTGGAAACCAGTTCTGGTTAATTATTTAAAAAAATGAAAGTCAATAAAATGATATATAAGCTACTTTTATTAACAATTTCAAGTAACTTAACAATTTCAATTGTGTATTACATTTTTTATTTAATCATGGCTATTATAATTAATATATTTTACTTTAATAATAAAAGATTATCTAATCTAATGACATTGTTATTATTCTTTCAGTACAAGGGATGGTTATGCAAGGAGGGACAGTACCGGCTATAGCGTAAGTTTAATTTTAAAGTTAATTCTTTATTTCTAAATAATGTTGATTGATTCTAGTTTTTGGCTCAATTAATCAATGCTAAAAATTGAAACAAATATGTATTGAATAATTATTAACAACTCAAAGCGCTTAAGTGGGAGATTTTTCCCACCAATGGTAGCACCTTGCAAAATGATTAATTTTAGGATTTTTATCTTCTGAGACCATGTGGAAAAGTAAACAGAGTATAAAAAATTCATAATTACCTACCTTCATTTTCATATTTAATACAAAATTTATAAAAAGTCTATAACAGGTAAAATAATATATAAAATAAGTGAGAATTAATACTATTACTATTTATAAAACAATACCTATATTATATATTTGCTGACTGCTTTTTTACATACTTGTATTTTTCAAGAGGATTGTAAAGTTATCCTACCCGATAACTTATATTCTTATAGTTAATTTTTATAGGAAAATCAGAAATGATATTTTATCTTATGTATCTACGCTGTCTAGAGTATACCCTATATTTACCTGTTTAGAACTCTTATCTATTTCAACTGAATTTTTTGAAAGCATTAAAAGTGGAAATGTTGGGATACAGTAAAATACGAAGGCAATTAATCCTATAGAAACAAAACTGATACAGAAAAAATAATTTTTGATTCAGTCATTTTGAAACTCACTATTCTAAATGTAAGTTCATAATCAATATATATAATAAAAGGAAGTCTAGAATGTGCGTGCCGGTAAAACTCAAAAACGAATCCCGGTACAATAAAAGGAGTTGGTGTGATAGTCTTCTATTGCCCATCCGTGAAGAAGGTTTCCATTTTGTCTCTAAGGGAGTCCATTGGGAGATAAAAAGGCCGAACATATTACCAAAAAATACAAGGGAAATAAAGTATTTATCCCCAGAATACCACTGATATCGACTGAATTACCATTCCAATTAAAGCGACTGCAATTTCCAATCAAACTAGCCTATAGTTTTACTATTAACAAATCGCAGGGACAAACTTTAAAGTATTGCGGCATAAGTCTCAAAGATTCCTGCTTTTCTCACGGTCAATTATACATAGCTTGCTCTCGAGTAGGAATTCCGAAAAAATTTTATAAATATATACCCCAGATAACAAAATGAAAAATGTTGTTTATAAACGTGTATTATAAATATTTAGAATGTTATCAATAAAAAGCTTTTACTTCTTATATTTTGAGGTTTATCTCCTTATATTCCAACTACCACACAATCCTATAGCCCCGGATCATCTTGTAAAAAGGTACAGTTACTGAGTAAATTTCTACTTTGTAAAAATACTTTATTTAACTCATTACTATCATTTTTAGGGTCTTGCGCATGATTCTTTAATTAGGTGCTAGCAGACGGGTTTGCGAATATTTTGAAATCAAGATCATATTCAACATTTATTCGTGAATAACATATGTTAGAAGTCCCGGGCGAAGCCGGGTTAAACCACTAGTTGTAAATAAAAAACAAAATGTCAAGTGCCAAATCAGTATAATGTAAAAATAATGAGAAATATATTGCAAGCTCCATAATTTGCTGATATAGATCTTAGTAAAGGACATATTTGTTCCAACCATTTTACACCTAAGAAGATCTTCACAAGTGTTTTTGTTATACATTTTTTTCATTCAAATGCAGTGCCAGATGATCATTTGTTAATTTGAAGTTAGGGTTTCAACATGGAAATGGAATGTCCAAAAACTCAAAGAGGTGTTTAACCATCTAATAATTCAAATATTGTATTGTGTTAATTAATTTTTTGAATATTTTCTTGTTCCTAAATTTGTATAAACACTGTATAAATTACCCAGTATTAATTATGAGGCAGATTACAAAAATGACTTCTCCTAAGATATATTTATCTCCATAAGTTATAAAACCATTCTAAAATATTAGCCCCCAGATATTCCTTCTACGCATTATTTATCTCAAGTGAAGAATAGACAAATACTAAATAAAAACTTAATAAATGTTTTTTTTTAAAGGAATACTTTAAAATTCATCATTATTAAGCAGAAACTAAGGGGAAATAGGAGCTAAATTATATTATGTAAGAGGAGAAAAACTCCCCAAAACTGTCATAATAAAAGAAGATGACACACACAATACATGCTGAGTATAAATTTCTTTTTCTTTATTTGTTTGTCTGTTAGTTTGCCGATCTTAACGTTGGTGATCACATGTTACACAAAATGAGCAATAGTCTGAGCTAAAACACATGCTTAAAAAGTAATTCAGACGGAGCTATTTTTAAGTTTTTATGAATAATATAATATTCAAACAAAGTAAAACCTACTTTGACTCTGGAACTGTAGTGTAGGATAGCTTTCCCTAACAGCCAGGCAGTTTTGAAATTTGTATAAACATAGATTCATAACTTTACCATAAACAAACGATAAATATAAACATAAACATAATAAATTTTGAAAACAAGGAAAACTATGAAGAGTTGTTTTACACAAAATAACATAAATAATATGTTTAATCAAACAATATTTTCGTATTTTTTTTAACTGTAGAAAAAAATTGATTTTGAAATAGAGTTTTTAATTTGATAGAACACAGCTTCCTAAGATACTATCAAAATTCAAGACTTTAATACATGAAAGATCCACAATTAGTATTATACACTTTAAAAATGTGAAACTTTTAAATCAATGGAGTAAACTTACAAGAAACAAAAGCAATAATCTACCCAGTGATTTAAAAAAACTCACACCCTAATTATTTTACAAACCAGAAAAGGCATTGAAATAACTTTACTTTGAATCTGTTTAGTCATAGGGGGAGCTTAAAAATCATCTGTACAAAACCCAAAACCACCCCCAAACAACCTCCAACTACTAAACTTGTAATAGGTACCTATGGCTTGTGATATATCAAATTGAAAGGCAAGTAAAAATATGAGTTTTGGTGGTAATAAAATAATAATAGAACTGTACAAAAACTACATAAAAACAAAAACAAATTGTTTAAAGACCAACCAGTGTGTACAGTACCTTTAAAAATGAAACAAAACTAGTAAGAATAAGAGATATTCAAAATGTTCACCATTTATTTCTCTCCTAGCAATAAAAGAATTTGTTTTGAAAATCCAATCTAACTTTTAGTAATATTTTGTGAGATATCGCTCTATACATTCTTGAAAAATTCTGTTTCTCAAGTCTTGTAGATCAGCTGGAGGTGCACTGTGTACACAGTCTTGTATACAAATTTTAAATGGCCCCACAAAAAAAAACCCATTGGTGTTAAATCTGGTGACCTCACTGGCCACTCAATAGCTCCTTAGCTGCCTATCAATTTGTCAGGAAAATGATCATTTAACCAGTCCTGGTTCATTCTTTTGAAATGTAGCCTGATTTAAAATTTTTACCATCAAAACTCATGGTTTGTTACGCACTTTAATTTGATAATATCAAAAGCCATACGTATAGATAACAAAATTTGGAGATGGGTGTGGATTAGGGGTGAAATGGATGATTTTCGATATTGTACAAGCTTCTTTCTACCTTTACTGGTAGAGTTTATAAACCAGTTTATATTTTTTCAATACCTCGAATGTTAAATGTAATTTTACGAAAAAAGAAAAAAAAAATTAGTTTTAAACATAGCAAGCGAATGCATAGGCCAATTAATTTTTATTTTAAGACTACTAAAACTCATTTTTTCCTGGCCTTCAATTTGATATATCACAGTTTTGGAGTTGGGGGTTGTTTAAGGGTGAAGAGCTAGTTTTGGGTTTTGTACCAAATGATTTTTAAGCTTCTCCTATGGCTAACAGATTTACAGTAAACATTATTTGAATACCTATTCTTTTTAAAAATTATTGGGTCGGGGAGTTTTGGAAAAATCACCTGGTATATCATCTCCGTAAAAACAATGTCTGCTTTTATTTACCAACCCACAAAACAAAATATCAAGCATGTTATTGTGTATTACATGTAAGTTTGATGCTTTAGTTATTAAATATTACAAAAAATCGTCAAATTAAATAAAAATTGAGGCAATAGTAACAGCTTGAATAAAGGCCTTTTTAAACATTTAAAAATAGGAGATGCCAGTTGAGAATGAGGTGTGACCATCTAAAAAATGATGGTGTCAGTTCAAGAGTTAAGTACTAGATTCAACCAAAATAAAACTAAAATTCTAGATACTAGGGTGATTATTAAGTACAGTAATACCCAGACTTACCGAATCCAGAGTTACACAATTTTTGAATTGGAAGATTCAATTCGTCCAAGAGTGCCGGTGCACTTGTGTAACTTAATTTCCCCACTCCGCCCGTAATAGTGTTCAGTTTGGTTTATGACATGGTGGGACTGGTTTCACCAGAAGTCAACACATACACAGTAGCTACAAATTATTGCTGTACAGTATTTTGTGTTAGTTTATATTGTGTGTTTGTTATATCTACAGAGACTTGATAGACTATACTATGTCATCCAAATGAAGTGGAACTGATTCTTTTGCATCAAACAAGAAAAGAAAAATATTATTATCTTTGGAATGTAAACTGGACATTATCAAAGACTTCGAAGCAAAAATAAAAATTTGTGAATTGGCAAAGAATTTAATCTACCGGGATCAACAGTAAGAACAATTACAAAAGGTAAAGAAAAAATTCTGGAAGCTGTAAAAAATTTTTAATCTTTGAATTCAAGCATCATTCGTAAATGTCATGGTATTATCGCTGATATGGAAACAATGTTAAAATTATGGTATGATAATCAAGTTAGCGTGAAAAATTGTCCTGTTGATCAGAATATGGTGTGCTCTCAAACTAAGCTGATTTTTGAGAGATTAAAAGAAGAAGCTAGAGAAGTTGCTAAATATGAAATGTTTAAAGCTAGCATGTAACGGTTGGTTCAGCCGATTCAAAAGTCGCTGTAGTTGGCATAGCATTGCAGAAAGGAGAGGCAGCTAGCGCTGATAAAGAGGCTGCATCTCTTTATTCAGAATAACTGAAAGCTATAATAGAAGAAGGTTGCTTTACCAACCAAACCATATTCAACGTTGATGAGACTGGCCTGTTTTGGAAGAAGATACTTAAAAGAACTTTCGTCCCTCGTCAAGAGAAAACTTTTCCCGGATTTAAGGCCAACAAAGATGATTGACAGTGATCGTTGGAGGGAATGAAGCTGGTGATTGTAAGTTAAAACCTCTCTTAGTTTATCGCTCAGAAAAACAAGAGCATTAAAAAATAAATCTATAGCTAGCTTGCCCATGATTTGGAAGTCAACGGTGGCAGCGTCTCTTTTTGAGGATGGGTTTGGTCATCACTTCATACCTGAAGTCGAATTTTATTACCAATCTAAACAAATCCCATTTAAAGTGATACTATTAATCGACAACGCACCAGGTCATCCTTCTGCTACTTTAACTAATTTTGATCTACTCATGAAAGTTGTATTTTTGCCACCAAATACAACCAGCTTGCTTCAACGAGTGGACCAAGGAGTCATCAAAACATTCAAAGCTTAATACACGAGACGACCTGCATGAAGCTATGAGACAAAACAACGAGCTCTCTGTTAAAGACTTTTGGAAACAATTCAATGTTGTAGATGCCATGAGAATCATTGGACAATCTTGGAATGAAATTTCACAAAGAACTTTAAATGGAGCCTGGAAAAAACTCTGTCCATTTTATTTCACCACTGAAACTCAGGCGGAATCAGAGCCATATGAAATTGGTAATGTGAGTGTAGAAGTTGTTGATCTTGCCAGACAAATAAATTTAGAAGTATATAGTGATGACGTTCAAGAACTGCTGGATTCACATAATCAGGAACTGACAACTAATGAGCTCATAGAAATACATGAGCAAGACCTTGAAGAACCTGATTCTATAGACACAGTTCAATTAGAAGTTCAAATGGGGGTTGAAAACTTGACAGAAGCCCTTAGTTCAATTGAAAAAGGGTTACAAAATTTGAAAAACAGACTCCAACGAAGAGCACATAGCCTTCTAACATAGCCTTCAAAATAACTTTGGTATATGTTTTTGCAATTCAGAATATGTAAATATAATTAGTTACATGTACAGTAGACTGTATTATCTAAGACTTTATTACACATTTTTCTTCTTAATTATTGTTTTCTTTAATCTCCGATCCCAATTAAACATAATTTGTATGTATTTATATGCAAAATTATACCCCGACTTATGCGAATTCGCCTTACACGGTCCCACCTATCGCGTAAGTTCGGGGTATTACTGTACTCCTGATTTTTGTCTAATTTTATCGAAATGATAGTTTTAACAATAACGCTCTAATTTTTATATTTGAAAATAAATTTGAAGATTTTTATTTGATACAATGTTGTACTTTGAATCATAGAGAAGAACCAATTAATGAAAACTTATTCTTAAAACTATTTACAACTACCACCAATTTGAAATTTACATACCAATTTTTATGCTTAATTAATTTGTAAAGCTGATCCTAGTTACTTTCTTTTTTTTAATGTGACAAAAATTGAGAAATTAGTTCAGTTTATTAACATTTTTATTATAAAATTTTTGTATCAAAATTTCCCCATTTGAAGTATATTCAGCAATACACAAAATGGTTGGTTTGAATTAACAGCTATTTTAATTTAAAAATCTGTAGACAGACACAGTTAGTGTCTATTAAAAATAAAAACAGTACATATAAATTCTATTGCAAGATCATATATGTGGGTGAAATTTTTAGTACAGAGTAAGTCCTGCATGCATGATTTCAATAATTTTAATGCTTAGTTGCCTGAAAATGTGGTAAATTTGCTAATTTTTTATAATTATTTTTATTCAACTTGTGAAATTTCAATTTAAATATATTAGATGAAGCAGTTTGGTTTTGTTACACACATTTTATTACAGAATATATTTTTGTAATAGACCTAAAACTAATAAATTCCACATACTTGTTGGTTACTATAGTTTTTGTTTGTTTCTGAGTGTAAATCAATTAAGGAATGAGGTTTTTATAATAACTAATGTATATCATTATTTTAAAGTAATTAATCAAATAATAAATTTAAAATTGTTCCTATGGAATATGATAGTTTGTTTGAGCATTCAGAAAACTTGGGCTCCAATTATATTCTTTCAATAACTTCTAACAGTAGCCATCCTACTTTATTTAATCTAACACAATATTTTCTAGATTATACCTAATTGTTTAATTTTTATTAGTGAAATATCTTAATATTCCTAAGATAGTCCTCTTAACATCCTTAGTTGTCCTATTTGAAATTAACTCTATCTTTAGTTCTACACCTATCTGTTTTCTGGTAATAAATAGATTCAAACACAAAACTTGACTTATTTGATTTATTTGTTAAATCGGATAATTTTAGGTTATCTGAGCTAAAAATTTAATATAATGGCAATATAATAATATAATAAATATAATGGCAACCATCTTCCCAAAATCACTGTTATATGTACCTAATCTAATCTGACCACTGTTGGGTTCAGGTATATATTTTCAAATTACATTTGAACTGTAATGTTATTTGTATGCATTTTGGAAAATTGTTTCTTCTTTTAAACAATTAAATTTCACCAAAATGTGATTGATATGGTTTTATTGTGTTGAGCACAATACTTAGACTAATTAGATTAAGTTTATCAGCTACTACATTGTTACAAAAAAAAAAAAAAAAAAAAAAAAAAAAATCTGTAATTTTTATGAGTTTCGAAAATATAACAATATCTCTAATCACTGAAACAATTTTTTATTACAAGAAAAATTTATGTTAAATTTAAAAAAAACAAATGTTCTGGTGAAGGAATATGTTATTGATTGTTTAAAAAAAAATTATTCTAATCTTTTGCAGATTATTTGTATGTAAAGTACATTCTTCTTTCTTTTTGGAAGCAAACTTCTCTTTCACTTTTTTATTAAATCTAGGAATGTTGTCTATTATTTGTTTTTCACAACTCAGCATGCCCAAAGCAGAAAAATGTTGTTCAGTCATAGTGCTTCTTAAGAATGTCTTTATTATCTTTAGAGTAGAAAAACACCTCTCAGGTTAAGTAGTAGTCATAGGTGTATTTAATATAATTTTCATTAAGTAAATACTTCAATAAATGTGCCACCAATGTCACTATCTATCATAAACTGAAGGTTTTTTTTGAAATGCCTGCATTGCTCTGAAAGTCATTTTTGTCATACAAGATAGATAGTTCTGTTTTTAAACTTGAGAATGGGACAAGCTTAAACAGTTTCTTTTAGTTCTAGTAATGGAGTTCAACAGTTTAATAATGGAGAGGAAATTCATATGTGCTCATATGAAATTCTATTCTCATAATAAAAATGTTTTGAAAACATTTTAGCTGCTAAAAGATGTCTGTAAAAGGAAAACCTCTCTTTTGCTTGATACCAAACTGTATCAAATAATTCCTTAGCAGAAATAATATTTAGAGCATCATGGTTTTCTTTTTAGAGGTAGAGATAATTCATCATGTTCAAACTGAGAAAGTATAGAGTTCCTAATTTTGAGTACTGCATCATGAAGCTCCTCCAAGGCCTCATAGATACTTGTAGAATTAGCATCTTGACTTTGCAACTGAACATTCAAAATCTCATCATGAGGCATTAGAGAATGAAAAGAAAATAACCAATTGTTGAAATCATCATAATTTATCATTCAAGGAAACCTGGATGCCGATTGTATTGTAATTTTGTTGTTTTTGCTTTGCTGCAGTTCTATGAAGTATTCTTTTAAAGCGTCTTTATTTTCAAAAATGAAACTCACTGTTTGACTATTAAAATTCCACCACGATTTATTTGATAATAAAATATTTGATCCACGAGGAATATGTCGAGAAATATTGTCTAACACAGCTAATCTTGAGCGCAACTTTGAAAAAAAAACCCGGGTATACCATGAAAAATATTTGTGAGTGGCTATTTTGTGAAGCAGCTCTTTCCATCACTAGATTTACCTGATCTGCATAACAATGTAAAAAAGAGCATTCAGAAAGGTTTCCTTCAAAATTGTCTGTTCTCCTTCTTTTTGTCTGCTCATAAAAGCAGTGCCATCATATGTCTGTACAATTAGTTTTTGATTGTCTTCTTTTAGTACAATATTTAACTGTTATGTAACACATTATGACAATCTGTCAACATCCTGATATTAACGATTAAAAAACCCCAAAATCTTTTGAAAAGGTTCCTGCGGAGTTCATAGTAAAACACAATAACTTTGTATATTTGCTCCGAAATATCTGTAGTGTCGTCTGTCATTACCGATATACATTTAGCGTCCTTAATTTGTTATATTATTTCATCCTGTGACATTGCAGAATGCACTCTAATAACTCATTTTGTATGGTTTTGGAGGTGCCCTCAAAGAATTTGAAGATGATTTTTAAGAGATTCATCCAACTTTTCAGCAAAATCCAGTAAACCTCGAAAAATTCCCAGATTAGATGAATTAAATGTCTTGTCACAACCTCATAAAGAAAGTTCAAATGTACTACAAAACTTAATACAATAAATTATTTTTGATAAAATTTCATGATTTTTTCTTAATTCTTCATTCTGTTTGTTTAAGTTTCGCCTATAGGTTTCACTTAGTTGAACTGCGATATTTACTGTTCCAAGCATAGCTAAACCCATTATTTTTTTTTTTTTAATTTGTGGAAGAATCTTTGTTTTTTAATTTGATCAATGATATGTCTCAAATCTACTACACCAATTTTTGTCCAAGCAACATCACCACCAAAAACAAAAGGCAAAGAAAACAGAATAGGAATTTTTACTGTCACACCCACATAACTATTTATAATGTGCATAAATGGATTTATTAAAATTTCTCATGTACGATTTTTGCCTGCTTGTTGCTAATTTTCAAATCTGGCATAGGACGTCCTAAATTTTTTATTTTCTTCTAAACTAAGTTTACTAAAACTAATAATTTGTAAATTCGCAACACTATATTTTATTTCCATAATGTTTAAATTTTTAAAGTAATAATAAAATATTAATTCAAAGTGGAATTATAAAATATGCAACTAATTAATTAATAAACTATAAACAAATCACCAAAAAAAATAATTTCCTTACAACATACAAGATAAACAAAAAGGTAACTATTAACTAGGCCTAATAGTTGATAACCCAAATGAAATGAACACTACACACAGCTGTCTTGGACCACTGACTGCACCACAAAGAACCCTTTAATTCTACTATCCTCTCCCCACTACCTGTGCACTACTTACTACGATTCATTCCAATTGGACACAGCCTAGCCTAGCCTATCCAATAACCAATACTGATTACTACAATACTCTTTTGTCTGTGCTGTAATGCCTGTAACATATCAAATTATATCATTTTCTTTGTAGTGTAGGTAGTCCAGTATCAAATCATGTTTAGTCTTGTGTAAATTCAGAAAATAAAATATTTATTTCTTCAATTAGGGAGGGCCGGATCCTTGCAGCTCTTATGAATGAACTGCCACTACTGAAGTTTCACTTCTGACTAATATCTGGTGTTCTGACACCTTCAGGGAAATGGCAATGATTTTTGTTTACGTAGGTTTAAGATTTATATATAGGTGTGGGAGGAAGTATATGCAATGTTTTTAACAAGGCTTGCAAAGTTGTGGTTTGATCATTCATTCTGTTTGTTATTATGAATTGCATCTCTGAGCTCCAAGAAATTTAATTCAATTTAAAATAAACTATTTATGTTAAAGACGGTAGGTGCTTGGTGGTATTCCAGTTTAATAATTAAAACAAATACTTTTTACATTAATGTAAACTACATTGACAATGCTGTAACTAGCGAAACCATGGTTTGGTAAATTTTAAATAAAGTTGTGGTTTATACTAAAAAGTGTTTGTTTTAATTATTTCAATTCAAAATGTTTAAAAATCCATTTCATTACTTTTTATTACATTTAAACAAGTTTAAACTTAATAATAGCCATAGTCAAAATAAATTCTGTTCTAATCTATAACTAAGGACTATATTAAAATATTTTGTATATCCTTAGTAAAATCTGTTATTTATTGCTATTACTATGAACATGGTACATCAATAATCTTCCACAGCCGTTTCTCTGGCACCATATTATTTGTTCTCACAAGATTTATTGAGAAAAACATTAATCGATTTTGATTAACAAACAAATAAGGATTTAGAAAGATACTGTATGAATAAATACCAGGATGTTGGAGTTATAGATTTTACATTAGTTCATTTTTACTCTACACTTATTTTATATTAAAGATAGAGGATAAAATATATAGTTTCAAAAAAATGCATTGGAAAAAGTAGATCATGTGTAAATATAAAATTTAAGCAATCTTTGATGTAAACATAAAAGTATATTTTTCTGAAAATGTATGGAATTCATTATGACGGAGTTTATTATAATGGGAGTCATTGGAAATTGTAAATAGTTGATATTTTTAGCACATATCTTTCAAATTAAGGTGTAATGTCACTGAAATCAATGTGGAAATTTCATATTGACATTCATAGTATTAGATTGTATGATTCTACTAAAAAGTTATATGTTTAGAAATTTAGTACTAAATGTGTTAGTATTTAATATTGGAGGCCATTAATAAGGTTTTATATCAAATATCTTAAAAACTGGTAGCACTATGTAAAAAAATTCTCTTAAAATTAAACTCAAAAATAAAATTGATTGATTGGTAATTTATTACCACAATGAAATCATTAAGTGAAAAGTGTATAACTATATCAAGAAGACTAGATGAAATTAAAAACAATAATAAAAAGATTATTATTTATTGTATACAATTACCAAGAATTAAAAAAAAAATTAATATATTAATTATTCTTTAAAAACCTATGATAGAAATTTTTACAACCATGTGTTTAAAATTTAAGTAAAACTATTTTATCTTTTCATTCCCTTTGACTCCGATTTTTGACTAAATATACATTTGAGTTGTATATCCCATCCTGCTCATGTCACTTGATCTAGCCGAACTTATTAACTCTTTGGCTTCTGGTTTTGAAGAACGAGCTTTAGTAGTGACTTGGGAGTTTATCAGAAATTTGTGGCGGATTGGATTTTCTGTAGCCATATTACTGCCTCATCCACAGCTGCCACCTCTCCATTGTAGTTACTGGTTAAACACTTACCACAAACTGGCATTCAAAATAAGCACAGTAAAAGCCTGCTCCCGAAATTGAGGTGGTATGAGTATACCTCTGTATCTATTCCTCTTCAGGGTAGTTTGTAAGCTGCTTTTTATTAGTTACTGTGTTGTGAGGAGATTTTGGAGGAGTAGTGGTAGCGTAACATTGTTGATAAAAGATGGTAAAATGTTTCTGTGTAGAGATTTAGATATTCTGGGTTGCTGGGGTTGATTCTATAGTTCTCAACAAGGTTTTTATTGACAGTTAATAGTGTATTTTGTGTTTTAAGCAGTCAGTGGGCTGTCTATAGTTGTGCCATTGACTTGAGT
Source organism: Aphrophora alni (assembly GCA_963513935.1). Classification (NCBI taxonomy): domain Eukaryota; kingdom Metazoa; phylum Arthropoda; class Insecta; order Hemiptera; family Aphrophoridae; genus Aphrophora; species Aphrophora alni. Next base: position 56,837,956 of record OY740766.1, read on the forward strand.
ATTCACTCTTGTACTATTCCCAAAAAGTATTGAGTGACAGTTTGTACGAATTCTATTAATGATATTGCCTATAACAAGATGTAGGTATTGAGTAAGTTATAGAAATCTTTCAGTATTAAGGCTCTTTATGTTATTCAGCATTGTTAAAGTGGTAAAGTAATTATAATAGGAAGCTGTTTTATTTAAAATATTTATGTAAGTATATTGTTGTTTTAATTTGGGTGAACTCAGTGGGCTGCAGATTATCTACTTTAGGTTAAGGTTTAATTTTCAATGTAACATTTATGTATGTATACAATAAATTAATAATGTATAGATTTAAGGATAGTTATAGGTATACATGCAAGCCCCTAACAGGTTTATAACCTCAAGGAATTTTCTTTTGATTTGTTCCAAATTTTGGAATGTACAGTGTTGTTACACTAGATTTAGTGCCAAAAATTGTGTGTATTGTTGTTTTTATTTTGTAAAGGGGAGCAAATTGATTGAATAAAAATTATTATTATGTTTTTGTCCGTGCTTCCATTGGCACAATAGGTGGTTTTTTGTGCTCCATGATTACGCATTGCCAGTAAGGGTTTATTTTCAACTAGGTCCAACCTTGATGAATTTGTGTACTGGTTATTATGTTTCCATATTTGAGAAGAGGTCTTATGTAGGTATTGTATGTGATAATTAAGACATCTTGCTTTATATCTCCTGTTGTGGCTTTTGAATAGCTCTAATATTTTTGACACTTTATTTTGATTCATAATGTATATTTCAAATTCATAAAAAACACATACAGAAAATGATGAATTTTAGAGAGTATGTTTATTGGATTTATTTAATTTATCTCAACCTCCTGAATACAAATACTATTTTTTACAGTTTCCTCCTACCTCTTTCCAACTCTCTGTATTGTAAATTTCATCAAAAGTTTTATTAATTTGAGGATTTTTGGGGGATCTGAGATCTAAGCATGTACAAACCAATCTCAAATACTCTGAGTAACTCTTTAGTGCAATATAACAAATACATAGAACACAATTCTCACAAAAAATACACCTAAGTATCAGACGCGTTTCAACGACAAGGTCGTCCTCTTCAGTGATACACGAGCTACACTAATCAATCTACAACGGAAATATCATGTTACAAAGAAAGTGGAAGAGGAATATTTTTTATAGAAAATATAATATAGCCATATATTTTGTATACCCTATATTAAAAATATTTAAAAAATAGGTATTTAAATTCACTAATTAATTTTGATATATTTGACCCAAATATATATTTTGAAACTCTTTATGAAAATTAAAAATTCCTTAATAACATTTATATATTAAACAAAATAATGTAAGAATGTCTTAATGTTTAATTTAGAGTTGTTTTTCACTTTGTTTTGATTCAAGAGTGGTCTAGTAATAATACGTTTCTTTTAATTTTGCAGGTCAGATGATATTGTACCCCCAGTTTTTGAGCAAATATTTAAGAATGCTAGATTTGCACAAGGTGGAAATGCCTTTTTCCAAGGCCGCCTGCGTGGAAAACCCCAGCCTGTTGTTTCCTGGACCAGGAAAGGTGCACCCCTATTCGGTAAGAAAATTATTTTTAGAATACACTTTTGCTAGTTGTTATTTGATCTGTTCTACATATTTTGTTCTTTTTGGTTCATTATATAATATGTGATTCGAAAGGGCTAAATACAAATAATTTTATTAGTGATATTTTTTAAACCTTTAATTAAATATTAAATGATCCTGGTCTCAATAGTTTGGGTTCACATCAGTAGTCCTGCTTCTGTAATTACACCTGTTATGTATTAGACACTGTTGGAAGACACTTTTTGACTTCACAATCCAATGCATTAGTTTTGTTTGAAGACTATGAGTAAAATGAAGAAAATCCTGACATTTTTTGAAAAAAAACTTTACATTCATACGGACATTTGATTTCTCTAAAACGTAATTAAGCCTATAATAACAGAAATGGATAAATATGACTTCTGTTTCTTGATATTTCTGTTTAACGAGAGTTTGTAATCCATTAATTCATCCATCCATCACTGTTTCTCTGTACAACTATTTTTTTTTACTGTACTAAAATTGTTCCATGTTTTCAAATAGAATAGGGGTGGTTGAGCTGCATGTATTGACCAAAGTGAGATTTATAGGATTTTTTTTCTAGATCTCTCTTTGACTTTTCTACTCATTTAATTTATTTTTCCACCAAAATAGATGTGTATGACATAGTCAAGGTAAACCAATTTCACAGTTGAGATAAAACATATAAAATAACACATACAGTGGACCTTATAATAAAGAAATAATAATAATAAATTAAAATACAGTAATAAAAACAAATTCTATAAAACCCTTATACACATTTGACCTTAATCATTAACAATACCATAACAAAATTAATTAAAATACAATAACATAATAGATCTTTGTTTCATTTCACCCCATTTATTGGAGACAAGGATAAAACTACATCTATGTAGTCATAGTCGTTCCACACTTCAATAAATTATTAAATGAATTACATTTTTGTTTTGTACATTCCCTATTATAACGCAACAATAAAATTAGTGATTACAAAATAAACAGAACATAAAACAACATATTAAAAAAAACTATTTGAATTTGCAAAAAATAATCACGAAATGAATAAAAAAAGATGCACTAAAAATCAGATTGCACTGAGAGATTAAAATGTTTATAGATGGCACAAATAGCTACTAAACTCACTCAATAAGTGGAAGGACTCAGACATTAACAATTGTATTAGACTGTTTGTAAATTTCTTAAAATTTTCTTCCTATTTTATGGAGTCACAAGTTAAACAGCGCACAGTTATTGAATTTTTAACTGCTGAATATGTGATTCCTACTGAGATTCATCATCGTTTAATAGCTATTTATAATGACAATGCTGTTGATAGATCTACTGTGAATCGATGGGTAATAAAATTTCTTATTTTCAAGCCTGGAAAAGCCATAATTTGTTGAGGAAATGGCAGTAGACATCCAACCATTGCCTCAGATGATGAACATCGCAAACTCGTCAACGATTTAATTCAAAATAACCAGCAAAGCATATCACAAACCATATTGGAATATCAAAGGATCAATTCCCTTTCCATATCGGCTTCATTGTTGAACATTTGAGATACCGTAAACTCTGTGCACGATGGGTACCATGCCGACGCTCTGTGAAACCTGAAATTTGAACTGATTCCACACTATTCCTACTCTCCCGAGGACGCACCTTGAGATTTCTCTGTTTTCTTCTACTCAAGGGTAATGATTACACCTCATACAATGAGATGAAGGCAGCTGCCGCGTTTTGGATTTTTGAAAAGTCTGAAGAATGTTTCAGTGACGGGATACAAAAACTTATTATGCGTAACTGTGACTATGTTGAAAACAAAAAAAAAAAAATTCAAGTTAATGAATTGTACTTTTATTTATTTTGCCCAATTGCTATTTCACTTTTTCGAGATCTACAAACATGTGTGCATTACTTTTCAGCCTACTCTTGTATAATTGGAACAGTTAATATTTCCAAGTCTTTGAAAGGCTTCCTAGAGGATTCCATTTTTTAAACCAGCCATAACCATAACTAGTTTTTTTTTGTAAACATAAAACTCTTTGTAGTCTTGAAGAGTCATCCCACATGATTATTCCATATTTCAGAAATGGGTAGATAGTAGAACATAAGAAGAGTTTGACTAGTGTAGTAATGTTTCACATTCTTTAGGACAAAAATTACAGAGCAAATTTAGATATATACAATATCTATATGGTTGTTTCATCTTAGACCACTGTCTATCACCAGACTTAAAAATTTGGTACATTTTACCTCTTAAAAGTGTATATAACAACCCTATGATTTGGTTTTAACCTAATACTTAAGAACCTGCACTATTGGTGATAATAAATCAACAATTTTTATTCATAAACCAACAAAATTCTGGGTGTGAACTGATCTTCATTTTGTTTCAAGCTATAACCCATAGCAAGAGTTTGGTTTGGATTTAAAAAACAAGTTATTTCCTGAAAAGTACTGACTTGTTTTATGTATAATGTGAATTTTGTATGAACAGTAACTGTTGTGTCGTCAGCATATTGTACTAAATGATTCATATTTATATAAGATGATAAATCCTGAATATATAAAATGAATAAAACTGGTCCAAGGACAGATCCTTGAAGACCCCCCACCCTTAACTTGAACCTCTTTTGACACCCTCCCTGCCACCCGGACTTTTCAGTCCTACCACATATAAAGGATTATATCCAAAAAAGTGGTAGCCCTCTTACTTCTAATCTTTTTAATTTAATGAACAAGGTTAGGAAACCCATACATTCAAAATCCTTGACATATACTCATAATCTTTTTTTTTTTAATTTCAAGCCTTTCAATGTTAAGTCGATGAAGTTAATCATTGTATCATTTGTGGATTTTCGTTTTGAAATCTATACTAATATTTTGGAAGTAAATTAAATTTTAACAAATTAGACATTATATGGGTTATAAATTGTTTTCAAAAACTTTTACTGAAAATGGGGAACAATGAAATTGGACTATAATTTTGTGGTTCAGTACTTTTTCCTTTCTTAAACAAAATTTGGGATATTTAAGTTAATCATTGTAAAGGTTCCCCTAGTTTCATAGGGCATTGTTTTAGGAGTCACATTGATATATCATTTATATTACAGTAGAACCTCTGTTAACCAGCCTCGGATTAACCGATCCTCGGATTAACGGGCCTATATCGTAGTGTACTGGTTGTATAAGAGTTTCCGAAAATAAATTGTAATTGAAACACCAAAGCGGCGGCGATATCAAAGGACTTTTTGGAAAGCGGTATCCCATTGTCGGCGACGTAAAAACACTGCGGCACCAAAGCGGCGGCGATATCAAGCGACTTTGTCGATAGCTGTATCCCATTGTCGGCGCCGTAAAAACACCGCGGCATTGGCACCCGTCGGTATAGCAGACATACACCCACAAAAACGTTTGATGGGCCGCTTTTTTTCCACGAATCATTTTAGTTTACATTATGAAAAATATAACATTTCTTTTCAGTTTTCTTCTTGTCTTTGACGGGTATATTACAGTAAATAAAAATGAGTGAGTTACGAAAACAACGGAAGCGCGTGTGTTGGTTTCGTGCGGTTAAATGTGTCAAAAGACTTGACAGAGGGGAATCTGTAAACGAGCTTTGTAGTGTTTAATTTTTTCATGTTTGATGTATAATATACATAACATAATATATAAGATACATTTATGTACAATAAAATGAGTTGCAATAACATCTTAATTGCATAATTCTTAGCGCTACCTGATTAAATAAGCTTTCTTTCAACGAAAACCGATTTTTCAGGGGAACCTCTGATTAACCGGCCAAACGGGCAACCGGCCCGGGTGTCAGTCCCGACTAGACCGGTTAAGAGGGGTTCTACTGTATATGCATTTTAATTTTTTAAACCATTTATAATTTTAATAGTCTCCTCCATAGACACAGGTGACATTATCGTGGACCTATGATTCATATGCTCAAGTCAGGCAATTATGTTACTCCATTACTGTTTGCAATTGAAGGAAAAAATCATTGAAAATGTTATTAATGCCAATTGGGTTAGAATAATAAATTGATGTGTTCACTTCTAATACAACTAAATTGACAACCTTATTATTTTTCAATTTATTAATTCCTGCCCAAGATGTTTTATATATATTATTTGATTTTTTTATTCTCTTATTTATATCATATTTTACGCCCTGATAACCCATTTGTATATATTTTTATACTTTTTGAAAGTATTTCCATATTTCATACTTAATTTATTTCTGGATACAATGAAATTGGTCTGTAATTTTGTGGGCCAGTCCTTTTTCCTGACAAAGGAATGACTTTGCCACATTAGAGATAATCAGAGAAAATTCCTCCAGAAAAAGACAAATTAACCAAATTTGTAAACCTTTCCCTAGTTCCATAGAGCCCAACCCTCGTGTTGTATGTATACCCTTGGTGACCCAACTGAAATCATTAAAAGTATTTTTCTTGGTTTTTATTTCATAGAGGACAGGCAACATTAACATTAAACATAAAATTATCTATGCAATCTTTTAAAAGGTTATTGAAGTCACTTTTTGTTAAAAAACGCCCAACTTTCTCCTTCCAAAGACATTTCAATAAAACAATATTATCTGGTCTTATCTCACTTACGTATTAAAACTGAGGCACACAGGGAGACACCCCCATAACCTGAGAAAGGTGATCACAAATCCAAGACTGTATTGTTTAAACTTTTTTAAAGTTTATGTAGGAAATATTTGAAATTGAATGATCAATATAGGTAGCAAATTCTCGCACCATTCGAATAGGTGAATTCAGCTTCCATTCCAAATTAAAAACAGCAAACATATCATGCAGCTGATACCTACTGTTTTGGCATCGCAAAAAAGTAATTAAGTCTCCACAAACAAAAGAAACATAACTTATTTCAATGAGATATTTTAGGTTATCACTTAACTTATAGGGGGATATATTATAACCCCTTTAGTGTAGCTCTGTATACTCCAAAACAATTAAAAACCGATCACTCAGTATAACCTTACATCCAGACAACTCAAATGTGTGTCTAGATTAATCGATTCAAATTTATTAAATTGTTCACACTATGAACCTTTTCTGGTAAAGAGAACAACCCCCTTGGTGTTGTTTCATTTCATATGAAAAAAAAATTATGAAATCAATATTAACCATTTTTGGAATTTGTAATGATGAGAATTATTTGTATAAATATAATTAATTCTATTTTCTGTACTGTCACTACCAGCAACAATCGTTACATGTACACCACTTTACTGTGTAATATTCTTCATTGTATATATTGTTTAGTTTTCAAATTAAATTTAGAACTTAATCATTTTCATGTTTATGAAGTTCAATAAAAGATTGTGTTTGTTTTAAATTGATTTTTTAATTGTCTCAAAAATTGGTTTTTCAGAATCTGCCAAATATAAGATGACGTATGAGCAACAAACAGGGAATGTTTCTCTACTCATCAACAATATAGGCCCTGGAGATGAAGGGGAGTACACTTGTTGTGCAAGGAACCAATATGGCGAAGCTATCTGCTCTGTTTTTATACAACCTGAAGGTACAAAAATGTTTTCTTTAAAAACTTTGAAACATTTTCTCTGTTTTTTAAAAACAAAATTAATAGCCTAAAATTATTTCTCATTCAATTCTTCATTTTATGTGGATATTATTTCTTTATTGACATGTTTTTTTTTATCAGTGAGTTCTTAAGAAGTATTTCCTTGTTATAGTTATAATACTTTTCTCCTACCACAAAATTTAAATCAAATATAGATGTTGTTTTGTGATATTAATAGTGAGGTACCCACTTTAGAATACCAGCAATATAGGATTATGTTAAGTATGCTGTATTTAGATTCTGTTACTTTTTAACATTGTATATCCAGTTGTGAAAATTTAAACAATGAAACTCCAATTTCTTTTGCCCTAATTTTATAAAGAAGAAACCTATTTAAAATCTTGCATTATAATTTTAAAGTAATTAAAATATTCTTTTTAGCACAAATATTTATAATATTTAAAAATTAACCAAAACATTCAATTTTGTATGTGGCAAAATATCATTGTTACTATGAAGTAACAATGTACAAAGTTCTGAATCAATTGAATTTCAATCATAAAATGAAATGTACCTTTAAGATGGGTTGTGTGCATTTTATTTCTCAATCACATTTGTCTTTTCAAGAAACCTGGTACAAATGGAATCTCTATCAATATTTTAGATTAATCCACTTATTGAAAAGAGTCTCTATGCTATTTCGATTAGCCTGTTATATATTGATGAAGGAATGTTCGTATTGTGAACTAAGACATCCTTGATTTATTTTATTTCTTGTATAAACTGAAAAATGATAGTGTATAAATATATGTTAAGTTACGAATTGACTTTAAATATGAACCAAGTTATATGTTAGCCGCTCTGAATAGTAAATATGATCCATCCATTCTTATTAGATATACTTGAAACATCTTTTAAAAGTTATTTATCTACAAATAATTTCAACCAAATAAATTAAAAATATAACATGTAAATTGTGTAGCAAAAAGCTATAATATTAGTAACCAACTATTTATGTTACTTTTTTATTTTTTATTTGCAGGTGTAATGATGCCTCAACAACCAGTTGGAGGCTTCCAAAAAGAGTTTGCACAGACTTTTGAAACCACAGAACAAAAAGTAGGAGGTACACAAACAATTCAGAAATTTCAACAGAAAACTGAGAAGACTTCATACTCAAATGGTCATACATTAGTTGAAGTAAGCATTTCCTCTGTATGAACACAACCGTATATCTATAAATATCAACAAATTTATGATAAAGCATGGGAAAGTATTATGGTATTCCTTCTCACTATTTCATAAACATTGATATTAGCAAATTTTATCACATAAAATAAGCTGTTATGATTTACTTACGGGCTAGAAACCTTCAGAGTATAGCAACCATATATATATATATATATATATATATATATATATATACATAAATAATATTGGTTCAAAATTATATGTCTACATTGTATGTACAGCAATTTTCTATTCTCTACCCCCCCCTAAAAAAAATTTCCAATTTTCGCACAACTTTGTTGAAAATTCTATCTATAAAGATATCGCTAAGATCGTTTAACCAATTAATTCTATTTAAATGTTTCAAAATTTTGGCTATTCGAAATATTTGAAAAGTCATATTTTAGTTATATTTCAAATTTAAATTTCACTATCTGCAACATCTAATACAACTTTAAGTAAACTCATGAGATTTTTAGTTAAAAAAAGAAGAAATTAATAAACAACAAATATAATTATCTTTGGTCATAAGCAGTGTATATGGATACGCTTATTCATAGCAACTCCAACAAAACTTAAAACATTTCATAAAATTTAAGATATACCATTTTCAATACACTTGAATCATTATTAAAAAATTTCTAAAGTAATATACTATATTACACCCTCCATTACAACAAGACCCATGCTAAAGATCTCATATCATTTCAAACACTTAGCTCAGCTTATCACTACTAAGGATTAGACATATTGTGGAAAACATCTCTTGGGAATTTAGTATTGAAAATGTTGGATTCGTTATTATTATTACAAAATTAATTTTCCTTATTATTTTAGGATGTTTGAAATGAATTTCTTGTTCATTTTTATGGGTGATAACATTTTATTTATTATTTTTTTTCTTCCCCATAGCTTGATTTTACATGGCATAAGTATAGAGGGTTAAAAAAAAATTTAGTTCCAAATATAATATAAATTTTAATTGTTTATGAAGTATGCAAATTTAATGTTTTGAAACACTAATTATACAGGTACAGTAGAACCCCTCTAATCCGTCACCTTTGGGACTGGGGGCATGGTCGGAACGCAAAAAAGGTCGGATTATCCGAAAAAAGTCAATATTTACTACATATTATATAAAACAGATTTTTTTAAAGTGAAATAAGTGATATATAAACCTTTAAAAGTCTATATAATAATGTCTATATAAAAACTTTGCAAGTACAGTAGAACTTCTGTTAACCGGCCTATATCGTAGTGTACTGGTTGGATTAGAGATTCCGAAAAAAAATTGTAATTGAAACACCAAAGCGGCGGCGAGTCAAACGACTTTGTCGATACCGGTATCCCATTGTCGGCGGCGTAAAAACACCGCGGGATTGGCACCCGTCGGTATAGCAGACATACAAAGGCAAAAACGTTTGATGGGCCGCTTTTTTTCCACGAATCAATTTAGTATACATTATGGAAAATATAACATTTCATTTCAGTTTTCTTCTTGTCTTTGACTGGTTATAATCTACGTACAGTATATACAGTAAATAAAAATGAGCTAGTTACGAAAACGGGAATACGGAAGCGTGTATTGGTTTCGTTTGGGACGCGGTTAAATGTGTCAAAAGACTTGACAAAGGGGAATCTGTAAAAAAGCTTTGTAGTGTTTAATTTTTCACGAGAGATGACACAGCACTGAAGTGGGATGACACAAAACTGAAGCGGGAAAGCGATAACAAACCGGAATAAATGGCGCCAGACGGGCCGTGAGTCATCGACAAGTCGGCACAATATCGCGAGCTCGAGCACGGTCGGATTAACCGGAGTAACGGACCACCCGAGGGCGGATTAGAGGGGTTCTACTGTAGAAGTAATCAGAAGATTATTTCTAGCGTAACTAAATTAAATTGTGTAGGAAATCTTTTTCAATACAATATCTATTACATGTCATGTGTAACATAAGATATAAAATCTTCTAAGATCTATCAAACTAACACTGTTAAAAGTTTTAAACATAAAGCTGTGTTAACTGGGTTACATATCTTTAAGAATGAAATATATTAATATTTATTTTTGTAGAACAAAACATTACAGCACAATTAATTGTAATCAAAGTACTATTTTAATTAGATATTCTATTAGAAATTAAAATTATTTTAATAATTGGCTTCCAAGTATTAAATGTTTGTTTACTTAAATAAATTTGTGTCTTATTTGTTTTAATTTTTAGGACTTCAAAGTTGACACATTTGAATACCGTCTATTGAGGGAGGTATCTTTCCGTGAATCACTAACAAGACGTTATGCACATGAAACTGATTCACAGATCTCAACCACAATTGAACCATCATTAGGACCTCCTTCAGCACCACAAATTAATGTAAAACCAAGAAATTCAAAACTTGTGGAAGGTAGTGATGCTTCATTTTCTGTCAAGGTTGCTGCCAATCCAAGACCTAGGGTAAGAATGGATAAATATCTTTAATCTTGTCAGTCTGATAAAAAGTTGTAGAAATAAATATAAACAGCTACCTTGAGTTACTGTCAATACTGGATACAGTGCCGATACAGATTAAATATAGCACCACAAAATACACAGTGATTTTTTTTAACTTGATACATTTTGTTTTTATATATTTGTATGAAATGGAGTAAAAAATATCTTTCTAAATAGTTATCACTAAAGCCTATTATTAACATGATATATTTTTTATTTGTGATTTTTTCAAAATTGCTGAAAACTAAACAAAAAATTGGCACTTTGGGTTACACTTTGTTAGTGTACGGTTAGGTGTGTTGGTAGTAGTTCTCAATAACATATTTCAATTTATTTAAAAATATTATAATGAAAATCTTAGTTAAGACTGTCTGGTATGAGAAAATATCTTTAGAAACTAAAAGAACTTTACACAAATTTATTATCTACAAAATAGAAAGAAAAATGCATACAAATTCTGAAATTTACAAATTATTGTTTTTGTAGTTGACGTGGTTCAAAAATGGTACACGTCTAGTACAGTCATCTAAACACCAGACTTCGTACTCTAACCAAATGGCTTCACTAAAAATCAACCAAAGCGATTCTGGTGATTCAGGTCATTACACATTGTTGGCAGAAAATCCACAAGGTAAGAGTTACATAACAATAGAGTTATGTTTATTTTTATTTCTCTGGATACAACCTTCTTAATTATTTGTTATTTCTATAGACTAAAAAAATGCACTTAAATTGAAAAATAATTTATGGTAGGCTAATCACCTTAAAGAAATTATTTTTCAATTTAAGTGCACTTTTTTAGTGTATAAAAATAACAAATAATTAAGAAGGTTGTATCCAGAGCAATAAAAATAAACATAATTCTATTGTAATATATTTGGTATTTTTTATTTATATGCCAAGTGGTCATTGACCAGGCAGCCTGAATCAAAATGTTGTCTTGTACATATACAAACTTTAAAAATTTTATTAAAATATCCCGTACATATTATTTGGAATACCAGTATCAAAGTGATAGAGTTTTGGAAAATTTACCGGAATGTCACACTTTTAAATATCATTGAAGGGTTTTAACTATAAGTATTAATTGAACAGAATTTTTAAAGAATAAGTATAATTTTTATAATTTTAATTGTGATGTTGTTACTTCACACAAGTATTTAATGATCACTTACATGGCAGAGTCAACCAAAAGAAATCTAAAGCTTAAAACATAGATAAAGTAATGATTATTGCTCTATATTGTACGCACTCTCATTAATCTTCTTAAGTATAAACTTTTTTAAAATGTATTTTCAGGTTGTGTGGTGTCTTCAGCATACCTTGCAATAGAACCTTCCACTTTTCAAGATGGCGTACATGAACAAAGGTATGTGTTAAAATAAAGAATGCATTTGCAGTTAAAATTAGGCAAGATAAGGTAGAGCACTGATATGAATGAGGTGTGGAACTGATGATACTGGATAACATATACTGAAATTAATTATAAGTACACTTGTGTAATTAAGAGTGTTGAAGTATTGGTGCTTCTGTAAGTAAATCTGTAATATAGTTACTTATTTGTGAAAACAATTTTTCTTTTAAAATTTCAACGATATTGATAATGTTGTTTTGAAAATAATCTTCTTGCAAGATAACAATTTTCTATGAATAGTATGATAATATGTTTTGTTAGTTGGATCGTAAATACATTATAAAACTTATTATTTCAATCTAATATATATTTAAGAAATCTTCCATTTTAAAGTTTTGTGTGTCTTGTCCTCCATGATTTAACTCAATCTTTACACTAAAAATTATGACAATTTGGTTAAATGCAGATACATTAAATTTGTTACTAGGAAGTAGTTTTTGAGTCAAAAATTTGAACATTTTTCCTTAATAAAAATATTAAATTGTTTTTAACATAACACTATAAATAATTGTATAAATAAATACCCCTTATTTAATTACATAAAAGTGTAGTCGGAATTTGTGGTGTGATTATCCATTCGAACTCAGATTTATATTACATGATGTAACCTTCCTACTGGCAAATGTTAACTTCCTAACTCGCAGGTCATTTTGTGCAGTTTTTTAATGTATTTTATTTTTAAATTATACAAAATAATAATGTGATACAAAACACAACTTGTTATATATAATTTTTTTCAGAAAGGTGCATAAAATTTATCTATGCACTGAAAAGAATGGTAGATGTAAAGCTTTTGGAGTTAATATGTTGGGATTAAAAAAAAATGCAAAACATGAAGTGAAAAGGCCACAGAAAAACCTATTTACCATATAACGAATTAAACAATTTTTTTTTCCAAAATATATAAAGGTTTTGTAATGAAGTTGTTAAAAAAATTAATCATTATATAAAAATTACATGTTGAAAAATCAATGTTTATGATGATAAAAAAGGGTTGCTGTAAAGTTAGGCTTTTTTTTGAAATTCACGAAAAATAATAATATTATGCAAAACACAACTTGTTATATACCATTGTTTAGAGATATGTATGTAAATTGAACTGTGAATTTGTAAATTTTCTACAATGTTACATTTTTGAGTAAAGTAATCAAGAATGAGAAAAGTTATCTTGACATTACAAAAATTTTAACCTAAAATCATCATCAAACTTGCATAAAAATTTGTGTAGAATATTCAAACGCTTACAATAGTTCTAGAATTAGTTGTGAAAATAAATTTGTATCAACACATATCAACAAAACGTAATCAATAATTCACAATAAATTACATATCAAAAAACTCTGAATTCAATGACTTACTCCGGACTAAAATGTACGAGACACCGCTTGGTGTCAGATTGCTGTGTTAAAACTCAAAAGTGCAATACAGTAGAACCCCTCAAACTCGACACAATGTGGACTTTAAGGTTGTCGAGTTTGGGGGTTGTCGAGTTTTAGGGAACTTTGGTATTTAATGGTTAGGTTTGCAACAAATACTCAAAATTATTTTAAATAACTGTACATTTATTGATTATCAATGATTAAACGTTTATTGCAAAAAAGTCCCTGCCTGACAACAAAAAAATAGTGTGTTCAATCACACATTAAAATTAAATTTATCGATAGGTCAAATGAGATTTAAAAAGTGTTGGCCTTGTACAATAGGTTTAGTAAACTAAAAAGACCTATCCTATTATGCTGTAATAAAATTTACAGTAAAGTCTACAGTAAAAAACAGACAGTCCATTAAATATTTTTAAAGATTAAAACAATTTTATATATATAAAAAAAAAAAACATTAGAGCAAAGTTAGCATTGAAAAAAAAAGTCGCCGAAGAAAAAGAATGTCCATACCAAACACAGTCCAATACAAATGCTATAATTTGAACTGCTGATCGCATATAATTAAGAGTCAGATCATTTTTCTCACATGGTTAAGACCTTTATTACAAAACTTGAATCATAGTTCTACGACGCTCCGTTGAATTGTTATGACAAAAGACTTGCCGCTTACTTTAATGGAATCGGTGCTAATGACTGGTAGCATCCGGGTGGTTAGGCGCTTGGGTTCACAACAATATGAATGTTTTGACAACAAATGTTTAGGGCTGTCCTGGTCTACCTGGACCCTTTATCTTTAACTTTGGCCTCTACTATACAGTAGGATTAGAAAGTGGCTAGACAAAGGAGCATCCCTCACAGCTGTATAAACAAAAATAACAAGCCTCAACCTCCGGGCATCTGGCAGGCGCACATGGCGTAAAACAATGCAGTGAATGACCTTGGAAATCCCATGCTCCTTGTCACTGGCCCTGTCGAGTTTGACGGAATGTCGAGTTTGAGGGGGTCGAGTTTGAGGGGTTCTACTGTAGTAAGGAAACAAGACATGTTTGCTATTCATTTTCCTTGTTTCTTCTCCAGTCCTAATTATTAGTTGGACCGAGGAATGGAATATATGTTCAAAACTATGACAGCTACGATAGTTTGGAATACATAGTTGGAAAGAGGAATACAAATAATATAAAATAATGACACTGTAGATTAGTTGGACAGAAATATGGACTTGTGAAAATTATACGAAAAATTATATAATTTTGTCTTTATTGTGACGAACCGTGAAGTGCTACTATCTCGCGGCAAAACACAGCAACTACATCGAATTTTCTTATTTTTTATTTTTATTTTATTTTATTTTTTTACCTTTTGTTATATAGACTTCTCAATATATGAGTATGAACGTTTGAAGGATTAGCTTTACAGCAGTATAATTTATTGGGGTAGGATGTTTTTTGACTAGGCTAAAAATTGAGTTGAAAAATGTGATGTTTATGCCTTGCGTGAGTTGTAAAAAGTATTATGAATTCTTGCTTTAGTATATATCACAAACTATAACAGCTACAACGATTTGGAAAGCACAGATTGAGAGATTAAGAAAAATACTATACAATAGTGTCACTGTAGAGTAGTTATGACTTGTGAATATTATACGAAGTTGTAATAAGTTCTGTAATAATGTTGCTGATGTTGTCAAGTTTAACCTTTCATTATTTTTAAATACAATCATATGAATTCTATTTATACTATATACTTATTTAAATAGTACAGAAATAACATAAAAACACAAATAATAATTTGTTGTCAGTTGCTAATGATATGTAAAAAAATGGTCAAAAACAAGATTCTTACCCGAAATTCTAGCTATCAAATTATAATTTGTTATGAAAATCGAGTACCACTATCAGGCATAAACTGTGTTATTTTTGCATTTGACTAATTTTTCACAGATGAAAAATCAGTTGTTGTTATGCAAGTTTAAATAAGGTTAGGTATAGTAAATTTGTCTGTTATATTATTATTTTTATAAGGAATAGATATTTTGCCCAAAATAAATTAACAGTTAAATGTTTGACCTGTATGTATAGAACTAATTAGTGTTTAAATTTTTATTATATTTTTTATAGAGAAACCACACAAAAAACTACCCAAGTTGAAACGGAATCAATTGATAGTAGTAAAATGCTTGCGCCAAACTTTGTCCGTGTTTGTGCTGACCGTGATGCGACTGAGGGAAAGATGACGAGATTCGACTGCCGTGTGACGGGCCGACCATATCCAGAAGTGGCTTGGTTCATCAATGGCAGACAAGTATCAGACGATGCCACACATAAAATATTAGTTAATGAATCTGGTAATCATGCACTAATGATTACAAATGTTAGTCGTTTAGACCACGGTACAGTTTCATGTGTGGCACGAAACAAGGCAGGAGAAACATCATTTCAAGTAAGTAGTTTTTCAAACTGAATGAAATTAATAAAATAGAAAATATATCATACTTGATATAAACTTGTTAAGAGTGTGGTGATTTTATAACACTCTTTAAATGAATTTTTAACTGTAATGTAATATACACAAGTTGTTATTTCTTTACTTGAACTAGATAAAAAATTTAATTACAGGTTTATAAATAAGAGCTTTTAATATTCTATATAATTTTAGTTGCAGTATTTTAAGGTTTGTTGTATTCTTACATAATATTTAATGTTTATTTTCATGATTCCATGATTACAAATGTCATCTATTACTAATGGTTTGATTATTGAGGTGAGTAGTTTTTTAGTCTCAATATAATTAATTTAATATTCTTTGATTGTAGTGCAACTTAAACGTAATCGAAAAAGAGTTAGTGGTAGCACCAAAGTTTGTAGAACGTTTCTCGCAGGTGAATGTAAAAGAAGGAGAACCAGTTCAGTTTAATGCACGGGCTGTTGGAACTCCCATTCCACGTATTTCATGGCAAAAGGTAAATATTGTTTTAAAATTATTAGGTTTATAAATAACTTGATATACTTAGACAACTGAAGG